>VMDO01000028.1:55109-336589 GCA_007922755.1 Pedetes capensis | reverse complement strand
AAGAAGAAGAAGAAGAAGAAGAAGAAGAAGAAGAAGAAGAAGAAGAAGAAGACGACGACAAACAAACAACAACAACAACAACAATTATATTAGGATGTATAGTGGAAAAAGAGAAAAGAATGTGGCTGGGCTTTGTAGCCCCTCCTGCCGCCCATAGCCATCCCCTGCCAGCCAGTCAACCCCACCCTGTTCTAGGACATCACCTTTGATGGTAAGCCCTTGCCCTGTGTCTCCTTCATGCTCTTAGTGCTAGAGAGAAAGGATTAGGTTGGGAGGGTCCCTGCTTTTGAAGCAATATTCTAAGATTTACATGCCAGAGTGATGGCTTCAAATGCCATAAAGACACTGGCAGCACGTCCATAAAGGAAGAGATTTGATGAGAAGAACTGCATCCTCAGAACATAGAAGTCCCTATCTCTTGCCCATGGCAAATGCTGGATCAGACATAAACAGTTCCCAGTTTTTTCGTCCAGATTTCCAACACAAAGTGGATGGGTGGCAGGCATGTGGTCTTTGGGAAGGTGAAAGAGGGCAAAAATATCATGGGGGTCATGGAGCGCTCTGGGTGTGGGGATGTCAGGATCAGCAAGAATATCACAATAGCTGGGCATGAACAGCTTTAATACATTTGACTTGTGTTTATCTTAATTTGCCAGACCAGTCCTGTAGCCCAGGAGAGCATCCTCTACCCAGCTGATTACAATAGCCTAGCATCTTTGTGCTCTTGCTGCAGTTCCTTGGGTTCCTTATTTTCCTTATTTCTCTCCGACACTTGCAGAGTCAAGTTTATGATTCTTAATAAAAACGAAATAACCAAAAGAGAGAAAAAAAGAAAGGAGGAAAGAAAGAAAAAAAGAAAAGAAAAGAAAAAAGAAAACAGTGAGTCAAGCCAAAGACAGAGTTTCCATTAGGGAGGGGCCTCCGACTTTATCTTAAAGTTCACTGTTTTCCAAGCAAGTGTCATACCCATAGCAACCTCACCATTTTTGCCATGTCCTCATTCCATCAGGACTATTATGTCCTTATTTTTCTTTTAATACTTTTAACTTTTTACTAAATATACTTTTAAGGAAAACAGTACCACCACTGCAGTAGATACAGAAAAAAAAATAAGAGTAGGTAACAAGAAAAAATACATACAAGACTAATAAAATTTTTAAATGTATCACATGCATCCTAACATTTTCTTTAGTGGTTCACATCTTGAGAATGTGGGGATGGAGGACAGTGGGGGATTTTATTTATTTAGAGGGCTGAGATGAGGTTGCATTTCAAAAGTCAGTGCTGAAAGCATTATTCCATTTATATCTCCTACAAAAAAAAAAAAAAAAAGACGATCCTGGCAGTCAAAAACAAAAGGGATATTCCTGGACAAAACCTTCTCCCCCAAGGGACTTTCCAGTGAAGAGTGACACGAAGCCAACTTCGAAATCTTTGATGACTAGCAGGCTACTGCACAAAAATTCAGAGAGATTGGTTAAGGACAAACTGCTCACTGAAATTGCCAAGTTTAGTATCATTTCCTCCAGCCTGAGCAGGACTGCTTAGCAACTTGGCAGCTGGTGAGTAAAGAGATTTAGATAAACTCCTGAAAATGAGGAACTAGCTCATAATTCTTGAGTGGGGAAAGCCGCAATATAAAATCGTACAGACTCTTTTGTCCTTCTTCTGAATTCATATCTGGCAGCTTAAAGAAAGAAGTAAACTTAACTACCTGTCTCCTAAAGCAGTTTAGCCTTTTATTTTGCCCTTTGACAAATATTTATGAAGCACCTGTAAAAAGTCAGAGATTGTGTAGAAATAAAATATGCTTAACAGGGTTACAAATCCAAATGCCTAACAGGCTTCTAGAGGGAAAGGTTAATGATGGAGGAGCCCAATGTAAGACAATAGGGAGCGGTAGGGATTGTGGTGAACTGGAGAACACAATCCACTTCAAAGGGGAAACTGCTGTCCAGCTCCAATCTGAAGCAGCAATGCAGGAATGTGGAGACTGTGGTGACACATCTTCAGACATTGCACAATGGTCACTCTCCTTGCACAATGGTCACTGTATTTAGGGGTAATATTGGGGTACAGGGGAATATCTCTTCCTTTCTGAGACCTGGCAAATATACAAAAAGCTTTAAACACTTGGCAATCTAAGTAAAATATGTGTGCAGATAGTATGTAATCCAAAGGTCCCAGAGGGTGACCTCTAGATGTTACAGTCTGGCATTTTGGAGGCTTCCATGTTGGGAGATAGACAAATTAATAAGTAACTATAATACAGAACATAGTGAAAGTGTTGAATGAGCAAGACAGAGTGCTAAAGGAACTCAAAGAGGAAGCGCTGGCTGAGCCCTAAGGAGGGCGTGGGCGAGTCTCTAAAACCTATTCCTGACTACACACAAAGTATCAAAATGAACTCAGTGAGGAAGGGGGAGACCGATCTGATGATCCCAAACTGAGGTCAGCACTGACCATCCACATGTCACAGGCAGTATTTTCAAGGTGCACCTGTCTAGCCAGTACCCCATTCTAAATGGGAATTTCTTGGGTTGAGGACCACATAGACAAGTTTTAAAATATATCCTCAGTTGATTCTCATTTAGGCCTTTCCTGAAGAACCTTTACTTCAACTCTCTCTCCCTCCCTCCCCCCCCCCTCTGTTTCCTCTTCCATCTCCTCCTCCTGCTGGTACTGGGAATACTGAACCCAGGTTCTTGTGCATACTTTGCAAGGGCTCTAGCACTGAACTTCACCTCCAGCCCATTTTTCTTTTTCATCTTGAGAGAGGGCCTCATTAAGTTATGTAGGTTGCCTCTGGTCTTGAACATTTGATCCTCTTGCCTCTGCCTCCCAACTTGCTGGGATTATAGGCATGAGCCACTGTACCCAGCCTTTAAGTTTCAAAAACACTGACTAAAGCAACAACTATGGCTTTTTTTGTCCTTCCTAGGCCCCCAGACTTAAGCAAGCTAGGGTTCATAGTGGGGTGGGGTTTGGCTCAGTTGATAGAGTGCTGCTCTGCACTCTCTGAGGACCCAGGTTCAATCCCCAGCATCACAAAAACAGGAGAAGGATGTGGCAGTCCACTTCCAAAGCAATCCCAAAACATTTGGTCATTGAAAATTCTGTGAGGATTGCAATTTGATGGCACCTAACAAAAAGGACAAGCATTCACAGGGCCCCATGCAGGGCCAGCTGTGAGCCTGGCCAAGCTCTGCCTTAACCCGAGGGAGAGGATCCTTTCTTGTACTCATCCCTTTGGAGCAGGTGCCCTTTTGTTATTCATACACAGGTATGCCATGCTATGGAAGTCTGTAGATTACATAGGAATTGATTCATTTCCAAGCCATCTTTCTCTAGACATTGTCTAATGAAAAATTCCATAACTCTTAGGTTGGCGTGGATTTTCTGGATAAGCACCGCCAAAAATATATATCTTATGTACTTGGACTTGAGGATGGGATGGAAATTCACCTGCACATTTTTTTCAACTTATAACTCAAAAGTCCTGTTGGAAGTTCTCCATGGGTGCCTGAGAGTTCAGCTTCTTTTAGGAATACCCAGGTTCAGTTTTCACATCAAAGAAAACGAGCAAGCAGCCCATTTTGTTTCACTGTTATTGTTGCCACATGAAAGGTTTTTTTCTGGGCTCCAAATCTACTCCTTTACTTACTACTGCCCTGTCCTCCTGATGGGCTGCTTATCTAAACACCAATCTGCCCTAACAAATCTTGCTTCAGGGCAAACTGTGTACTGTCTGGAAGAAGAAATGTAAGGAATGCAATGTTCTTTGGGCGTTTGAATAATATATATTTCAAAATCAAAAATACTTTCAACATGCTGCTGACTTTCTTGTCCCCCCCCCCTTTTTTTAGCTATAGCCATTTATCCTCCACTCTAGATTCCAGTAAAAATGTAATTTGTGCATGCCTTCCCGGTCTGTGAAATGAAGGAAGACTTTGGATAATGGCCTTTAGTATCATTAAAATTAATGACTCCATAAAGCTTCAGGAGTGGTAGTTAAAATGAGAAATGTTTGCATTTTGTGAATCACACATGCTGTCCAAAATAAAATAAGAGGAATAATCCTTGAATTCTACAAGAGGAACAAATTCCAAGAAACTTGAAGTTGCAGCCAATATGGTGGAGGTGGCCAAGGCAGCTTGATTATGCTTTTGTATGTTTGAGAGGGGAAAATAATGAGATGAGCACTTTAAACAAGAATGCTTCACATTATATCCATTTTATACTTTGTTGTTGTTGTTATTAGGTGCCATTGAGTAGGGTCTAACTCACAGTGACCATCACAGCGTTTTCATTGGATGATTTTTTAGGGATTGCATTGTGAGTAAATTGCCAGGTCCTTTCCCAATTTTTGCAGTACTGGGGATAGAACCCCGGTCCTTAGGGAGTGCAGAGCAGGCGCTCTACCAACTGAGCTAAACCCCAGACCTTTTATAATTTAGAAATGTTTTTACACCCACTTCCTTATTCAATTCCCACAGCAATCTTCAGAAGGGGGCAGAGAAAGATTATTATAATCAGTTTACCAAGAATCTAGGGCCAAGGGGAACACTCAGTGACAAGTAATGCAGTTGCTGCCAAACATCCCTCTGCCCTTCTCCTAGTTCTCTGGGGAACTCTCCCTCTTTCTGAATCCATGTGCTTTTGCAAGATAGGATAACACAATTCATCCCCTTACTGAGGAGCACGTAAGTTGAACCATTAGACTCTAGATCCCACAAATTTTATCAGGAATGGGCTTATAGACCTTGTTAGAGCTAATGAGGTACAAGATTTTTATTGATTGCTGGAAAGATGTGTCCATGGTCCTTATCACCTTCATCTGGTGTCTTGGAATAAAGCAAACATAATGGAGAGTAGAACAACCAGAAAGAATATCTTGGTCCAGGTGAAATCACTGGTTTTTCCAGTCTTGGAGCAGATTGTTCTGCTCTTTTGTGTAAATTAAGGAGCTGACTTATTGGTACCTGCACAGAATGCTTATGGTGTCCTGAGCCCCATAATTTTACTTTCCTCATGAGCAACAGATCTCTAGCTGCTTTTGACATCACCATTCTGCATCCATGTGTGTTGTGCATTGAAAACTTCCCTCCATATCTCAGGGAGAGAAGTGAAAGGATGGAAACATAGCCAACTCCTCTTTTTGCATCTAAAAATTCCTGGCCACTAACCAGCCAGTGAATTGCATACCCTTGGCTCAAGTGCACCCTCCCTTCCTGACCCAACCCACAGTGGTCAGAATGGGATGCCAGAGGGTGGGAGTGGGGAAAGCCCAGTGGGTCATAAGGCACCGGATATGGCCACTTACACAGCAGAGGCTAGAAAAGTCAGTTCCCTTAAAGAGAGGTTGAAGGCACAGTGAACCTTTCTACAGCACCAGCGCTTCTTATGGAGTCTCAGAGACCTGTGAATTTTTGGACATCCTAAGATAATGTTATAATTTTGCAATTGAATTTTATAAGTCAAATATTTTTAAGGCTTGGGCCATTTCCATGACCAATGTATGATTTTTCAGCACATGTATTTGTTGTGTTTAAAAACAAATTGGCACCACGTAATACCACTCAGTTGTCATGAGTTAAAGAAAAAAAATCAGAGACAATCTGAATGAATAAGTCAGTGCTCACATCAAGAGAAAGCCAAATGACATCATGGAACTTTATGGGGCAAAAGTATTGCAACAATGCAAATAGAAAACCTGAGATGAAAAACTGATGCTCAAAGGAGTATAGACAAGTCAGACTCCAAAGGGGCTTGCCAGAGTACATATGAGAATTCTTTTCAGCCAAAAAGCATTATCCATTACACTTAATTAATTTTTCCCTTAAATTTGAGTTTTTTTAAAGTTTTATTTCCATTTTATTCACAAATTTATGCTTGTTTGGCTTTACACAACTATTAAATGAGCAATTTATTCCTACTTTTATTTTTGTATGTGTGTAAATAACATTATAATTAAAAAGTGTCAACACTGAGAAATTTCTTTTTTTCTTTAAAGGGACTGGTCTATGTTGCAAGCTTGAAAAACACAATAGTACAGTATCTCTTCCGGGACTACCTGCCTCCTCCTGGCTCCCTCCTTGTGGTTTTAGCCTCACCATAAATTTCCCCCTATTAAGTATCTTATTAAGTCATGATTAACATGCAAAAACCTGCACATATTTAATATATACAGCTTACTGAGTTTGAACGTAAGTATATAATATGAAAGGCTGGGATTTAGCTCAGTCAGTAGAGTGCTTGCTCCATGCCACCAACATAGATGGTGACTATACACATGAAATTAATCAGATGGAACACACAGGAACCAAACTGACTACATTTGTGGAAAGGGATGATGGAAAACTTCAAATCAAAAGTCATAACAAGACCAGGTGCTGATTGTGAATCAGACCATCAACTACTCATATGGAGGTCTAAACTGAAACAGAAGAAAATTAGAATATGTGTAGGAGAGCCAAGGTATGACCTTGAGTATATCCCACCTGAGTTCAGAGACCACCTCAAAAACAGACACTAACGATTGAAGACCAGGTGTGTTGTAACATGACATCAAAGACATCATTTATGAGGAATGAAGAAGGTTACCAAAAAAAAAAGGGAAAAAGACCTAATTCCATGTCAAAAGAGATTGAATCTTGCCCTTGAATGTTCAGCAGCTAAGGTAAAAGGATGACATGGTGAAGTTAAAGAACTAAACAGAAAATTTCAAAGGGCACTTTAAGAAGACAAAATCAAATATTTGATATGTGCAAAGAACTAGAGATAGAAAACTAAAAGGGAAGAACATTCTCTATTTTTGTCAAGCTTAAAGAATTGAAGAAAAAAATTCAAGCCTAGAGTGGCAATAGTGAAGGATTCTACATGAAAAATATTAAATGACACGGGAAACATCAAAAGAAGATGGGATACACAGAGTCATTATACCAAAAAGAATTAGTGGATGACCAACCATTTCAAGAGGTTCCATATGATTAGGAACCAATGGTACTGAAGGGAAAAGTGGAAGCTGCCTTGAAGGAATTGGCAAAACACAAGGCGCTAGGAATTGATGGAATACCAATAGAGATGTTTCAACAAACAGATGTCTCAATGAAGATGCTTACGTGTTCATGCCAAGAGATTTGGAAAATAGCTACCTGGCCAGCTGACTGGAAGAGATGCATATTTATGCCTATTCACAAGAAAGGAGATCCAACTGAAAGTGGTAATTATAGACCAAGATGATTAATATCACACATAAGGAAAATTTTACTCAAGATCGTTCAAAAGCAACTGCAGCTGTATCCTTTCATTGTACCTCTTCAATCTCTACACTGAACGAATAATCTGAGAAGCTGGACTTTATGAAGAAGAATGTGGCATTAGAATTGGAGGAAGGCTCATTAACAACTTATGTTATGCATATGACACAACTCTGCTTGCTGAGGATTTGAAACACCTACTGATAAGATGCCTGCAGCCATAGCCCTGTGGCATCCGATCCCGTCAGATCTGGGAAGCTAAGCAGGGTCAGGCCTGGTTAGTACCTGGATGGGAGACTGCCTGGGAAAACCAGAAGCTGTAGGCTTGGGAGAAGGACCTGGCAATCCCCTCCCAAAAATCAATCTGCCATTGAAAACCCTATGAACAGCAGAGAAGCACTGACAATAGTGTTTCCCCTGTTGTACAGAGGGTCGATATGAGTCAGATACCGACTTGACGGCACCTGACAACAACAACAACAACTGATGAGATTAAATAACATAGCTTTCAGTATGGATTGCACCTCAACATCAAGAAAACAAAAATCCATACAACTGGGTCAGTAAGCAGCTTCATGATAAAAGGAGAAAAGATTAAGGTTGTCCAAAATTTTGTTTTACTTGGTTCTGCAACGAACAACCATGGAAGCAGCAGTCAAGGAATCAAGACACAGTGCATTGGGAAAAGTAGTTGCAAAAGATCTCTTTAAAGTGTTGAAAAGTAAAGATGTCACATTAAAGACAAAGGTGCACCTAACTTATGGCATGGTATTTTCAGCTGCATCATAAGGTTGGAAATCAGGACGTTGGATAAGGGAGCTGGGAAAAGTGATGCTTTTAAATTATGGTGCTGGAGATAAATATTGAATATATTATGGACTGCCAAAAAAACCAATAGCTCTGTCCTAGAAGAAATACAACCAGAGTTCTCTTTGGAATCAAGGATGACTAGACTGCATTTTATGTATTTTGGACATGTAGTCAGGAGGGAGCAATCCCTGGAGAACATCATGTTTGAAGAGTGATTGGTCAAGGAAAAAAAAGGAACATCCTTAACTAGTTGGATTGGCACAGTGACTGCAACAATGGGCTTAAACAATAAGAGATTGTGTGCCTGACAGAGTGTTGGAGAGTGTTTTGTTCTGTTGTACACAGGGTTTCTATGAGTCAGTCCTGACTCTAGGGCACCTAACAACAATAGCAACTGTGAAACCACCACCACAATCTACTGTATAAGCTTATCTATTACCTGCAAAAGTTTCCTCCCAGCCGCCTATATGCTCTTTGTACAAGTGTGCTTGTGCATATGTGTGTAACAAGCATACTTAACATGTGATCTACTTTTATAGAAAAATTTAAGTATACAATACAGTATTGTTAACTACAGGCATTATGCTGTATAGTAGATACTTGATGTTGTTGTTGTTGTTATTATTGTTGTTAGGTGCCCTCGAGTAGGTATCCAACTTATAGCGACCCTACATACAACAGAGGAAACACTATTGTCAGTGTTTCTCTGCTGTTTACAGGGTTTTCAATGGCTGATTGATTTTTGGGAGTGGATTGCCAGGTCTTTCCCCCAAGCCTACAGTATCTGGTGTTCCCGGCGGTCTCCCATTCAAGTACTAATCAGGCCCAATCCTGCTTAGCTTCCGAGATCTGACAGTATTGGATGCCACGGGGCTACGGCTGTAGGCATTGTAGATACTTAGGACTTGGTAATACTATATTACCAAAACTTCATACCCTTTGATTAGTATCTCCAGATTTCTCCTTCTCCTTTTAGCAACCACTATCCATTCTCTGCTTCTATGAGCTTCACTCTTTTAGATTTATCATACATGTAGTATCATGTTGTCTCACTTTTTTCACTTAGCACAATATCCTCCAGGTACATCCTTGTTGTCACGAATGGCAAGATTTACTTCTCTTTTATAACTGAATAATATTCCATTATATGAATATATCACCTTTTCTTTATCCTGTTCATCAGTTGATGAACATTTATGTTCCTTTCATATCTTGACTACTGTAAATAATGTTGCAATGAACATTGGGGTACATGTATCTCTTTGAGATCCTGATTCCAAATCCTTCGGATGTATGCTCAGAAGTGAGATTTCTCCATCTTGTGGCAGTTCTATTTTTAATTTATATTGCTTTTCATATTGCTTTTTAAAATTTATATTGCTTTTCATAATGGCAATTCCAATTTACTTTCCCATCAACAATATACAAAGGCTCTTTTTCTTTACAACCTTGCCAGTATTTGTTACCATTTTGGTTTTTTTTTTAGTAATAGTCATCCTTACTTGTGGTTTTATTATTTCATTGTGGTTTTAATTTGCATTTCCCTGATGATTAATTATGTTGAACATCTTTTCAAATACCTGTTGGCCATTTGTATGACCAAATTTTTAGAGAATGTCTATTAAGTTTCTTTGCCCATTTTTCAAATCAGATTATTTGTTTTTTTCCCCTATGGAGTTGTAGAAATTCCTTCTGTATTTTTAGTATTAATCCTTTATCAGATACATGGCTTGCAAATATTTTCTCCCATTCTGTAGGGTACTTTCTCTCTCTCTCTTTCTCTCTCTCTCTCTCTCTCTCTCTCTCTCTCTCTCCTTCCTTCCTCCCTCCCTCCCTCCCTTCCTTCCTTCCTTCTTTTCTTCCTTTCTCTTGAGATATGTCTTTTTAAAATTGCATACTGTATAGTGAGAAGCATTATGGGATTTTCATAGAATTGCAATCTGTATTTTGCACTAAATCTCTGCCTCTTTACCACCATATGTTGCTCATCCTCTGCCTCCCAATTTTCCCATCACCCTACCCATCCCATTAGTGCTCTCTCCCCTTATGATGGATCCCCTTGTCTTTTTCTAAACTTAGATAGATTCAATTTTATATACATATATTTTTTCTTTAAGGTAGTTCTAGCTCCCACATGTGAGAACATGTGGTATTTCTCTTTTTGAGTCTGAATTATTTCATATAAAATAATTATCTCCAGTTCCCTCCATTTTGCTGAAAATGACAGGATTTCATTCTTCTTTTCTGCTGAATAATATTCTATTGTGTATGCATATCACATTTTTAATCCAATCATCTATTGATGGGCATCTGAGCTGATTCCATATCTTTGCAATTGTGAAGAGAGCTTAGGGTACATTTTCATTTTTTTTGAAAATGAAGAGAGCTTAGGGTACATTTTCATTTTTTTTGAAAATGAAACTCTAAGCTCTCTTCACAGTAACTCTCATGTTATCCCACTTGTTTGTGTTTGCTCTTGCCACATATTTGTGTGTGTGTGTGTGTGTGTGTGTGTGTGTGTGTGTGTGTGTGTCATGTCCAAGAAATCATTACCACAGTCAACACTGAGAAAGTGTTTTTCTTCTAGGAGTTTTATGTTGTCATATCTTATATTTAAGTGTTTAATCCATTTTGAGTTGATTTTTGTACATGGAGTAACGTAAGAGTCCAATTTTATTCTTTTGCATGTGGATATTCAATTTTCCTAATATAACTTTTGAAGTGACTGTCCTTTCCTATTACAGATTCTTACCATCCTGGTTGATCATATGTTCATGGGTTTATTTCTGGCTATTTTGTTCTATTGGCCTATGTTGTTAGGTGCCATTGAGTTGGTGTCTGACTCACAGCGACCCTATGTACAACAGATGAAACACTACTGTCAATGCTTTTCTGCTATTCATAGGGTTTTCAATGGCTCATTGTTTTGGGAGTGGGCTGCCTGGTCCTTCTCCCAAGCCTACAGCACCCGGTGTTCTCAGGTGGTCTCCCATCCAAGTCTTAACCAGGTCTTACCCTGCTTAACTTCTGAGATCTGATGGGATTGGATGTCACAGTGGTATGGCTGCAGGCATTGGTCTATATGTCTATTTTATGACAGTATCGTAACTGTTTTGATTGTTTTAGCTTTGTAACATATTTTAAGATCATAAAGTAACTTCAAAAATACTCCCAGCTTTATTCTGGCTCAAAATTGCTTTGGATATTTAGGGTCTTTTGTTGTTCCATATGAAGTTTAGAATTGTTTTTCCTGTTTATGTAAAAAGAAAGGTGATTGAAATTTTGATAGACAGTGATTGAATCTGTAGGTTTCTTTGAGTAGTCTGGACATTTTAACAATATTAGTTCATCCAATCCAAGAACATATGACACCTTTCCATTTATGTGGGTTTTCTTCCATTTCTTTCATCAGAGTCATAGCTTTGGGCATGCAAGTCTTTCACATCCTTACTTAAGTTCAGTCCTGAGTATTTCATTCTCTTCTATAGTATTGTAAATGATACAGTTTTTAAATTTTCCTTTTTGATCTACAACCATACTACCTTAAATGCATCCAACCTCATCTAAAATTTCCTTTTTGAATAATTTGCTGTTGGTTATATAGAAATGCAACTGCTTCTTGTCTGTTGATTTTGGATTCTGTAATTCTGTCAAATTTGTTTATTAGTACTACCATTTTTTTTCTACACATAGTATCACATGATGTGCAGAGGTAATTTTATTGTTTCAAGTTTGGGTGGATTTGCTTTTTCTTGCACAATTGTTCTGGCATGACCTTCCAGGATAATGTTGACTAGAAGTGATGAGTGTGGACATCCTTGCCTTGCTCCTGACAGCAGAGGAATAGCTTTCAGTTTCTCACTGTTAAGTATGATGTTAGCTGTGGGCTGTCACATATGGCCTTTATTGTGTCGAGGTTAGTTTCCTCTATACTTAATTTGTATGCGGTTTATCTTGGAGAATGTTCCATGTATACTTGAGAAAATTTGTATTTTGCTGAGGTTGCATGTAATGCCCTGTGTATGTTAGTTCATTTAGTCTGTAATGTTATTCAAGTCTGCCGTTTCCTTACTGATTTTCTGTTTGAGTGATTTTCCTATTATTGTAAGTGGAGTATTGGGCTCTCCTACTATTCTTGTATTGCTATCTATTTTCTTTTAATATCTGTCAAGATTTACTTTCTATATTTAAGTGCTTTCATGCTGGTCACATACATATTTATAACTGTTGTAAATTCTTACTGAATTTATCAATATGTAATGAAATTCTTTGTCTCTTGTGACAGTTTTTGACTTAAAGTTTGTCGTTTCTGATACAAGAATGGCTACTTCTCTCTTTTGGTTACCATTTGCATGTCATATCTTCACAATCCTACCTTAAGCTTACATGTGTCCCTAAATCAAAAGTTGTAAAGAACATACAGTTGGATCTTTTTAAAATTCATTCAATAGCTCTTACTTTTGACTGGCAAGTTTAATCTATTTATATTTAAGTTATTATTCATAGGTAATAACTTACTATTGCCATTTTGCTAAGTCTGTTTTGTAGTTCCTTTGTTCATCTCTTCTCTTGTCTTCCTTTGTGATTTGATAATTTTCATATTGAAATATTTGACTCTTTTCTCTATTTTTTTTAATCTACTAAAATTTGTTGGTAGAGTGCAACTCTGCACTTCCTGAAGCCCTTGGTTTATTCTCCAGCACTGCAAAAACAGGAGTAGGATGTGGCAATCCACTCCCAGAGCAATCCTGAAACAATCAGCCATTGAAAACCCTATGAGGGTCACTATGAGTCAGACCCAACTTGATGGCACCTAACAACAACAACAAAGTTTTTTTGTGGTTACTCTGAGGTTTTTTTAATAAAACTTCTTATTGTTATAACAATCTTTATGAGCTGACAGCATCTTAACTTCAGTTGCATACAAAAACTACGCTTTCACTCCCCTCCTCACATAGTCTACACAGTTGATATCAGATTTTTTTCCTTTTCTTTATGTTGTGCAGCTCCTAAACATTTGTTGTGAAGTTACTCTTAACACTTTTTTGTCTTTTAACTTTTATTCTAAAGTTAAAAGTGATCTATGAACTACCATCACAACATTACAATATTGTATATTTTCCCATATATTTGTCTTTGTCAGTGAAATTTATACTTTCATGTGCATTCATCTTCCTATTTAGTGTTCTTTTGTTTAAGCCTGGAGAATTCTTTTTGGCATGTCTGCTAAGGTAGCTTTAATGATGACAAATTCCCTCAGTTTTTGTTTATCTAGGAAAGTCTTTATCTCACCTTCATTTAAGAAAAAAACAATTTTACTGAGTATAGTATTCTTTGTTAATAGTTTTTATTTCTCTTCAGCACATTGAATATAGCATCCCATTCTTTTCTCATATGCAAGATTTCTGCTGTCAAATTCAATGATAATGTTATGAGGATTCTCTTGTAAGTGGTGAGTTATAGTTCTCTTACTGCTTTCAAAATCCTTTGCCTTTGGCTATTAACAATTTAATTTTAATGCATCTCAATGTAGACTTCTTAGTTTCAACCTATTTGGGATCCTTTTAACTTCATGAATTTGAACATTCATCTACCTCCCAGATTTGTGAAAATTTCAGCCATTACTTTTTAAAATAAATTTTCTTGTTTTTTCTTTCTCTTCTCTTTTTAAGGCTACCATAAGACATTTATAGGTCCACTGGATGATGTCTTATAAGTCCTAAAGCCTTTTCTTCTGTCTTTTACATTCTGTTTTGCCATATTCCTTTGACTAGGTAATTTCAGATGACTTGTTTTTAAGCATGCAGATTTCTTCTTTGGCTTGATCCAGTTGGCTGAGCTCTCTGTTGCATTTTTTGGTTCAGCAATTGTGTTTGTTAACTCCAGGATTTCTTTTTGGTTCTTTTTTATGGTTTCTATCTCCTTAATCAGATTCTAATTTGTTCAGATATTATTTTCCTGATTTCAGTTAGTTGTATCTCTGTGGGGTTCTTGTTTGTTTGCCTTGTTTTGTTTTGGTAGCCCACTGAACTACTTTAAGATGATTATTTTGGATTCCTTCTCAAGCAATTTGTAGATTTTTTTAGGTTCAATTATTGAAAATTTTTCTTTTGATGGTGCCATAATTCCTGTTTGTTTTATCTGTTTGTTTTTTACATTTCTTATATCCTTTCTCTAATATCTCTGCATTTGAGGATGTAGTCACCTCTTTCTCTCTTTACAGATTGGTACAAGGAAAGCCTTTCACTAGTCCACCTGGCCAGGGATTCTGGGGAAGCGGTGTGTATATTTGTGGGAGGTATCCATGAGTCAGCCAGGCTGGTGGCAGAGTTTATGGGTGGGCCTAATGACAGAGTGCAATGGGCATGTGGGCCTGTTACAAGGTCCCTGGGGGGAGTGGGCACAATGCCTAAGTCTAAGGAGAGCCTGGTGGTAAGGTCTATGGCAAAGTCCAATGCTTACATCTCTGTCCTATTCCCTCATGAGAGAACTCCCAGGTGTAGGGGATCTCTCTTGGCTTAGGGGAGGTGTGGATCAAGAGCAACAATTCTTCTCACACTGCAATGTATCTTTTCTTGTTTCAGTGATACACCTGGGAACTATAATAACTAACCTAGGACTCAGAGTTCTCATGAAGGTAATTTTGTCTGTGAATGGTTATGAAATCAGTGTTTCTGTGGGAGGATGTGGATGTGAACTGTGTGTTCTTCCATCTTGCTGATATCACTCTATAATACTTCACAGGTCTTCCTTCCTGTGATCTCTCCACCTCCACCTCCTCCTGATCCACCCAAAACAGAGCTAATGTAACAGACTTTCTTTATATCCATGCTAGCCATTAAAACTTCCAATAGCCTCTATATGGTTATCAAATGAGTCCAAACATCCTTTTCCTAAGTTCAACATCCTCTGCCTGGCCCTTCATTCCAGCTTCACTTTCCTCCCTCCATCTGAGTTCCAAGCATTTGGGTTCTCTTATTTGTCTCAGACCATGCTGTATGGCTTCTTGCTTTTCTGCCTTTGCCCATGTTCTTGACACTGCCTCTTCATTTTTTTCCCTTTAAATTATTCTTAATCACTTCAAATCCTATTTTCATCGCCAAACCCTCTAAGAAAACTCAGCCACTAATTTCAGCACATAGAAGTCCTAACTTCTATTCTTACATTTATCACATTTAGGAGTAGTTCTATGTATTTCTGTACTTGATGTCTTCAATTGTGTATTGCCTGCTGATGCTATGTAATATTTAAACTGCAAACTCTACTCTAAAATATCTCAGGATTTCCTCTTGGGTGTTTCTAACCTATGAGTAAAGCAGGCAATGATGCTTTGCCTTCAGTTTCATTGCCCAGAGGCAGAGAGTTCCTGAAGGTACAAGCAACCTAGAATGATACAATCTGTTTTTATAAAATGAGTACATGTATGCATTTGTTAGAATGACATAACTATTATAATGAAGAATCTGTGAGAAACAAAATATTTAATAAAATAAACATATAAAGTACATTTGTTTCTCTCTGATCTTATCATCAATCACTGCTAAAAGAAACAAAAACTTACTATTTTATTCTTTGTAAGTTTTGTGGCTTTATAAGACACTCACTTAATCTTTGTATTCAAGTCAATAGCATTTCCTTGACCATACTTATATCTAGAACACTAAGTACATAACCCATTTATTGGATGTTGTGCATGTTACACTGTAGTGCCTCTGGATTCTGTAATGAACCTCTGTTAAGTGCTAAGTTTGAATTTTAGTGAGCAATACACTTATCTAAACTAAAACTCTAAATTCTACCCTTCTACTAGCAGGCAGCAGTTTCTTTCAGTCAGTCATTGCTAAACGAATTTCTTCTTTTTCACCTCCCTCCTTCCTTCCCTCTTTCCCTCCCCTTCTTTCCTTTTTCCCTTCCTTCCCTCAACAAATATTTAACAAACAGCTATTAAACTCCAGGCTATGTACTAGGTATTGGTGATACAACAGCAAGCCTGTTAGACATAATCCCTGTCCTAATGAACTCATAGTCAAATAAGCACCCCTGCTGAAAAAACCACCTATTTGTTTTGACCAGTCAAAACTTCAGTTTTTTTTTTTTTAATTTCAGCTAATATAAGGGAGAAGTTATTAAGAAAAAAAAGATAATGTCTTTCTCCCACCCCCTCTATCTTTCCTCATAGCAATTTCTCTTTTATCTTTTGCCTTCAAAAAGCAAAAAGTTGCTTCAGCACTGATCATGTATTTATGAGAAATGGACAGTACCCTGGTTAGCAGTGTTGAAAAATGAGCAACAGATGTATCTTGAATAGAACCATTATCACAAAGTAAGGATGTGACTTGAATCATTGATTCTGGGGAACTACAAGTCCTAGGCTCAGTGGGTAGAGCGCTGCGCTGCAGTCTCTGAGGTCCTAAATTCAATTCCCAGCACCGCAAAAATGGGAGAAGGGCTTGGCAATCCACTCTTAAGGCAATCCCAAAACAGTCAGCCATTGAAAACCCTATGAGGGTCGCTATGAGTCGGATACTGACCCGACGGCACCTAACAACAACGACAAGTCCTAGAGGTCCTCCCAACTCCTTCAATGCCAGTGCAGAGGTCAGCGGGTAACCAGGCCCTCCCACACCTGTGTTCTTCTCCTGACCACAGTGATTATTAGATGCAGGTAATCTCTGATGGGCCAGTTGGAAAGTCCTTCCCTTGGGTTTCCTCCTTCTTAGTAGAATGAGACTTGACTTTACCCTCTAGGCTAATGGAGCAGAAAGAAATGTTAACCCAAATTTGCACTTTTTGAACTGATTCGTATTGTTGGGCCCCTAGGATTAAAAATTATACATGTAATCAAAGTATTTATTATTGGGCTTTTCCCAACTACTAGGGGTTGAGACCAGGGCCTTGTGATAGCTATCAAGTGAGAGGTCTACAGAATTACAACATACATTTCTAACATTTCAATCTCTTTAGCGTTAATATTGTGTCACTTTGTGTTAAATGAAAAAACCCTGCAATCATATATGTTCATTTACCCCTCACCATTGGTCTTTTATGCTATACTTGTGCTTTTTTTACATACAGCAATATTATAAAACCAACAATTCAATGTTAAAATCCTTATTCTAAATAATCATATGTATCTTAAGAGAATTAAGAAAAAAGTTTCAAAAATATTCATCTACATGTTTATCATTTCTGATATTCATTTTTTTCACATTTCAATCATATTTCTTTTCAGCCTGAAGAACTTTGAATTTCCTTATAGTATAGGTATTCAGTATTTAATTTATCTGAAAATATATTTGTTGTTATTGTTGTTGTTAGGTGCCGTCGAGTCGGATCTGACTCACAGCGACCCTCATAGGGTTTTCAATGGCTGACTGTTTCGGGATTGCCTTGGGAGTGGATTGCCAGGCCCTAACCCCATGAAAATATCTTTATTTTACCTTAATTCTTAAAAGATTATTGTATAGTAAATAGAGCTTCAAACTGACAAGTTTCCTTCCTTCCTTCCTTCTTTCCTTCCTTCCTCTCTTCTTTCCTTCCTTCCTTCCCCCACTCTTCTCCCTCTCCAGACATAGTTCTGCTCTTTTATGAATTCCTTCTTTCTAATGAATAGCCATTCAATTCATAATGTCCTCCTAAAGAATATGCCATTTTTCTCAGGCTAATTTAAATTTTTTTTTCTGGTTTTAGCAGCTTAACTCTTATATGCCTAGATAAGTTCTTATTTGTATTCACTCCACTTGGGATTCAGTGTTCCTCTTGAATCTATCTTCCATTTCAGTCATTCCTTTCTTTCTGAGATTCCAATAATACTTTTGTTCATCATTTTTCATTTGATCTCACAGATCATAAAGTTGGACTTAAATTTTTGTCTACTAACCGCAACATTTTGCTTATCCCAGAGTCGGTCTTTTTTTTTTTAAATTTCTTTGTTCAAGTATGGGTTATAGTTTCCTGCTTCTTTGTACGTCCAGTAATTTTTATTGGATGTTGTGCATGTTACACTGTAGTGCCTCTGGATTCTGTAATGAACCTCAAGTGCTAAGTTTGAATTTTAGTAAGCAATAAATTTATCTAAACTAAAACTCTAAATTCTGCCCTTCTACTAGCGGGCAGCAGTTTCTTTCAGTCAGTTTAGATTTAGTCTTGCCTATGCATATTTCAGGCTCAACCAGACATGAGGATAATGCCTCAATGCAAAACTTAGAGTTCTCTGTTGTTTCCTCTTCCATAGTTTCTCTCTCACTTCCAAGCCCTGTGGTCATTCCAATCGCTCTCCTCTAGTTCCTCAAGCCATGAAGACTGTGTGATTCTTTACTGAGTTTCACTCACCTGGCTTCTGCACATTTGAGTCTGTCCTCAGGAAAAGTCTTCCTAAAAAGTATGTAGCTCATCTAATGCCATTCCTTCCTCCCAGTGTCTGCTCTTGTCCAGTTTGTATGCTTTGGTTCACTCTCCAGGCCTTCAGGTACATGATTCTTACATTTTGTCCAGAGTATGGAAGTGTTGGGAGAAGGACCTGGCAATCCACTCCCAAGGCAATCCCGAAAATGTCAGCCATTGAAAACCCTATGAGGGTCGCTATGAGTCAGATACTGACTCGACGGCACCTAACAACAACAACAACATGGAAGTGTTATTTACAGGGTCTACTAGGAATTACATCTCTATTACCCTAAGCCAGTTGAAGTCTCATTCTAGTGGGGATAACAAACATAAATCAAATAGTTATTCAGATAAAGATAGAATTCTAATTATGCTAAAGTGCTTAAAAGAGAGGTACATTATATTGTTATGTAGATATTTTGTTATTGACATAGTCAGTTCTTCACTGAGTTGCTTGGATGAAAAAGGGAATAAATACACGCAAGACCTTTAAAAGTTGTTGTTGTTAGGTGCTGTCGAGTCAGTATCCGACTCATAGCGACCCTCATAGGGTTTTCAATGGCTGAGTGTTTCGGGATTGCATTGGGAGTGGATTGCCAGGTCCTTCTCCCATTTTTGCGGTGCTGGGAATTGAACTCGGGACCTCAGAGACTGCAGCGCAGCGCTCTACCAACTGAGCTAAATCCCTAGGAGCATAGTAAGCACTCAATAAATGATAGCTATTATCATTATTTTTATTATTGGGAAGCCCATGGAAGTCTCCTCTGGGGAAGTGGTGCCTAGACTGAGGTCTCAAGAAGAACAGGAGTGCAGATGGTACAGGAGAGAGAAGAGTCTCCCAGGCTCAGAGGAAAGGACACGCAGAAACACAGCAACAGCTGAGAGCAGAATGGAGGGAGGGACTGCAGGCCAGCGTGGCTGGCGTGGACAGCACGAGGGGAGCAGAATGAAGGAAAACGCTGGAGGCGGGCAGAGGCCAGTCTGCTTCAAAGAATTTAGTCTTTATCTCAAGAACAGTGCAAAGCCTTAGAAGTGTTTTAAGAAGAGAGGTAAATGACCATATTTTTGTTTGGAATAGAAGCTCATGATTACTGCATGGAGAATGAAGTGGCAGACTGGCGGGAATCTAGGTGCAAGGCACTATGAACACTAATGGCGGCAGTGCTAAGTTGGAGTAGGACAGGGTGGAATGAGAGGTTAGGAAGCGATTTAAATGCAGTCATGTGTCACTTAGCCACAGGGATACATACGGAGAGATGCATTGTTAGGTGATTTCATCATTGTGTGACCATCCTAGAATTATCATACATACAAAAAAAACTACCTCTCACCAACTCTGTATGGTATAGCCGACTACTCCTAGGCTGCACACCTGTGCTGAATACTGTAGGCAAGTATGATGCAATAATAACTGTCTGTGTAACAAAACATCAAAACAAGAAAAGGTACAGTGGAAATATGGTATAAAAGAACTGGTCCACCTGTATCGGGTCCTACAGTGAATGGAGCTTGGAGGCCTGGACGTTGCTCCAGGTGAGTCAGTGAGTGACTGGTGAGTAGATAGAAAGGCCTACGCCATTACTGTTCACTGCCGTAAACTTTATAAACACCACACTTAGGCAACACTGAATTTATTTAAAAAATTCCTTTCTTCAATAACAAATTAATCTTAGTGTAGTGTAAGCTTTTCACTTTATGAACTTATAATTGTTTAACTTTTTGACCTTTTGAATGACACATAAAACAGACATTATACAGTGTTATGGTTTGAATACTAAAATGTCCCCCACAAGTTTGTGTATCAGGGATTTGGTTGCCAGCTGATAGGCTTTTGTAAAGTGATTGGGTCCTGAGTGCTCTGATCTAGTTAATGGATTGATTTGGATGGATACTACGATGATGTTAAATGAGACGCAGTGAAAGTAGGAGGTGAGGCCTAAATGGAGGAAGTAGGTCACAGCAGGTGTGTCCTGGAGAGAAGTATCTTGTCCCCTGCACCTCCCTCTCCCTCATTCTCCTTCCCTCCCTCCTTCTCTCTCTCTCTCTCCCTCCTGCTACCCCCGCTTCCTGTCCACCATGAAGTGAAAAGCTCCTCATTCACACATTTCTACCTCCATGATGCTCTGCCTCACCATAGACCCATAGCAATGGAGCCAGCTGACCAATGGATTAAAACCTCTGAAATCATGGGCCAAAAGAAAGTTATTTTATATCAGGTATTTTGTCACAGCAACAAAAAGTGTGACTAACACATACAGCTATATTAAAAATATTTTTCTTCATATTCTTATTCTATGTCTTTTACTATTTTGAATTCTTTTACTTAAAAATTTTTATTAAAAACTAAGGCACAGACAGGCACATTAGCCTAAGCCTACCCAGAGTTAAGCTCATTAGTATTATTGTCTTCTGCCTTCACATTTTGTCCCAATAGAAGGTCTTCCGGGGAATAGCATGCTCAAGCTTCTGTCTCCTAGGATGACAAGTCCTTCTGAAATACATCCTGAAAGACTTGTCTGAGGCTGTTTAATATGTGTGTGTGTGTGTGTATATATATATATATACACACACACATTTCAGTATTGGGGAGTTGAACACAGGGCCTTACACATTCTTTTTGCAAGAGCTCTACCACTGAGCTGCACCCTCAGCCCACTTTTAATTTTTTACTGTGAGTCAGTCTCATTAAGTTATGCAAGCTGCCTCTGTCTTCAAACCTGTAATCCTCCTACCTCCACATCCCAAGTGACTGGGATTACAGGTGTGTGCCACTGCACCCAGCTTGAGACTGTTTAATAGCCAACCTTTTTTTTTTATTAAGTACAAGGAATACTCTAACAAAACATATGGTAAATACATAAACTAGTAATGTTATTGCTGTCATTATAAAGTATCATATACCATACATAATTGTATGTGCTATACTTTTATACGACTGGCAGTGCAGTAGGTTTGCTCACACCAGCATCATTACAAACACAATAATGTGTTATACTATAACATTTTGACAGTTACCACATTACAAGGCAATAGGAATTTTGCAGCTCCATTATCTTATGGAACCACCATCATCTATGTGGCTTGTCACTGACCAAAACGCACCAGTAGTTATGTGTTACATGACCATATAGATTGCCTACAAGGTAACCTCTCTTACATGATCCACAGGTGTCTTATTTTCAAAAGATCAAAACAAAGTGCCATTCACCAACCTTCAGTGGAAGAAATCTCAATAAATCCTGATGCTTTCTGCTTTTCATTCCCAATGATCAATTGCCTCTCGAGTCCTAGAATTTCTTCCTGTAAGCTTTCTTCTCATTACTTTCTATCACTGTTTGCAGAGCCTTGTCCTTTTCCATTCAAATGAAGGAAACCACCTCCTAACATATAACTCTATTTCCAGTCTCAATCTTTTATTTGTCCCCTACCCAGATCTCAGGGGGCTTGGATTTAGCTCAGTTGGTAGAGCACTGCTCTACAGTCTCTGAGGTCCCGAGTTCGATTCCCAGCACTGCAAAATGGGAGAAGGATGTGGCAATCCACTCCCAAGGCAATCCCAAAACAGTCAGCCATTGAAAACCCTATGAGGGTTGCTATGAGTTGGACTCAACTCGACGGCACCTAACAACAAAAACAGATCTCAGGGTCACCTCTTCCAAAGACTCAATCCATGTGCTATTTCTACTTAACAATCTTTCAGTGTGTCTATTTGTCAAATATTTTTGTGTGCCTACTATTTTCTAACAAATACAAACAACAAAGCTATTTTCTAGAAAAAAAGGAAGAAATGTTGGCTGAGATTCTTATCTTTTTGTTGCAATAGTCCAATGGGGGAGACAGAGACCAGTTTCAAATTCATCTTCTTCCTTCCTTTCTCTCTCTCTCCACTCCTCTCTCAGACTTTCTCCAGCACACAGAATTGTTTGCCATCATTAATCACATTATTCTATTTCTTCACGCCTTTGAGCCTTGGCATGTGCTGTTTCCTTTTCTTTCCTCCTTTCTTCTTAAGGATCTCTAATTCAAATATCATTTTTTCTAACTTCCCACACACCTGACACAGTATCTTCCTCACTTACTCATTCATATTTCTATTAATCAATTGGTTGGTGACCAGATACTTTTATGAATCGTTATAACTTCAGATTTGACTATTTCTTTCCTCTTTTTCAGTAAACTATATAATCTGTGAGAGTCAGACGCTGATCTGATTTTTCTTATTTCTCATCACCTAGCACATTGCCCAGCCTTTAGTCAGCAATCAATTGTTTATTGACTTTTTAAATGTCTTTTTCACTTTACAAATGGTCATATAAAACTCCAGGGAGGGGGAAGTTACAAGTTTTGCCAAAGGTCTTGGAGTTGTTTGTTAATCACTGTTTCTAAGTAGGAGATTGTCAATATTTCTCTGAGCAACACACTGGGAGGTGTCATGGAAATGATGAGGCTTAAGATAAGCTGCTATGTTGTGGCAGAACTTGGGATTGTGGATAGAAAGTGGAACCTGGTGGAAGTTGGGTTGAGACTGAGAAATCTGATCAGTAGTTTAATGGCTTCTATGAGCCAAATCTATGAAAATAGATTGCTAGATAGGGAGCAAAGAGGATGTAATGAAAGAGAACTAACTTGCAGGTAAGAAAACCTGAGTTCTAGTCACAGTGCACACCTCACTGTAAGATCCGGGACAAGACCTGTCTTATTTCCTGGCACCAATTTCTAATAATAAAGTAAACATTAACAATAATAATAACCATTTGTATTTATTAAGCCCTTACTATGTTCCATGTCTGCAGCGTTAGCCCTGTGGCATCTGATCCCGTCAGATCTCGGAAGCTAAGCAGGGTCGGGCCAGGTTAGTACCTGGATGGGAGACTGCCTGGAAACACCAGAAGCTGTAGGCTTGGGAGAAGTACCTGGCAACCCCCTCGCAAAAATCAATCTGCCATTGAAAACCCTATGAACAGCAGAGAAGCACTGACAATAGTGTTTCCCCTGTTGTACAGAGGGTCGCTATGAGTCGGATACCGACTCGATGGCACCTAACAACAACAACATGTTCCATATGCTATTCTAAAAACTTATGATTTATAGACGAGGATACTTTCTTACAAAGAGATGAAATGAGTTGGCCATGGTCACATAGCTAATAAGTGGTGGGAAATCTTGCTTCAGAATATTGGACTAGAAGGTCTAAGTTCCAACTTCACTATAAAGACTTTAAAGGAGTCTGCCATAATATGTTAATCAGCATTCCCTTGCTGTGCCGAAATGCCAAAGAAAGTCAACCTAAGAGCAGGACAGGTTTGTTTTGTTCATGGTTTCAGAAGTTTCACCCATAGTTGGATGGCTCCGTTGTTTTGGGGTCTGTCATGAAACAGAACCTCATGGCAAGGAGCATATGGGAAAACAAAGCCATTCATTTTAATGCAGCCAGCAGGTAAAAAGAGACAGGAAGGGACTAGTGTCCTAATACCTACTTCAAAGGGTGTGCCTCCAATGAACTAACTTCCTTCACTAGACCCCACCTCCTATGGTTTCCACCACCTTCTAATAGTACCATCAGCTGTGACCAAGCCTTCAAATTATGGGCCTTTGGGGAATACCAAATCCCAACCATTGTTGTTAAGTGCTTTCAGGTCAGATCCAACTCATAGCTACAACATAATGGAACACTATTTGACACTGTGCTAGGCACACAATCTTTTTTATGTTTAAACCCATTGTTGCAGCCACTGTGTCAATCCATCCAGTTGAGGGTTTTCCTTTTTTGTTGTTGTTGACTTGCCACTCTCTCAAACATTATGTCCTTCTCCAGGGACTGGTCCTTCCTGTCATGTCCAAAATCTGTAAGATGCAGTCTAGCCACCCTTGCTTCCAAGGAGCACTTTGGTTGCCCTTCTTCTAGGACAGATCTATTGGTGCTTTTGGCAGTCCATGTGATATTCAATATTCATACCCAGTACCATAATTCAAAAGCATCAATTCTCCTGTCTCCCTTATTCAACATCAAGCTTTCATAAGCATATGATGCAACTGAAAATACCATGGCATGAGTCAGGCACACCTTTGTCTTCAATGTGACATCTTTACTTTTCAGCATTTTAAAGAGGTCTTTTGCAGCAGCTTTTCCCAATGCAATGCATCTTTTGATTTCTTGACTACTGCTTCTGTGGGTATTGATTGCAGAACCAAGTAAAGCAAAATCTTGATCAACCTTAATCTTTTCTCCATTTATCAAGAAGTTGCTTACTGATCCAGTTGTAAGGATTTTTGTTTTCTTCATGTTGAGGCACCATTAATACTGAAGGCTATGTTCTTTGATATTCATCAATAAATGTTTGAAATCCTCTTCAGGTTCAGCAAGCAGAGTTGTGTCATTTGCCTAACACAGGTTGTGAGTCTTCTTCCAATCTTGATGCTATATTCTTCTTCGTAAAGTCCAGCTTCTCAACTAATTTGCTCAGCATAGAGATTAAAGAGATATGATGAAATGATAGAGCCCTGATACCTACTTTTTCTGACTTTAAATCAAATAATAATTCCTTGTTCTGTCCAAATGAATATCTCCTGTACCACATACAGATGTCTCTTGAGTACAATCCAAACTATAGTACACAATAAAGCTTTGACAACTTAGGGCTTATTACAAGACCCCTCCTCCCTTTCTAAAGGTAGACTGTGCACTTAGGTCCCTCCCAGCTAGAGAGGACATCTCCCCCAGGAAGCCCAGGGATTATCTCTGGTTTATACATACATGAAAACCATGGATCCTTTGAGATTCTCAATTGGCCATGATGGAAAATCATTATTTTTAAAAATAGTTTCAGCACACAGAAGTCTTATTTGCTCAGTTCTATATTTCACCACTATTTTCTGTATTCAATTATTATTAATCATATCATCAAGTATGCAAAACAGTTTTACAAGATTATCTTATTCTGTCAAAACAATTGCCTCTTTTGGATGAGGACACGGAGCTTTATCCTTAAAACACACAAACCAGGGGTAATGATGTTGGTGTTTGAATTCCAAATGCCCTTCTTTGCTATGTTCCCACCTCTAATATGAAAGCTGGCCATGGAACAGGTGAATTTATGTTTTTGTTTTGTTTTTTTGAGACAGGCTGTCCTTGAACTCGGGATCTTCCTATCTCAGCCTCCCATGTGCAGGGATCACAGGCATGCACTGCCACACCTGGCAGAACAAGTGAATTTATGTGAATTACCAAATGATCAGGATTCTGACTCCCTTTGACTGGCTACTTCAACCCATGTAGAAGCTCAGGTTGGAAGGGTTCCAAAGGGATCCTCAGGTACATCATTCTTACTCCACCAATTCCACTATCCAAGATGTTTAAATCCCCACTTGTTAGTCGTTCACCTTCCAAAGGTAGCTGTGATGCCCAGCTAGCTGGCGAACCATTACTTCCAGGTGTGTCTTTGTGGGTATTCCTGGGAGGGATTTTGATGGTGATCAGTGCATTGAATGGAGCAGACTGCCCTTCCCAGTGTGGGTGGGCATCACCCCAACCATTGCGGGCCTTAATAGAACAAAAAAGTGGAAGAGGTTTCAGTTCCCTCTGCCCGACTGCTTGATCTGCCTCTAGGGTTCCTGATTCTCAGACCCAGATTAAAATCCATGCTAGTGGTTCTCAGGCCTTTAAACAACATCCCCAGCTCTCCTGGGTATCAAAGTTGTAGACAGACTTCTTCATCTCCATAATAAGATATTGTGAAGCAATTATCTTATAATAAAGCTAATTTTATCTATCTACCTATCTATCTTCTGTTAGCTCTGTTTCTCTGGAGAAGCCTGACTGATACATAAGGTCATTTTATCTCTGAGCAGCTTTGAAGGTGAACATGAATGTTAATATTTTTTTATTGAATGAAATATGCCTTCTGCTATTACCATTCACTGTTCCTTTTGCCTCTTCTCTCCAGCAACCCCTCAGGCAATTCACTCCAGTTCTCATCATATTTTGTGCTTTTCACTTCCACTGGGGGTTTATCTGGGTCTCAGTTTCCTCATCTATAAAATGGGTAGATAAACTGGCCTGGTGTGAATTCCATAAAACTTTCAGCTTGTGATCTTATGATATTTTAAATATGTCCAAATTATTGTACCCCAAAACAGAAAGATTTGCTTGCTGCCAGGAACTCTAAAAGGCAAATGTTCCCTAACATTTTGCCCATTGTGTCTTTTCCTTCCTTCCCTTTTGTTTGTGTTTCTCTGGAGATGGAGAAGATAGTCCAGGGAAGGTGGGGTGGGTGGCTGCCCATTGTTGACACTGCCATGCACTCATGCTAAGGAGAAATTTGAAGTGGTTAGGATGCTGAAAGCCCAGAGCAGCTCCACCCTTTCCCACCTTGGCTTCCAGCTTCATTTCCACATTACAGGGTGGTTTCCAGATAAGTATCCTGATTGACTGGCATTCACCCAGGATCCCACACATTTTTATTCTCAAAGATAGGGTGTTGTGGTACTCCTGGTGTGGACAACTGCCAACGGCTCCTGGTTTTATAGCCAAAATCAAATGTTGTTGCATGAGGGTATGACAAACCCCATCCAGCCCTTTGAGGCATCAAGAGGATTCCTTCTGGCGTTCTCAAAAGAAATAGAAGCTCAGGTTATATTAAAGAGAGTGAATGGTCCAATCAGAGTCCCTAGGATTAAGTAATATTGTACCATCTCAGGACTTTTACAGAAAAATAAATTTTGCAATACTGACTGCCATGTACCTATGGATAAAGAACCCTAAACCACATATCTAGAAGAGAAGGAAGAAGGGTCTCTATGGTTAAGGCTCCATTTAGTGCAGACACAGGGCCTGAGGGACATCTCTGCACTGATCTGCAAGACTGGTGGTGCCCATTGGTATCACGTAGCAGAAACAGCAGGAGTAATGATAGAAGTGTCTTGGGCTTTAATCAGACCCAAACTTCCCTATTTTCATACCATTTAAATCCTGTTATTCTTATGCCACTGTAAGGGAGGTGAATCCTGCAAGCATGACAGATTTCACTTACTATCAACTTTCATGTTTGGGGGCCAAGACATTTATTACACCAAAATCATGGGGCAAATTCATACCTATTCTAATTATAAATCTGTGTACATGCATGAAAAGTCTCTGTGAAAGCACACAAGAAGCTACTGAAGGGGATGGCCTTAAGGTAAGGGATCTACAGGGACAGAAAGGTGCGATTTTCATTGGAGATATTTTTATATTGTCTAAATATACTATGTCCATGTATTATTTGTAGAATGGTATAAATGTATAAGCTAATTTATCTAAAAAACCTAAATAAAGTTACTTTTAAATACTTAGCTCAAACTAAATGATTGGAATGTGAATCAATTTGTGCTGAGACTCAGGTAGGTCTTAAGCTGTATTTTCTTTAGGATTCAAGAAGAGGAATTGTGGAAGAGGTCTACCAGCAGTTTATATGAGAAGTGGAGCAGAGAAGGGTTGGAGGGAGTGATTCAGAATAATAATGTACATAGGAGAAATAACTAAATTTTAATCAAGGCAAGGTACTAAACTCTTCACACGCATCATTTCATTTGAACAGTCTAGTGACGCAGGTGACATAATTACAGCTGTGGAAATTGAAGCTCGGAGAGGCTGAATAACTGCCAGGTGGCAAAGCTAACATTTGATTCCAGGCAACCAAAAGCCAGAGCCCACACTTTTGTGTGTTCTGATATGCAGGTTCTTCTCTAACCCCAGTCTTCCTGGTAGCATAACCAGCTCCAGAAGGCACAGTGTTACCAATCCATTGGCTGAGGTCCTTTTGCTCTACCTGGGTATAAATTACGGGTAGGCAAGGAGAAGCTCTACATGTGCTGGTCTTTGGCAGCATCTGTATCCCTGAGCATCTGACAGCAGTGCACAGTGATGGCAGACAGATGGGAGCAGCAGCACCAACTGGTGCCTCCATGTCACAGCTTTTATTTTGACCAACGAGCTTGAGAGTCCTCAGTCCTTTAAGTGTCACAGCTCCTATGTAGGTGCAAAAATTGGAACCCTTAAGCCTGTAAGTGCTACAGCTTTTATGTAGGCCAAGGAGGTCAGGATTCCTAAGTCCTTAACAGCAGTTGGTGCTAAACTTCCAGGTATTGGATTACTCAGCCCTTGATGGCAGCTGGCATTGCAGTTTCTGGGCAGGCCTTGGTATTAGAATTTCTCAGTCCTGGACAGTGGACAGTGTTACAGCTCCCAAGCCTAGGATGTATGAGGCCCTTGACCCTAAAGGCTTGACAGTTCTCTAGAACTGTTCCAGTGACCAAGGCCTGCAGTTTCTGTTCTCTGGCTCTTTCCAGGCTTCTCTCTCTTCTGCTGTCCCTCCTCTTCTTACCTTCACTGCTCTCTCAAATTTTTCAGCTAATTCTCATTGCTATGGGTGCTGATCACTATTAACACCATTTGGGAGGGAACGTTTGCTGCCCTTCTCCTGCTGCTGCTGTTGGTCTTGTGACCTCACCTCTTCTTTAGCCATCAAGCAGCCAACCACTTCACTGTTTCTACAACTTGATGTGTTGGCTGCTCTTCTATCTCTACTGTCCATTGACACTGCTGTCCTCTCTGTTTTACTATCTCCACTGCTTCTTTCTTCATGCTACCAGCTCAGCCCACACTACTAAAAGTAGGCACAACAACAACAACAAAATAAAACCAAGAGAAGTATTTTATTGGGCTTAGTGTTGCAACACCAGGAGGGTGTCTCCTGGCAAACTCATTAAGTGAGTCTTCTTATTTAGCCAGAGAAAGGGTATTTGCACCAATTGTAGCAAACTTATCATGCAAATGAAGGTTTGTGTTTGCACCAATCATGACATACTTCCTTTTGCATCGATTGCAACTATCTCTCTGCTGGGCAACCAGGAGATGTGTTCCCCCTCTGGTCTGGGTTGGTCACAGGGTTATCTAAAGTTCAGTGAGGCTTGTGATCATGAAAGGTCCAGTGTAAACTGCAAACTGAAACAGCCTCCGCTGGAGCTGCACCTGCAGGAGCTGGAGTTGTGCTGCAGCAGCAATTGTCACCTGGCTTCCTTAAGGCGTCTATGAGGAGTTCAGAATAACTCACACTGGCACAAGGGTGATTCAGCTGGCTGCTTGACTGAGAGGCTTTTACTCAAAGCAGCTAGAGTAGCAAGGGAGACTCCAAAAGCTTCCAGTTAGGGAAACAAGTCACCTCATCCCCTAGCATCTGTGGTTGTTTATAGAAGGATAAACATCAGAAGGAGAGCTCACAGAAAAAAAATCCTTACTATTAACACCAGCATTGATTTTAATAGTGTTTAACTATGCTTTTAACAATGCTTAAATATATGCCCAGTGCCCCAGGGAGAGGGGTGTTCCCATTATCTATCTCAACAGGAGCAATCGGACATCAATCCAGCAAGAAAAATGGTAGATCTTGCTTGGCCACTTCTAGATCCCATCTTTACATTACATGTAAGATACTTCCTGCATGTTCCCCAACCTACCTAAGAACAATCTAGAGGAACTGATGTTACCACAGAGAGAAGAGAAAGAGCCAGAGAAGTGTTGTCTTGGAGGTGTTACCATGTATCTATTTTTACTCTCATAGATTGAGAAATATGTTTTACATAATGATGCTTAAAAGAAATGTGAAATGTCAAAATAGAGGCTCCTTTCCCTAAGACATGAGAAGAGTCTTACCTCAACCCCGCAAGAAGAAAACTTCATTTTCTATAGAGTTCTTTGTTTGTGCTGATGACGTCTAGAATCAAAAGTAGGGTTAGGAGAGGATAGCCTGTACTCTGCACCTTCTCTTTGATGGCGGAGTAGACAGTTAGCTCCTGGTGCTCTGAAACTTTGCAAATAACCATGTAAATGACTGTACTTTCATTCAGGATGGATCTGAATGAGACTGAGCTCCACAGAACACTAAATGTCAAACTGTCTGAACTGGAGCTAGAAAGGACCTTGAAGTTCATGTGGTTCCGAGGATTTTTTTCTTCTTTCTTTTTAAAATCTTTAACAAAAATTTCTCCTCTTCTCTATTTCCAAATGTGATCTTAGGTAGAATCTTACCATATAAACCCTACCCTATAAAGTAGTAATGGATAACTGATCTTGGTGGAACAGGAGGCTCTTAGGCAGACCCTGATCCAGGGAATTGCAACATACATTTTTAACATTTAAGTCACTTTGAAGTTGCTATTGTGCTATCCCAAAATAAACTAGGAAATGATTGAATTTTTTTTCTAAAAATTAAGTTAACATTGGGTATTCCAAACCTCAGGTATGCCAGTCCTGCCTTCGTTCTTTTTGCCATGGTGCGTACTATGTGCACTATTATTTACTTCCCATTGTTCTTCAGATCAATTCACAACTGACTCTTAAGTATCTAGCCTCACTCAAAGCAATGCGATTTGTGATGTCATGGTGCTTGTGGGCTTGTCATGTATTTCTAATACCCATTAAGATACCCTCACATATTTGTCAACTTTTCATGCTGTGGGGACTAGTACATGGCTGTGATATGCCACTACTATCTCAGTGGCTGAAAGATATGCGACTACTATCTCAGATACCAGCAGGGCCACCCATGATGGACAGGTTTCAGATGACCTTCCAGACTAAAATAGACAGGGAGAAAGGTCTCCGTAGCCTACTCTCAAAACAATTAGCCATTGAAAACCCTATGAACAACAAAGAAACACTGTCAAATATAGTGCTAGAAAATGAGTCCCCCAAACCGGAGGGCATTTAAGAAATGACTGGGGAAGAGTTGCCTCCTCAAAGTAGAGTTGGACTTAATGACAGGAAGAGTAAAGTCCCTGGGACTTCCTTTTACTGAGACGGCATGACTCAAAATGAGAAAAAATATAATGTCTGCAACAGTAGGCTCAAACATAAAGATCGTGTGCATGACAGAGTGTTGGTTACTGTTTTGTTTGGCTATACTTAGGGTTGCTATGAGTCAGATCCAACTTGACAGTGTCTAACAACAACAACAACAACAACATTAAAATATACAAATTAAATATTTGTCTGTGTATCTTGAAAATTATCAGGAATCTTTACCTATAGTATGCCTACTGTATTTTGGAAAGCATTCATACTTAATAAACAAGACTTTCTGAATTTTAAGGGTCAGTTATTTTACACTGTTAGCTCCTATAATTCTGGTCTATAATACAGTAAAATTTGATTTACCACAGCTTGAATGTTTCTTATGTTAGCAATATGTGACCTTGTTCTATGAAGAGCACTATGATTTCTAGGAATGTTGACAGCACCATGATTTCTAGGAATCAGTGAACTTCATAAACAAGACAGCCACTCTGCTCTGTTCAATTCAGCCTTCCTAATGGGGACCTCTGGTACATATTAACCCTCTGCCTTTTCTCTTTGATGTATTTGTGTATGGTTTGTTTATACAAGATTCTTGCCGGTTATTTGTTAAAAGGTGCATGTGTCAGAAATAAAGCTAGTGATGTTACATCATGCTATAAATATTGATTGAGCATCTGTCTTGTGCCAAGTCCTATCTCAGCTGGGAGAGTCGACAGTATAGAGCCCCGGCCTCAGATTCCTTCATGCTAGTAGGGCAGACAGGGAAGCAGCAGGCAATCACAACACACCATGCTAATGCTATACTAAGGAAGGATTTGGGAAGCCTATTCTTATTGATCAGTTTAGGAGAGGGAAGGCCTGTACTTTAAGCAGGTATAAAAATGATACTCAACCAATAAGATAGGCAGAAATGGATATGTCCTTATTTCTTAATAATGGAATTCCATTTTTCTGTCTGAGTTCTCTTCCTCCCTCTACCCCACTCAAGAAAAAAACAGTTGCAGAAATTCAGTTATGTTTGGTTCATTACTTAGGCTTCTCCCTTCAAGGCATAAGCTGAAGAGATCTAAAATTCAAACTCCACATCAGGTCTCCTCTCCTGTCCCACTCAGGTTTCTCCACTTCAGTCTTTCCCTGCAAGAGCATCTGAGGTGGGGGAAGGAGGAGTCAAAGAGTAGGTGGCATTGTGGGGTTCAGAAGTCAGGTGTGTCAGTCAGTCCATGCACTGGGCTCCAGAACCTTGCTGACCTTAGTCCCAGACTCCAGGCACCTCCAGTGGAATCAGCTGGGTGTGATTCTCCCCATCTGTGTTAGGGCTTGACGCTGGGCATCCACTGTTGATGTCTGTCCACCATGGATGCTGATCATATCACAAAGTGCCTGCAATCTAGGACCTCATTGGCTTAACCACAGTCTCTCTCATCTCCCAACCCTCTCCACTCTTTCCCGCCTCCATTTTGGGCCTAGAAAACTGTCACCATGCTGAGCTGATCAGGGTCTACCACTTTCACCCCTGCTCACCCTGTCACCTCCTTGGGCATGCCTTGTCACTGCTCTCCTGCCGTGCTGGCAGTAGTGACACGAGCCACGCCAAATGCAGACCTTACAACTTCTCCAAGCTACTTCCTTGGATCTACTCACTGCTCTGGAGTCGCTCTAAATCTCTGAGGGGCTTCTCCATGGCCCTCACTTTCACCCCAGGTTTTCATGGACCACCTCTCAGTCTTACAGGAGTTCTCCTTCTTTCATATTCTCATCCTTCCTTAATCCACTGTTGATATAAAAATTTGTGCTGCATTTTTCATATGTGAAGCTCAAATCTAAGAAACCTTTTTCTTTTCCTCTCAATACAATTGTTTTTCTACAAATCAATAATGTTCCCATCTCACTATGTATTGTTAAACTAAGGGCTAAAAATGTAGCTCTAGGAACTATTAGGAGTTTAATTGAAATAAAAAACAACTGGCTTAATATTTTTTAAAAAATTCCCAGAAAGCATTCAAAATTGTCAAGGTTGTTTCCTCTGAGGTCTAAGTCATTTAAACCATCTTCTAGCCTTTCTGTGTCTGAGAGATTAAAGGAAAAGGCAGAGATAGATGAATTAATACTCGCTGACTGTCACCAGTGTCAAGTCTCAGTTTATCTTCTTTAATCCATATAACCTACCCTTCATGTAGATATAACACTCATTTTACAGAAGAAGGATTAAGTCTTAGGAGAGATTATATAACTTTCTCAAAATGATCAGGCTAAAAGTGACAAAGCTAAAATTCACATCTGTGTCTACCTGGTCCCCAAACTCATTTTCTTTCTCCTTTTCCACAGTAAGCAAAATATTAGTCATTGAATATTAATCTAATAGTGCAGTGAAGTTTCATGTCCTGTATATGTTATTTAAAGCATATAATGTCCCTTTTCAACAATCAAAGGATATTGATGTATTCATAACTATGAGGTATTTTTTCCTATTTTTTGACGTGTAATAAACTAACCTTGAATGTTAGTGGTGGTTGATAACTGTACCTTTGCTTTTCAGATCTTCTGTTGGTCCTATCTTGACTAGTTTGGTGTGGAATCTGTGATCACCAAAAATGAACCAATAATAACCTGACTGTTTGATGACATACTCTTTAACACAGTGGGTAGGAGAGCATTGTGGTGAAGAAAGGATCCTGCCTGATATGGAAACACCAGTTTCCCAAGCAGCCTCAGCTCACAGGAGAGGTTGCCAACTCCCAGCAAGAGTGGAGCTCTTTGCTCACACAAGGACACCTCGATGTGGCACACAGAAAAGAGTCACAGCTGACTTTTTGGCAGTTGAGCCATAAGAATCCCCAGGGTTGAGAGTTGGGAAATTAAATATGACTTTCTTACCATGAAAATCTGCTCAGGCCCTCCTGGCAAGTCTATGACCCAGATTCTCCCAATAAAAGTGATAGAAGCTATGAAGCATTTCCTAAATATTTCAGAGCCAGGATAAAATAACCCAGAATTAACAATGACCCACTCAACTGTTCTGAAAAGAAGAATTTGGTGGCTTATGAAAATAAAAATAAACAGCTGAAATTATAAATGTGCTCTTTATATATGAATGCAAACCAAATTTAAACTGACTAATATTTTATAAAGTTTACTTTTTGATAATTTAAATTATAAATCATATAAGGCTATCCCAAAACAATCTGCCATTGAAAACCCTATGAGGGTTGCTATGAGTCAGACATGACTCGATGGCACCTAACAACAACAACAATATATGCAAATGTATAGCTGTATATACAGTGTACAGATCTATGTGTATGTGTGTATGTTTGGAAAAGAGCACTGAACCAGAATTCATATTTCGAGTATAATCCTGGATATTCTAACAGTGCCCTACAAGTCATTGACCTCTTCTAGGCCTTAACTTTCTTAGCTTTAAAGTAAAAATAGTAGGCTTCCTTGTGTCATATGGTACATATCAAGCACCAGATGTGTTACATGCTGTGATGATAAGCTACTATGTTCTGTTTTCTCTGAAAAGTATATTATCTTGGCCTTTCAGAGATTCCCCTTGTGTCTTCCTACATACCACTACTGCAGGTAAAATAAAATATCAATTTCTATAACTTTGTTGGTTACTAGTTGTTGTTGTTGTTTTGAAAATACAATAAACCACAAGAAGACAGGAATTTTCCCTTTGTACCCATTGTATCTCTGCACCTGGCTCAGTACTAATGCTTTTTGAAAGAAAAAGTAGACGATAAAAGAAAACCCACAGAGAAGTTATTAGCTCTGAGATTCTGTAAAATGGCACTGAACACGATAACAAGCCTGTGGTTCTTTCACCGTTCTTGTGAGTCGTCTCTGACCTCAATGATCTAATCCAAAATGACCGAACTTCTCTGTCAGTCTTGATCCTTTTGGACTCCTCTGTAGTTTTCACCCTCGAGCACCATCCCTCTCCACTGGCATTTTCTCCTTTTGTCCTCGGTGATAAGATCCCTTCATAACCCTGTTCCTGTGCCCCTAACCACTCCTCTGTTTCCCTCCTCAAATTTCTCCCACGTACTTAACTTCCCAGGGTTTACCTTTTTGCCCTTCTCAGTATAGGCATCCTACATTGCAATGAACATATCACATTCATCCTAGTTTCAACAAAGATGTGCAGCAAAAAGTAGTTCAAATGTTTAGAAATAAATTGTTCAGTGGGTGGTCCTATTAATAACTATGGCTTCAACCACTACTTCTTAATATTCCTGCATTGCCAGCTCTCTTTCTATACACCAGAGTAGTGTTTATAAGTTTCCCAGGATCATCATAAGAAATTATTACAAATTAAGTGATTTAATATAACAGAAATTAGCTGGGTGCAGTGGTGCAATCTTGTAATCCCAGCGACTCAGGAGGTAGAGACAGGAAGGGGCAGATTCAATGCCAGATGCAGCCTGCATAACTTAGCAAGTCCCTGTCTCAAAACAAAAAGTAAAAAATGGGCTGAGGGTATGGCTCATTTGTAAAGCATCATAATTCAATTCTTCTGCCTCCTTTATTCAATGTCCCGCTTTCACAACCATATGCTGTGACTGAAAATATCATGACATGAATTAGGCACACTTTCATGTTCAATGTGACATCTTTACTTTTCAATATTTTAAAGAGGTCTTTTGCCACAGCTTTTCCCAATGTGATCTGTCTTTTGATGTCTTGACTGCTGCCCCATGGATGTTGGTTATAGAACCAAGTAAAGCACAATCTTAGACAAACTCAATCTTTTTTCTATTTATCATGAAGTTTAGTATTGACCCAGTTGTAAGGATTTTTGTTTGTTGATGTTGAGGCACAATCCATACTGAATGCTGTGTTCTTTGATTTTTATCAGTAAATAGTTCAGATCCTCTTCACTTTCAGCAAGCAGAGTTGTGTCTTCTGCAAAATTCAGGTTGTTAGTGAGTCTTCCTCCAATCCTGATGCTACATTCTTCTTTATAAAGTCCTGCTTCTTGGATTGTTTGCTCAGCACAGAAATTTAAGAGGCATGGTGAAAGAGTACAGCCCTGACACACACATTTCTCAACTTTAAATCAAACAGTGTTTCCTTGTTTTGTTTAAAAGACTGACTCCTGGTCCATGTACAGATTCCTCTTGAGTACAATTAGGTTCTCTGGACAGCATTGTACTTTAAGAGAGATCTTGAGATGTCCTTTCCGATGATGAATGCAACCTCATTTCTCTTTAATTTGTTATTCCCAGCATAGTAGACCATGTGATTATCTGATTCAAAATGGCCCATGCCAATCCATTTTAGCTCACTGATATGTAGCATGTCAATGTTTATGCACTCCATCTCCCTTTTGATAATTTCTAATTTTCCTAGGTCCATGTTCTAATTATTAATGGATGTTTACAGTTGTTCATCTTCATATTGAGCCATGCCACATCAGCAAATGGAGATCCCTGGGGCTTTACTCCATTCCCATCATTAAAGTAGACTCTACTTTGAGGAGGCAACTCTTCCCCAGTAGTCTTTTGAGTGCCTTCCATTCTGGGGGGCTCATTTTCTGGCACTATATCTGACAATGTTTCTCTGCTATTCATAGGGTTTTCGATGGCTAATTGTTTAGGGGTGGGCTGCCAGGCCCTTCTGTGTAGTCTCTCTTAGTCTGGGAGCTTATCTGAAACCTATCCACCATGAGTACCCTGCTGGTATCTATAATACTGGTAGCATAGCTTTCAGCATCACAGCAAGATGCAAGCCCCCACAGTACGGCAAACTGACAGATGTGTGGGGGACTATTGTGTGCGTGCGTGCGTGTGTGTGTGTGTGTGTGTGTGTGTGTGTGTATCACCTTTTCTTTACCCATCCATCTATTGATGGACACCTATGCTGAGTCTATAATTGACTATTGTGAATAGTGCTGCAGTAAACCTGAAAATGCAGGTATCTCTGTAGTAAGCTGACTGATTCTTTTGGGTGTATACTCAAAAGTGGTATGGCTGGATCTTATGGCAGTTCTATTTTTAGTTTCTTGAGGACCTTCTACTCTGATTTCCATAGTTGCTGGATGAATTTATATTCATATCAAAAGTCTTTAAGTGTTCCATTTTCCTTGCACCTTTGCCAGCATTCGTGGTTGTTTATTTTCTTGATGGTAGCCATTCTTGCTAGGGTGAGGTAGAATCTCCATGTAATTTTGACTTGCATTTCCCTAATGGCTAAAGATGTTGAACATTTTTTCATGTATTTATTGGCCATTTGTACTTCTCCATTTGACAAATGCTTGTTCATTTTGGTTGCCCATTTGTTGATTGGATTTTTGCTCCTTTGTTTAATTTTTGTGTTTCTTTTTATGTTTTATATATTCTCAATATTAACTGCCTACCAGATAAATATTTGGTAAACATTTTCTCCCATTCTGAAGGCTATCTCTTCTTTTTTATGCATAGAAGTTTTTAAATGTTAATTCCATGCAGTCCCATTTTTCAATTCTAGTTTCTATTTCTTTAGCTATTAGAATTCTTTCCAGAAAGTTTTTGTCTATTCCTAGATCTTGAAGTATTTCCTTTGTGTATTTTTCTAGCTGTTTCAAAGTTTTGGTACTTTGAAATTGAATGTACTTAATCCATTTTTATTCAAGGAGAGAGATATCAATATTGAATTCACAGAAAAAGAAGTGAGGAAAACATTGTCATTCACTACAACTTCAAAAAAAGTCAATAAGATACCTAGGCATAAACTTGACCAAAGATGTTAAAGGCCTCTAAAATGAAAACTATAAATCACTGAAGAAAGAAATTATAGAAAACACTATGGAAAGATCTTCCATGTTCATGAATCAGCAGAACAAATATTGTTAAAACGGGCATCATCAAAAGCAATATATTCAATGTAATCCTGAGTATAATTCCAATGACATTCTTCACAGAAATAGAAAAAATAGTCCTAAAATTCATATGGAAACACAAAAGACTCTGAATAGCCAAAGCAATTCTGAGCAAAAAGATCATTGCTGGATGTATCATAATACTTGATTTCAAACTATACTACACAGCTATAATAACAAAACAGCATGGTACTAGCACAAAAACAGACATATAAACACATGGAATATAATATAAGTTCCAGAATTAAGCCCAAGCAGTTACAGCCATTTGATCCTAGACAAATTTATCAAAAATATACATTGATGCTTGGGAAACTGGATATCTACAAGTGAGAGAATGAACTTTATTTTCTTTTCTGCCCCAATCACCCTACTTTCCTAAAGGACATAAAACCAAGGACCCAAATTTATACAATGGCTAGTAGTTGAGCTTCAACTCCTCATTGCCAATTCAGTGATCTTTTCATCTGCCCTTTTCTGAAAATTGTCCAATAATTTCAACCATTATAGACCTGCAAACTGGTCAGGACTATAGGTGTCTAAGCTCAACGTCAATAGGTGTGTCCATCATTATGAAGTGTAACATAGCCATTGCTCAGCATGTCTATAATATATATAGGATCATGGAAGCCATCCAGAAGAAGTGAAGGAGTTGAGCCAGGGCTCCAGTATCCATATAGCCTTAATACCACTAATAAAATGCTGACAAATGGAAACATGTCCTGCCAGTGACTCACAGCTCTAAGCTAATCCCACAACAGCCCCACCTCACTATTAAAAATGAGAGACAGAGAGAGAGTAAATTCCACATATGTCCATCTGTTTGGTAAGAAAGTAAATTCCATATATGTCCATCTGTTTGGTAACCACAACAACTAGTCATAAATGGGAAGTGACTCCTGAAAAATGGGTTTGTCTAACATCAAAATCAGTCCTGTGGCTCTTTACTGTTGCCTGGGCCCTCAAAGAAGCAAGTACCTTCAGGCTATTTGGGCCCCTTGAAAATGCAGAATCTCTCCATGACCAGCAGCATTTTCTGTGTGCCTAGAGGAAGGCAGAGCTCTAGGTAGGATGGAAAACCACTGGCTGGCATAAGGTGCCCTGGGAGCCAGTCAGAAATTACAGGATGATGTGTCAGGATCCAGGAAATGATGGATATAGGAGTGGATCATTCTTTCTCCTTGACACAAAAGAATACACCTGGAACTCCAGCCCCAGCCTTGAGTGTCTGAACTCCAAAGCAGAGTGAACCTTAGAGACACCAGAGACACCAGACACTTAATAGGTGATTAAAGACAAGAGGAGACCTGGCCAAGCTCACACAGCAAGGATGGTTTATATTTTCAAGAGTAGGTTCTTTGAGAAGAAAAAAAAAAAAAAGGAGATGGAAACATGTAAACACTAGGAGCAACAGTGAAATGAAATAATTCATCCAGTGAGACATTGATGGAGAGCGGAAGTCCCACCTCCTGCCCTGGCTCTCACAATGGGTGTCCCTTTTCCCCAGCTCTGCCGCTTACTAAAGCAAAATGCTAACTACAAAGTGACTCACTTTGGAAACAGCCTGTGTGACTAACCGCTGGTCTAAGCTCCTGAAGACTTAAGGATGTTCTACTACATCTACCAACAAGCTGACCTAAGGGGGTCCTCTTTGCATTTAAAATAAATAGTATGGATTGCATGAAATAAACACAAAATAATTAATAATTAATTCAGTAGGTATTAAACTAGGATCAATGCCAGATGTATGAACCATTTTTATTCTCACAACAATCCCATGGGTAGAGATGATTATTTGACAGTTTCAGAAGTTAGGGGGCAGAGATAAGTAACTACAAATGAAGTTTGGGGGAGATTCGCTGACTTGGCCAGTTGGGCAGACGCAGGATGCAAAGCCAAGTCATCCTGGTTTTCTCTGCCCCTCATGCTTACTTCTCAGAGACTACTCCCTCTGCAGCATTTTCCATATGGTCAAGATACAGCCATCTCTGTTATTTTATCAACTTAACAGTTCTGGGGAGAGTTGACAGCATTTGCCACATTAGAAATAAAAGATAGACATTAGATGTACAAAGTCCATAGGGCCTTGAGGACATTGTATCCAGTATACGAGTGTCAATTTTCCTCATCTATGTTGTTGTTATGGGAGAAGGACATGACTATCCACTCCCAAGGTAATCCTGAAACAGCCATTGAAAATCCCATGAGGATTGCTATGAGTGGGACACAACTCAACGGCAGCTAGCAAGAACAACATGTTGATGTTAGGTGCTGTTGAGTGGAGTCTGACTCAAGACAACCCTATGTACAACAGAATGAAACACTCCCCAACACAGTGCTTCTCTGCTATTCGTAGGGTTTTTGATGGCTAATTTTTTCAGGAATGGGCAGCTAAGGCATTCTCCCTACCCTATAGCACCCTGTATTCCTAGACGGTCTCCCATTCAAGGACTAAATGATCTGATCCTTCTTAGCTTTTGAGATCAGACAGGATTGCATGGCAGGGTAGTATGGCTGTAGACTTCCTCATCTATAATATGGGGGATAATAATATCTGTCTAGAAGCTTTGCTTTAAAGAAAGAATGAGATAATGTAAGTGAAAAGCACTTTGGATAAATTGCTAAGTATCATTCAGTGAAAAGTGAGTAAGTTCATCAAGAATGATAGAGATAGCAAAATGATGAGCAAAAGGCCAATTCAGTGAATCGGGACTAGTGTCAAATCATTACTTAGCTAATAAGAAATAATATTGTATCTATACAATGCATGCAGCTTTAAAAATCACACAGAATTTTATAGAACACTGTTCTCTTCAAACCAATAACAAGTAGCTGTGGTGTAAGTCTTGTTTGTTTGTTTGTTTTTTTCTCCTTCAGTATGTTGTTTTTGTTATTAGTTGCCATTGATTTGGGTCTAACTAATAGTGACTCTGTGTACAACAGAATGAAACACTCCTTAACACTGTGCCATGCACACAATCTTTGTTGTTTAACCCCATTGCTGCAGTCACTGTGTCAATCCATCTAGTTGAAGGTCTTCCTCTTTTTCATTGACCTGCCACTCTCCCAAACATAATGTCCTTCTCCAGGGATTGGTCTTTCCTGACTACATATCCAAACTACGTAAGACCCACTCTAGCCATCCTTGCTTCCAAGGAGCACTCTGGTTGCACTTTTAGGGTGGATCTGTTGGCTCTTTTGACAGTCCATGGTATAGTCAATACTTGCCTTCAGTATCATAACTCAAAGGCATCAATTCTTCTCCTGTGTCCTTTATTCAACGTCCAGGTTTCACAAGCACATGATGCAACTGCAAATACTATGGCATGCATCAGGCACAACTTTATCTTCAATGTGACATCTCTATTTTTCAAAAGAGACCTTTTGCCACAGCTTTTCCCAGTGCAATATGTCTTTTGATTTCTCGGCTGCTGCTTCTGTGGGTGTTGACTGTAGAATCAAGTCAAGCAAAATCTTGGACAACCTCAATCTTTTCTTCATTCATAATGAAGTTGTTTACTGGCTCAGCTGTAAGGATTCTTGTTTCTTCGTGTTGAGGTCCAATCCATACCGAAGGTCATGTTCTTTGATCTTCACCAATAAATATTTCAAATTCTTTTCAGTTTCAGCAAGCAAAATTGTATCATCTGCATAATGCAGGTTGTTAATGAGTCTTTCTCAAATCCTGATGCCACATTCTTCTTCATAAAGTGCAGCTTCTTAGATTACTTGTTTAGGATAGAGATTGAAGACGTACAGTAAGAGGATATACTCCTGACCACACGTATCTTGACTTTATACCAAGCAGTGTTTCCCATGTTCAGATTCCTCATGAGCACAGTGTAGTGCTCTGGTATTCCCATTCTTTGCAATGTTATCCATAATTTGTTGTGACCCGTCAAATGCCTTTGCCTAGTCCATAAAACATAGACATCTTTTTGGTATTCTCTGCTTTCAGCTAATATCCACCTGACATAAGCAATGATGTCCCTGGTTCCATGCCCTCTTCTAAATCCAGCTTGATTTTCTGGCAGTTCCCTGCATATATACTGCTATATATATTTGGGTGATCTTCAGCAAAATTTTACTTGTGTGAGATAATGATATTGTTTGACAATTTCCACATTTGGTTGATCCTGCTGGTATCACTAATACTAGTGGCATTACTTACAGCAATACAGCAACACACAAGCCCTCATAGTATGGCAAAGTGATAGACAAGTGAGGGTTATCCAGTAGAGACAATTACATTTCTCAAGGTTTAACATATATATTAGGTAAGCTTTAGCAGCCCGTGTTAGAAATTCTATACCATCCTACTACAGCTTTTCTGAAGTAGGTGCTGCTCCACAGCACTGAGTAGTGAGCTGAGCTTTGCACCTGGGTTTGACCTGACTCAGACCCACTGAGTCCAGCGTGTCCCCAGAGCACCATGACTTCTCCATACCTTCATCAGGAGCAGAGCACAGTGACACCCACTCAGGAAGAAAAAGACATGAAGCTCAGCTCAAAAGGGCTGCCCTGCTGAGGAGGACAGAGAGTTGCTGTGTGTCTCCAGGTTCACCCACGACTCTGCATTTCCTGTGAACAGCTGATGTGATGCCATGAGCCAGACTTTCTCATTCTTCTCCCTAACATATTTTCCCACAGTGCTTTTTCTGAACTTCTTGCCTTAAATCCTCAACTCACCACAAGGAACCCTGCCTCTTCTCTCTAACTCCATTTCCCAGTTTCCCCCCAGGCATATGACTCATTCCATGAGCTAACTGGGAAAGGTAGCCCCAGCCTTGCTCCTGCATGTAACTGGCCCTTCAGTTCTTGGGCAACTGGGCAGTGTAAGTGTTGAAGGAGTTGGCTATAGAGCCTGACTCAGTAGGTCTAAATTCAGGCTCTATCTTAGGGGCTGTGTGACCCTGAGTACACAACTTCATCTTCATATAAGCTTCATTGTAGTCATCGGTCTCAAAGAACTACCTTGGAGATGAAAGGAGATGATGCTTGACCAGGGCATATTGCAGACTACCTGTATTGTTAATGCACTCATGTGTGACTATTCTAGTCATTGCCTACTCTTCTCCCGTCACACTCCTGATCTCTGAAAAAATACCTCTTTTCTTAAACCAGATCCTCCACTCACTCGCCCCTTCAAACCTCTCCTGGGAACTCAGTTCCAGACCTACTCTTCCTCCTCACTTCCTCTTCCACCTTTACCCAAGCTTCCTCTATGCCCCATCTCTGTTACAGACACTGCTACATGCAGCAGCCTGGACATCTGACCATCTGCTTTTTTTCTGTGCCTCTACTCTGCCCATTCACAGTCACCTGACCTATGGATTCTTCTGTATTGCCTCCCTGGTGCCCCCTCCTTAACATGCATCACTGCCCTCATTGCTGCCATCCCCTTGCCCTCTTTTACCCCAAAGTTTCCTTCCCAGCCTTGCCCTTTGTCTCACCTGGTCCATCCCTGGGGAGTCTTTTCCTTTCCTTGCATGGCTGCTGTTGTTAGGTGCAGTCCAGTTGGATCCGACTCATAGCCAACCCTACGTGCAACAGAATGAAACACTCCAACACTGTGCCATTCACACAATCTTTGCTATATTTAAGCCCATCATTGCAGCCACTGTGTCAATCCATCTACTTAAGGGTCTTCTTTTCTTTCTTCATTGACCTGCCACTATCCTAAACATGATGCACTTCTTCAGAGATTTATCCCTCCTGACAACATGTCCAAAATACATAAGACACAGTTGAGCCATCCTTGTTTCCAAGGAGCACTCTGGTTTCACTTCTACAATGGATCTGTTAGTTCTTTTGGCAATCTATGGTATGTTCATTATTCATCTCCAGCACCATAACTTAAAAGCATCAATGCTCCCATCTCCCTTATTCAATGCCCAGCTTTCATAAGCATATGATGCAACTGAAAATACCATGGCATGAGTCAGGTGCACCTTTGTCTTCAATGTGACGTCTTAACTTTTTAACACTTTAAAGAGGTCTTTTGCAACATCTTTTCTCAGTGCAATGTGTCTTTTGATTTTGTGACTGCTGCTTCTGTGGGTGTTGATTATAGAACCAAGTAAAGCAAAATCTTAGACAACCTCAATCTTTTCTCTGTTTATCATGAAGTTGCTACTGACTCAATTGTAAAGATATTTTTTGGTTGATATTGAGGTACAATCCATAGTGAAGGCTGTGTTCTTTGATTGCTGAAACTGAAGAGGATTCCAAAAATTTACTGATGAAGATCAAAGTTGTGTCATCTGCATAACACAGATTGTTAATGAGTCTTCCTCCAATCCTGATACCACATTCTTCTTCATAAAGTCTAACTTCTCAGATTATTTGCTTAGCAAAGACATTGAAGAGGTACGGTGAAAGGATACAACCCAAATGCACACCTTTACAGGCAGTACTTATCCTTCAAAGCATGACACATTGGGAGAGTGGCAGGTTAATGAAAAAAAGAAGACCCTCAACTAGATGGATTGACACAGTGACTACAACAATGGGCTTATACATGAAAAAGATTGTGTGCATGACACAGTGTTGGGGAGTATTTCATTCTGTTGTACATAGGGCTGCTATGAGTCAGACCCAAATCAAGGGCACCTAACAACAAGAATAACATGACCCATCCAGGTGTCTTATTTCCAGTCAGTTTTCAATTTTCATAGTCTTCCTCTCGTTCAAATTATATTATACATTTATACTTTGTCCCTAACTTAGATATAAGCATCTCAAGTGTATATTTCACATGTCTATGTACCTTCTGTTGGCACTAGTTTCAAGGTGTGTGAATTAACGTCACACAATGAAGGGTTGAATCAGCATGGGAAATGTCCTGTTCAATAAAGGTGACCAGTCTTCTGTATTAGAAATTAGAATCTTCAGGATGCTCATTCATATCTGGTCTCTTCAAGACGGGGTTAAAGTTGGCAGAGTTCCAGAATCTTATTGACTACAAGACCCCCTTTGCATAAAATACACATTGGGAAAGCCTAGTGGAAAGACTTCAGCTTAACACAAGCTAAGATATATTAGGAGATGAGTTTGTGGCTGTAATGAGTAAAAGACTGAAGTCAGGGATCAGGCATTTTGAGTTACTGTAAGGCCAATGGCCAATTTGAGGCAAATGGCCAATTTGATAAAGCTCATAACAAATAAAAACATGATGTATAAGTTACCCAGTCTGCATTATTCAGTTATAGAAACAGAAAACGGACAAAGACAAGAAGTGATTTGCCCGAGGTCATACAGTCAACAAATGGTCTAGGCAGTATCAAAGGGGATGTCCCCTGACCTCCAGCTAGAACTCTAATTATCCTCACAAAATCTTGTGATTCGTTTGTACCTTAAAATCATGGGGTTTACCCACATAAATTTGCATTTAGAAAAACTGTAAATTTGAAGAAGAAATTTACTTAATGAAGCACAGGTAAGTAACAGTGGAGCTAAGATGAAGGTTCAGGTGTTCCGACTCCCAGCCATGAGGCTGGCCTCAAACTCCACTCTGCTTTACCAGAACACATACCAAAAGGCCAGGACAAGTGTAAGTAGAGTTTGCAATGAAGTGTAAATTTTAAGTTGTGGCTAAGATAAATAATATTTTAGTTCATATATTTAAATAAAATTAATACAAAGCCTCCATAATGAACAAAATACTCAAATACTGCACAGAGATAGGATTTGATCTTATATAACTCTACTCACTTCATCCTAATTCTGACCTTGTCAGATCCTGTCTTTGTTTAAAAGTTTGATATTTTGCCCATTACAGATATTTTTACATTAATTTTTGTGCCTAAAATGTGATTTCTCACCTCATTCTAACTTCAGCCCTGTCCAGGGACCTCCACTGCCTGGACCTAAGGGGAACTTACCAGTAAGGTGCCTGAATTAGGACAGATTGATCACAGGGAGCTACAGGCAAGACATCAGTCCCTGCTCATGAATAGTGGAGCCAATCACTTGGATAAAGCTACCCTCCAACTGAGTCCTAGGGTCATTAAGAAATGGCAACTAAAGAAATTATTTATGGGCCTAAAATTTTTAATGATTCAGTTGTTGTAACCCAAGATCAGAAACACACCACAAAGAGCAAAAAGCCAATTAAAGGGAGTCTTTATTGAGCTGGCGGTCATGGAGGACTAATGTCTCTCCAAAAGTGTGGCCCTGAGGAACAGCTGTTGGGGGCTTACAAAGGCAAATATTGGCAAGCTTACAATCTCCAAGTTGTATGATTTGTATACAATCTCTAAGTTCCTGGTATGATTTGTATAAGTGGTTGGCATGAAAACAAAAACAAAACAAGCAGTTCTTATAACAGACAATCACTCAGGTAGTTCTATATATTGTGCAAGCAGGGAGGGTGGTACAGAAACAGGCACTTAACAGGCAGGCAATCAATGGTTAAGAATGAACAATCAGGCAGTCAGGCAGTTAAAAAAATTCTTTCAGTATATAATTTCTTCAAGTGAGTGGGGAGATACCTATGCAGGTGGTCCTATCAACGCAGTGGCCTCTTTACACAATGATAACAACTTGAGCCATCCAAAGATTAATCACTTAGAAATCTATGTATTGTGTGACACTGAGTATCATCAAATCAGCTGCTCAAGCACTGGATAGATAAGCAGGCTTGTCAGCTAGTGTGAAAAAATATGGGCATTTTCATTGATTGCAAACTTCATGAGACCATGATGGAAGGTGACTGACAGAATTACAGCTGGAATCTTGGGCTGTACTCATGGGCTGCAGCATTCAGGGGAGCCAGGGCCAAGAGGGCGTATTCTGATCTCCCTATAGAGAAGGCTCAAGGTTGTTATTTCAGGTTACGAGGATGTTCTGATGGGTTGAATGGTGTCCCTCCCAGAAGATGTGGAAGTTCAAATGTGCACTACATGTAGATGTGACCTTTTTTGGAAATAGGAACTTTTCAAATGATCGAATTAAAAAGAAGTCACTGGTATCCACTATGACTGGAAACCTGACTAAAAGGGGACATTGATACACAGGGACAGTCATCCACAGACAGATAATCCCATGTGAAGATGAAGGCAGAGGTTGGGGTAACGTATCTATAACCCAAGAAACAAAGTTTATCAGAAAACCACCAGAAGCTAGGAGACAGATATAAAACCAGTTATCCCTTGCAATCTCAAGAGGAGTCAACCCTGCTGACACCTTGATTTTGTATCTAACACAGGGTGCCAGAGAACAGTTTTCCCTGCCTATACCAAAAAGCAGCAGGGACAAATCACTCACCCAGACTCTCACAGGCAATACTACACCTTACCTATCACAGGGTCTGGCATGTAGTAGACATGCAGTGACTATTCATTTAGGAAAGAAATGGATTCCAAAGCAATACAAATTGAAATACCAGATTACCTACCTTCAACTTCTCTCTTATGCATAAGCCATTTTATCCCCATTCTATTTGAGGAGAATGAACCAGAGGATATCAGACATAAACACATAATTACAAGTCCCACCACCAACTCTGCATGAGGAAAATAGGACTATATGAGGAAGGGGGCCAGTTCTTTCCACATGTCTATCTTCCTTTCACACAGAGGAATCCTTTTCCTTTTTTTTTTCCCATCATATATTGGTATTCCCTCTAGTACTTTGCTCTTATCCGTAGCTTAAAATTCAAATGAGAAATTGTTTAAGCCCACTATAAGTCAGGAAAGATCTGAATCCCACTGGTGGTTCTCATAAAGGAATAGGAATATCTCATATTTATGGAAAATTCATTTTGTGCCAGGCCCTCTATGCTAAGCACTTTACCTGAACTCTCTCTCATTCAAGGCTCACAGAAATGCTTCTAGGTACATTTTATTTTATCCTTATTTGGTAAGTGAACAAAACAAGTTCAGAAAAGTAAAGCAATTTTCCAAAATGGTAGAGTTCAGGTTCAAATCCAGTATGAACAAAGTTGGGAGGTAAACTGATGCACTGAAAAGAGGTGTGGGCTATAAACAAAGGACGTTGGGTACCACCTGACCCCAGCCACCAACCTGCTGTGGGACCTTAAGAAAATGTCCTCATCTACCTAAGCTTTAATTTACTCACTTACAAATTGTGAATAAGTTAGACTGTGGACATTGAAGTTTTTCAATAATACACTGCAGCCTCAATTCATTCATTCTACAAATTTTTGATGAGTGCCCATTATATGCCAGGTACCATTCCAGACACAGAGATAGGAATAATCAGTATAAAAAACTACTTCCATTCATGGAATTTGTAGTTTCGGGGTGTTGAGGTGGTGAACATAAAATGAATAGGTTGAAACTTGTAGCTAGACATAGATACCTATGAAGAAAATAGAGTAAGAAATTGAGAGTGTCAGCTGACAGCTGTAAGAAGACCATCCCATTTTATTTAGGGTGCTCATGAAAATCCACTCAGAGGAGGTAATCCTTGAGTAAGAAAGGGAAAGATGATAAAGAAGGCATAAGTAATGAGTACACATAAGCATGTGGAATTAGTGCTATGGGAACTAAAGTCTAAAGAGGGACCACAGCTAGCAAATGACTATGAAAAATTATTCAAACCTGTCAAATGGATATGGAAGCTTTGCTGAAGCCATATGTCCCTACTTTTGTCATAAAATTTCATCATGGGCCCAGTTTCATAATGTAGCCTGAAAATGACACAATTCACCCACTTCAGCTGTAGTTGCACACTGTGCTAAGCCTAATTTAGTGACTCCTGGCCAGAGCAGGTTTCAGGGAAAAAAAGGTGCAACAGTACTGATGGTATATCACCTGATCAACCTTTTAGATCTCTATTGGAAAATCTCAGATGATCCCAAGGCAATTTAGATGGTAGATAACCCCTGTTCCCATGCTAAAAGCCTCAGAAAAATGATTTCTAAGCTCTGTTGATTTTTCCCTCTCATAGCTCGCCTATAAGTTCATTTCTCTTCATGTGCATCACTCCTGCCCAAGGCTGTGCCACCATCTCTCATCCCCATCCTCACTCTTGTCGTTGTCCGTCCCATCTCCATGCTGTAGCCAGGAGGACAGTTCTAACATGGAAACTCTACCATGTCTGTTCTCCTTAAAACCCTCCAGTGGTAAATGTTCCCAGTTCACCATGGCAGCATGACAGGACAGTACACATTTGCCAAAATCCATACAACTGCACACTTAGAGTAAATTTTACCATTTATAGATAATACTTCAATAAAGCTGAATTTAAAAAAAAATCTCTAAAGATAAGGAGTATTCTCAAGATAAAAATCTAACCTTTCCAAGGATTTTGGATAGATGCTCATTCTCAGTCTATATTCAAAGCCCAATCTTACAACATCACTTAGTAAACAAGTTGTTGTTGTTGTTGTTAGGTGCCGTTGAGTCGGTATCTGACTCATAGCGACCCTCTGTACAACAGGGGAAACACTATTGTCAGTGCTTCTCTGCTGTTCATAGGGTTTTCGATGGCAGATTGATTTTTGGAAGGGGGTTGCCAGGTCCTTCTCCCAAGCCTACAGCACTTGGTGTTCCCAGGTGGTCTCCCATCCAGGTACTAACCAGGCCAGGCCCTGCTTAGCTTCCAAGATCTGACAGGATCGGATGCCACAGGGCTACCGCTGCAGGCAGTAAACAAGTAACATTGCTCAACTCACTTGAACCCTCTGTACTCATTCTGTTTATTTGTGAAGATGAGATAATAAGTTAGCACCTACTTCTTAGACATATGAAAATTAAATGATTTAATATCTTTACATCACTTAGAGCCTGGTATTTAATAAGTACTCACTGAATGTATGCTATTACTCATGATACATAAAATAGGTGATATCCAGAAATTGGGAATAGAAATTCACATTCATTCATTCAACAGATACCTACTCAGGATTCATGTAGGCTCTGAAACACAATATAGAGCAGCCTTGGCTACAAGGAGTTTAAGTCTTGTGGGGAGGTCAGGTCACAAGTGGGCAAAGCTATTACTCATGATACTCTTTATCAGTTCTTTTATTCATTTGCTATCTGTATTAGCTCAAGCCATAACAAAGTGCTGCAAACTGAACCGTTTAAATAATGTTGTTGTTGTTAGGTGCCATCGAGTCAGTATCTGACTCATAGTGACCCTCATAGGGTTTTCAATGGCTGACTGTTTCGGGATTGCCTTGGGAGTGGATTGCCAGGTCCTTCTCCCATTTTTGCGGTGCTGGGAATCGAACTCAGGACCTCAGAGACTGTAGCACAGTGCTCTACCAACTGAGCTAAATCCCAGCCCGTTTAAATAATAGAAGTATTTTATTCACAGTCTAAAGCAGGGGCATCCAATACTTTGGCTTCCCTGGCTGCATCAAGTAAAGAGGAACTGTTTGGGGCTGCATTGTTGTTAGGTGCCATTGAGTTGGTGTCTGACTCATAGTGACCCTATGTACAACAGGTGAAACACTACTGTCAATGCTTCTCTGCTATTCACAGGGTTTTCAATGGCAGACTGATTTTTGGGAGTGGGTTGCCAGGTCCTTCTCCCAAACCTACAGTATCTGGTGTTCCCAGGCCGTCTCCCATCCAAATACTAACCAGGCCCAACCCTGCTTAGCTTCCAAGATCTGATGGATCGGATGTCACAGGACTATGGTTACATATAAATTATATAATATAGTTACTACATATACCGACTCACGGCACCTAACAACAAACAACAACAACAACAACAAGAACATATACATATACATAAGGGAGTTGTGAAGAAAATACATGCTAAAAAGCACATGATGCTAAAAGATTTTTGTACAGCCACATTACTACCTATCTGGAGCCTCGTGGTGCCCACGGGTGCTGGGTTGGACATGCCCGGTCTAGAGCCTAAGATCAAGGTTGCATGAAGATTCGTTCTATGCAAGGGCTGTGAAGGAGAGCCTCGTGTGTTCCATGGGTTTTTCTCCTCACTGCTTTGGTTTGCTGTCAATCTTTGCTGCTCCTTGGCTTATAGATGCAGCATTCTAGTCACTGCCTCCATCACTGCCTAGAGTTCTCCCAGGGTGTGTGTCTATCTCCAGATTTCCTCTCTTTCTAAGGACAATTTGGCTTAGGGGCCCACCCCACTCTACTATGACTTCATCTTAACTAATTACATATACAACCTCACTTCCAAATGTCAAATTCTGAGATATTGGGAGTTGGGACTTTAACACATAAAATATGAGGAGGAAGATTTAATTCAACCTAAGCAGGCCTTGCACCTGCAGCCATGCCACTGTGGTGTTCGGTCCTGTTAGGTCTCAGAAGCTAAGCAGGGCCGGGCCTGGTTAGTACTTGGATGGGAGATTGCCTGGGAACACCAGGGGCTGTAGGCTTGGGAGATGGACCCAGAACCCACTCTCAAGAAACAATCAGCCATTGATAATCCTATGAATAGCAGAGAAGCACTAACAATACTGTTTAGCCTGTTATACATAGGGTTGCCATGAGTCGGATGCTGACTCCACAGCATCTAATAAGAAGCAGGTCTTGAAATGTTGTCTTATTGTCTCTGCCCGTAATATGTCTTCCAAAAACCTCCTATGCCCACAAACTTGTTTAGCAAACCAATTCCTACTTGCCTCTAAGGTTTCAGTTATCTTATTTTCTTGGGGAAGTGCTCCCTAACATTTTGCCCCCTCACCATTTGGGTTCAGAGGCCTTTCTCATGCTTTCCCATTTGCCTGTGTGATGCACCTCCCATTACTGTTACCACTTTGCACTGTCTTTGCCCACTTGTGACCTGACCTCCCCACAAGATTTAAACTCCCTGTAGCCAAGGCTGCTCTATACTGTGTTCACAGCCTACATGAATCCTGAGTAGGTATCTGTTGAATGAATGAATGTTAATATCTATTCCCAATTTCTAGATATCACCTATTTTATGGCTTTGCAGATGTTTACAAGGAAAAAGATGCAAAAGCTAGAAAGTAAAAGTTCTTAAGTAAGATAGTATTTGAAGCTTAGTTTGAAGATGAAAAGAAACATGCTAGATATTTCAAATAAAAGGTGTTTAGTTCAGGGAATTGATTGCATAGTTATTAGAAAATTTATATACAAAATGCTGAGAAAATCCAGATATGAGTAATTTTAAGAAACAGCTACCACCACAGATCAGAGAACACCATGGAAATTGGAGAAGTTACCAGAAAGTAGAAGTTCATTGGAGGCTCTCACAGCTGGCTAATGCTTAGATCTCAGAAAGAAGAGGAACCTTATGGCTGGAGCTTGGACTTCTGAACTACAGGACACCCATGACGCACCTAGGGGATGCTGAAAGGAGCTGGAGTTCAGTACTTACTGTTTTCTGTTGCCAGAGGGAATCGTCAAGATCCCCAGCAAGAAACTCTAGGAAACATCATTTGCCGTTTTCTAGCTCCAGCCTCAAACAGCAGAGACAGGAACTGAAAGGCACTATGAACATACCAGCACAAGCAAAGAACCTGATGTTAGAGCTATAGATTTCACATAATTAGGGAAGAATTTCTAACCAAGGCTCTGTCATCGGTTGACCGTGTCATTTGGGTGAACATCTTCCTCTGTTGAGATTCAGGTTTGCTGTTCATGGCAGGAAGAAGGAATGAGAAGACCTGGGGCTTTTCCCAGTACATGCCACTGGGATTAGATGGGAGAAGCACCAGGGAGTTGCTAGGTATTTCTAAATGATGTTATCACTCTAGAGGAACCTATCTCTGGCTTTAGCCATCAGTGAATACAGCATTTCCTGTTTCTGGTTCTGTGGCTTCTGTTTACATGCTCCAATAAAGGCAGAGGAAGGAAGCCAGGGCTATATTTCTCCAACATGGTGATTCTCTTGGTCAAACTGATTCCAAAATGAAGTATTGGGGAAATGTTTCACTGTAAACACTGAGCTTTAAATGGACCAATAACCAAACTGGCAGCAAGGGGAGGAAGGGTCAAGGGGAAGTGGAAATAATTTGGGAGGTAAATGAAAAGAGTACACAATTTTTACATGCACAAAGCCTAAATTTGATTCATAGCACTTGATTCACAGCAATCCTTTCTCCAGCCCTTTCTTCCTGACATCCTCTCTCTCTCTCTCTCTTTCTCTCTTTCTCTCTCTCTCATGGTCCTGTCAGGAGTTTAATTGTGATGCCAGGACACTGGATTCGAGTCTCAGCTCAACCATACTAGCTGGGAGACAAAGTGAGGCATTTATTTTTGCCTCCTGTCAGCCTCAGTTTCCTCATCTGTAATTCTGCCTGCCTTTCGAGATCACGAAGATCAAATGAGCTAACATGTGGAAGTGCTCTCTCAGTCCAAATGCTAGTTACAAAACCATGGTTGTTTTATGAACATTCATTAGCATTAAAACACACTTATTAAAATGTATTAAGTATACCTAAGATTTATCGATTTGTATGTATTATGCCTCATTAAAACAATTACAAAAAAGTAAAAGTATGATTTAAATTTATCTTAACTTGTGAGCTAAGGGTCATGTGATAAGGAGTGATCTTCTTATCTTCTTAGATAACAGAGCCTGTAATCGGAGTAAATCATATAAAGGGGAACTAAGTCCTCCACATTTTACATATAAAGCTAAAATCTTTATCCCTTATTTAAATTCTATCTTTGTAAAAGGAAAGCATGTTTAATGTATGCAATTTGGGAGCTATAGGGAAACACAAAGAAATTAATAAAAACAATCATTTTAGCCCCCATACATGAAATGAAAGCAGTCTATGAATTGTAAGTACTTCTAAGTACAAGGGGCTAACTCACAAATATGTTTTTTCTCTAATTTTTCTTCCTTTTCTAATTCTTGACACGTTCAGAAGTTGTGAATTCTTATAATTTGGATAGGGATAGCAACACAAGGGCCTACCGAAGCCAGCAAGTAGCACCAAGAAGCAAAGTAGAGGGATGAGTCCCTGCAGATGCAATGATAAATGACAGCCGACTACTTAGCTAGAAAGCTGAAGGAAGTGGTGGAGACTGTGGCAAACTAGAGACCACACGCCCCAATCAAGCTTCCTCTTCAGGTCTAAGTCACTGTTTTCATTTTTCCAGTGGGGCTAGGTCACTGACACTTTTAAGAGAAACCTGTTGTTGTTGTTGTTAGGTGCCGTCGAGTCGTGTCCAACTCATAGGGACCCTCATAGGGTTTTCAATGGCAGATTGTTTCAGGATTGCCTTGGAAGTGGATTGCCACGTCCTTCTCCCATTTTTGCGGTGCTGGGAATCGAACTCGGGACCTCAGAGACTGCAGAGCGGCGCTCTACCAACTGAGCTAAATCCCAGCCCTAAGAGGAGCTAGGCATCTGAAATTTTATGCGGAAAGTTTAATTAAATGTCAGAGCCAAATTAACTTCTTTGTTTTAGCTCTGCAAACCAAACTAAAGATATCTGTAGGCCAGATGTAGCCTGGGGATGCCAGTTTGCAACCACTGCTACAGGTAAAGAGGGTAGGGGTGAGCTCAGTGAAGGTCTTAGGCAGGGAAGTAAAGAAAGCAGATTTGTAGTTTAGAAAAGTCTTGAGACAGCTGATCTGAAGGAGGGCTGAGGTGGAGAGAGACTGGAAGTAGTGGAAGTGGAACATTCCACACGAAAGACAGAGTGTCTGCTAGAGTGGCAAGAGGCTGGCCAGGAGAGGAGAGCCTGTGGCGTTGGACAGCTGATGCAAGGGAGACCATAGACCGGAGGGAGTGCCAATGTTGCAGGGTTGCCTAGAGCTGTGGGGCCTCACTGTTCAAGTATAAGGAAGGAAGTACCTTGTTTAACAACAGATAGCTGCAGAGAACGGACTGCTTGGTATTGGAGATGCTGCCTCCCAAAATAGAAAAAGACTAAACAAGACACGGACTGTGGGGCAGAGCCTGGATGGTGGGTGTGAGGGAAGAGAATCTGGGGCTGAGCAGACTCAGCTAGAGGTCAATGGACAGGAAGGGAACAATGTGAAACCGAGTCCTATACCTCAAAGAGACTACGGGCACTTAATCTGAGAAAGAAAAGCCACAGGAAAATACAAGATAATGTTCATTTTGCTTTTTTTTTTTTTTTTTTTTTTTTTTGGCAGTGCTTGGAGGTTGAACCCAGGCCTCATACATGCATTGCAAGGGCTCTACCACCGAGCTGCACTCAGTCCATTTTTAACTTTTTATTCAGAGTCAGGGTCTAAGTTAGGCAGACTACCCCTGGCCTTGAAGTTGCAATCCTTCTGCCTCAGCCTCTTGAGTCTCTGGGACTACAGCCATGTGCCACCATGCCCAGCTCTGCAGTAATTCTTTATCGAGTGTTAACAAGTTCAGTTGCTCAGCTGGTGCTAGACTTGGGGAGATGGTGATTCGCAAAAGCAAAGAAAATCTACATTGTCCCTGCCCTGAGGAAGCCTTTTGGAGAAGATCTTAATGGAATAATACTGCAAATAAAAGCAAAGGTGCAAAATGGAGGTAAACGCTGGGAAAGAGCGGCTCAGTGGCACGTCCCAGAGGGCAGGAACACAGAGTCCAGGGGACACGATGAGTCAGCTCGGCACTAAGAGGCAAGTTAGCAAGCCTGAGGTAAACGGTGTGGATGGAAAAGCTTTGAGGCATCAGGGACAGCATGGGCAAATTACTGACTCACGGGAGGGACTGGAGAGGCCACTATGGCTGCAGAGTTCTGTGAGGCACGTGCGAGACTGTCCTCAAGCCCAAGGGGCCATCAGATGGAGGAGGGATGAGGTCCGTTCCTTGCCTGTGCAGATGCATCCAGGAGGGATCCAGCAGACACATTTTCTAAGAGATTTATGGTGGCAGTTTTGGGGGTTTGTTTGTCTTAGATCATTAAAAAGCCATCACTGTTCCTATTTCACTGTGTGCCAGGCCCTGCTCTACACAGCAGTCTCAGGAGGTAAGAGTTCCCCTTACAATCGCTGGGTAACCCACACCTCAAAACCTAAAACACTATTATTTTCTTATTCTCTTTCTTGGTTTTGAAAGCAGCTCAGCTGGGTGAATTTTGACATTTGTAACCAAATAATCACATGATAGGCCTGGAATGGCTTCAGCCCTGTGACAAATTGGGTTCTGGTTTGGAGGCTAGGTCCATAAGCTAAAATTTAGATGGTTCCAGTTTGATTTGGATTTAAGTCTTAATGTATGGATAACAGTGCTTCCAACCAAGCCCATACCTGAACACTGAACCCATTTCAGTTCAAACATTTAAAAAAATCTCTGAACCAGAACTTGAGCCCAGTTTTTCACTGAATTCATGTCCATCTTTTAATGTTTTTTATTTGTTTGTACCAGCAGCTATTTTTAAATTGAAAAAAATTTCTTTGTGTGTCTACACATAGGATTAAAATTTTAAACCAAACATGAGCTGAGACCAAACCCTCTAAATTTTAACATGTTGAACCTGATCCTGAACCTGAACTCAATTTCTCATGGGTTTGAAGCCCTAGCTGGGAGAGCTGGGGCTGCAATAGCTGAGGTGAGAGAGTTTCTCCACACGTGGCTGCTCCACCATGTGCCTGTTTGGGCTTCCTGTTAGCATGGAGGCATCTGGGTAGTGTTCTTTTGACACAGTGGAAGTCTTCCCTCAACGCAAGAGAGCTGGATGCTTCCAGTCCTCTAAAAGACTCATCCAAGAATTGGCAGTGTCACTTCCAAGGTATTCTTTGATCACAACAGTTCTAAGTCAGACCAGATTCAAGGAGATGGAATACTAAATACTAATTCTTGTTGGGGCTGGGATTTAGCTCAGTTAGTAGAGCTCTGTGCTGCAGTCTCCGAGGTCCCGAGTTCAATTCCCAGCACCCCAAAAATGGGAGAAGAACCTGGCAATCCACTCCCAAGGCAATCCCGAAACAGTCAGCCATTGAAAACCCTATGAGGGTTGCTATGAGTGGGATACCGACTCGACGGCACCTAACAACAACAATAACAACAACAACAATTCTTGTTGGGGCAATGGTATGTGCATACAGGAGGGAAGGAATTGACAATGGACATCTTGGAGATAAGCCATCGTGGTTATTACATTTATTTTCCACATTTTACAGCTGAAGGGATCAAAGTTAAAAGATAAACTAGCCCCAGATCATAAACATGCCCCAGGTTGGCATTAACAGGTAGAACTGGGGTGCAAAAATTGGTCTGACTCCAAAGCATACTGCATTTAAGTACTATGACATTCCTCTGGCAGCGTAGGATGGAACAATGGGATGAGTCCTGCACTGAGAATCCTGTATTACACACAACTTTCTGTGTGGCATTGATAAGCTCCTTCCCACCTGTAGACCTCAGCTCCTCATCTGTGCTAGAGGGTTGGGCCCCTTGATCTTGCATGCCAAGCCAGATCGAGTGTGGGGCGCGCACCACCATGTACACAGATAACTAAACACAACTCACTCGGGACCCTCGGGGACGGGAGAAAGGAAAAGCCTCGAGAACCTCTGCCTTGCAGGGACCAAAAGCAGCTCTTTATTATCTCTCTCTCTTTCTGCCCCAACAAGGGCAGAAAGAAACCCAAACAAGCGTTAACAGCCTAAGTGCTGCCACTCTTTCTGTGTGCTGAGACTGGAGACTGTCCTCAGCTCTGTCCCTAGGCACTGGGCAAAGGGACTGTCCTCACCTTGATTATAGTCCTTGAGAGCGCTGTCTAGTTGTCCTGCTCTCGGTGGTCACGAGGAGAGATGCTTCCGTGTTGCTGGTCAAATCCAAAGAGAGAGTTCTTTCTTCATTGGTGGTCAGATGGAGAGAGTTCCCAGCAGGAAGCCAGCAGCCAGCAGCATCGCCATCGCCAGCATCACCACCAGCAGCCCCATCACCACCAGCCGGCACCAGCCTCACGTGCAGAGCGAGCTTTGTTTATATAGCCCTTGGGTGACTAACTGCCTTAACTGCCTCAAGGTGGCAATCAGGTGGGGACACCAGGGGCTGGGTGCAACCAATTTAGGAGTGACATTCAAATAGAGAGTGAAACCAGATGCCACGCCTTGTGTAATCAAGGGGAGATCCTTGATTACCAATCAGGGGGCAAGGTGAGGGTTGGATGATTCCCTACAATCTAGGATTCTGGACTCCTGAGGGCCAGTGATGCACCTCTGGGCTCCTTGGCTGGTTGCCTATTTAGCACATCAGCATGCCATCTCCCTACAAGGGGCAGGAGCCTCTGCTCTTCCTCTTTCCCTTTCCTCTTAGCAACGTGCAGGGGTAGCTTTGGTCCCCTGGCTGCTCTGTTTTCCCAGCCTCTCTCCCTCTTTCCACTCAGCAGCAAGCAGCCCCTTACATCTCTCCCCCTCAACAGGTTCCCTTGTGCCCCTGGTTTCTCTTTTTTCTGACTATGAACTTTATGGAGGCTGAGGTTAACATCTTTTGAGGTGAGACAGGGCACATCAGACCTTGCCATACTTGGCAAATAACTGGTAGCTCAGGAGAGTATACGAAATGAACAAGCATAAGTGGATCCATGCTGTTGTTTTGTGCAAACTGATCTAGACTGCAAATTTTGACCACAGAAATTGTGTGCAACAGACTCATCACTATATCAACAATGCCTTAAAAAGTGAAAAAAGGGAAATAAGACTTTTTTTTGCATTAGCAAAATTTATTTTCAGCCCCACCATTTGGTTCTTCAAATTGCCATTTTATATTCAGTTGATCTGCAAAAGTATTTGAACATCATTTTCCTCTTTTGTCTATTCTAGTTACTAATACTTTATCTTCTCAGTTTTTGTGAGTCTAGAATTTTTTTCCTAGCGACATTCCCTTTTCTACTTAAGCCACTAAAATCTAAACTTGCCTATAGGCCTTTCCTCTTCCTTTCCTAAATAGCAAGGATACAAAGCCAGAGAGAGAGAGAGAGAGAGAGAGAGAGAGAGAGAGAGAGAGACACTGAGAGTCAAAAGTTCTGGGTTCTAGATGCTGGTTTCCCACAATTCCAATGATATTTCTCATAGTCTTTCTTCTCTGTTGGATGTGACCCCATTTGTGTCAAGATAGGTGGATTACCACGAGTATTTTCTTGCAATGGAAGATTTGCACATACGTAGAAGCAAGGTGCAGAATGCAGCTAGAAATGGGGAAGCACTGGATAGGGTGGGGTCTTCAGGCTTCCTACCACCCCTCTTGCTGACTGTGGCCATCTGTGGGGCTCCTCTGCTGAAATGAGGCTCTGCTGAGGGAGGTGATCCTTCAGGGCACTCCAGCCTCGAGACAGAATGATTTATAACCTTGTTAATTCACTGGGCTGTCAAAAAGGACCACATCAGCAGACACACACAGAGACGACACACTCATATACACTCAGGACAGAGAATAGGTCCCAGAAACTATTTAGCAAGCTCAGTCCTTTCTCTAATAGCTTCCTCATCTGTTCAAGTTTTAGCAGTCTTTATTTTCATTTCCTCGTCTCTACTCACATCCTTCCTCTTCCTCCTCCAAAGGGGTTACTAAAATTCTAGCAATTTCTACTTCTACTTCTTTATTGTAATCTGTTGCATATCCCCTCCTTACTCTCACCCCTGGTATCCATAGTTACAGATTGATTGCTGAGTTTATTAACTTTTGCTTAAACTGCATCTCAATTTCTCCACCAAATAAAAGGAGCCAAATGGAAGGAATCTTGCTGCTGTGAGAGTATATTCTACAATTCCATGTAGCATTATTTTCTTTAATTAAATTGCACTTTTTATTTATACTCCCAGTAAAAATTCAAGCAGAACAGAGGAGTACTACAAAGAAAGTAAAAGAATACTGTCGTCTACCCCAGCCATCCCATCTCCCAGTCCCTAGTTCCTTCTAATAGGCATATACTGTTAACTACCTCTGAGTGTCTTTCCAAAATATGTTTGTGAAAGTAGAAACATGTTATTTATTAAAAAAAGATATTACACAAAGTTTTGTTTCAACTCTTTTCATTTACTGTCCTGCATATCTTATTAAACAGCCTATATATCCCATTCTTTTGAGCAATAAAAGAGCATGATACATTTACACTAATTTATCAACTGTATATACACATCTCCCTATCAAAGCACATTTAAAATGGATAGATGTTATACACAAGTGGCTTGTTTATACAAATGGAGACATGCTACTCACGCTTCTACAATTCGCTTTTTTACATTTTGGATATTGCTTCATATGGGCTCATGTGGAGCTAACTCTTCTGTTTCTAAATAAAGGACTTCATTCTTTAGAGCAATTTTAGGCTCACAATAAAACTGCATAGAGAGTACAGAAAGCTTCCTGTATGCATCCTGCCCTCACACACGAATAGCCTGCCCCCCATCGATACCCTCCAATAAAGTGGCACATTTTTTACAATGGATAAACCCACTTTGACACATCATACTCACCCCAAATCTATAGTTTACAAAGAACTCTTTCCCCATGTCATACAGTCTAAGAGTCTTAACAAATATGTGATGACATGAATCTACCATCATGTTATCCTACAGAATAGTTTTTCTGCCCCTCTGTGTTCCACCTGTTCGCCTTTTCTTCTCCCAAACCAATGGCAAACGCTGATCATTTCACTGTCTCTGTGATTTGGCCTTTTCTAGAAAGTCATATATTTGGAATCATACAGCATGTGACCTTTTCCAATTAGTTTCATTCACTTAGTAATAAGCATTTAAGTTTCTTCCATGTCTTTACACGGGTTGGTGGCCCATTTCTGTCTAGCAATGAATAGAATTCCATTGTCTGGATGTATCACAGTTTGTTTATCTCTTTGCCTACTAAAAGAAGTCTTGGTTGCTTCAAAGTTTTGGCACTTATGAAATAAAGCTGCTATAAAATCTGGGTTTCCTTAAAATTCCATAGTATGTCAGTACATTCATTTATTCAGCCATTCGCCATTGACAAACTTTTAGGTTATTTCCAGGCATTTTTATTATTATGCAAAACAATACTGCAATGTCCATCCTTTACACATACCCTTTGTGTATCTGCATGTATACATCTGCAAGAGAAAGTCTTGGCCGTGGAATTGCGAAGTCAAAGGGTGCATGCGTTTTAAATTTTGATGTGCTGTTAACTGAAGGTCTCCCAGTGTCTGCTCCAATCCTTAGCTTGTATAAGGGTTGAATCTTGCCAGTGTGGTAGATTCTTTTTAAAGTTTCTTGTTTCTGGATTTTGCATGTCGGTCCACTCCCTTCTTTTCATCCTTCATTGCCCAGATGACCGCTCCATATGCTCCCGCAGCTTGCCCTGCCTCCCTCCCCTGTGGACCTGACTGCTCCCTTATAATTACTTGCAGCAATAATCACAACCCCCTCTGGGACCCTTCTCTGGCTGTCAGCCCCCACGCTGACACACATTTGCTCGTTTGGTCCTCCCCAGCAGGCTGGGAGCAGGTAGGAGAGGAATAGAACTCTGTTGTACAAGTCAGGGAGCAAAGGCCTGGCCCACAGCAGACTGGGGGAGCAGCGCCATGTCTCTCTTCTAGCCAAATGTGTTCTTTCCTCATCTGCTCCTTTGGCACGGGCTCCTGAGTACATCTCTGTGAAACAGCCTCATTTATCCCGCACTTGGCTTTTGTCCAGATTGCAGCTTTCCACGGCCTCCTTCCATGATTTAAGCTTCAACACCTCATCTCTGCATTCAGGGGCTGTCAAAATATATAACGCAGCTCGCCTTCTTACAGACCAGGTACCCTAGCTCTCCTGGAACACTTGCTGTTTCTCAGAGTTGAAAATTCCCACTCTATCCCTAGTTCGTGCTGTTCTTCTCCGGGGCATTCCCTCCTTCCCTACCAAAATCCCGTGGAGCCTTCAAGCTCAGCTCAAAGGCCACCAGCTGAATGGAAAGTTCTATGATGTCTTTTTTTTTTTTCTTCTTACGGAACCAGAGGGTTGACCTCAGGGCCTCACACATGCTAGGCAAGGGCTCTACCACCAAGCTGCACCCCCAGCCTCTATTTTTCTTTTTTATTTTGAGACAGGGTCTCCCTAAATTGCACAGGCTGCCTCTGTTCTTGAACTCACAATCCCCCTGCCTACATCTCTCAAGTTCCTAGGATTATAGGTGTGTACCACCACACTAGGCATTTGTGATGTCTTTTTGTCTTCTCTGACACAAATGACAAAGCCAGCCCTCTGTCAAGTGCAGATCCCTAGTTTTGAGCTCTTTTTTTCATACGCTGTCATATAATTATCCTCTCCCCCTTTACTGGTAACTGTTGGTGGGGTACAGAGCAATACAGCATTGGCTTTTTCCATTATGTAACTATTACATCACTTTTGGTTACGCTTTTCTCAACTTACAAGTTTATGGAAACTTGATTAATATGTAACAAAATTCATATGCATATTTGGGCTATACTCCCTTATTTTTTATGTACTCATGAAGTTGCATTGTTTACACATATAATTATCCTTATTGGTGGCATATTACTACAAATTTTTGACAGACAGCCCCATGTAGAACTGCTAGTTATGCCCTCTAGAATTTACAACAGGACCTGGAACTAGTGGCTTAGTAGAGCCTCAAACTTTCACACATGCTCTTTTTACCAAAACAAAAATAGAATCATTTTTCACCTTAATAATAAAATGAGGACAACTTCCTGAGGCAATGCACTTAGATCAATTTCATTTTGTTTAATAACTAAACAGTCCAATGTAGTGGGTGGGTTTTGTCTAATTTGTTTAGCCTTTTCCCTTTTCTGAACAATTAGTTTTTCAAAAACTCTTTCTTTATTACAAGCAAAATTTTTAAAAATTGCTTTACACACACACACACACACACACACACACACACAAACACACAACCTCTGACATTTAAGGAACAAACTTCTGGCAATGGAATTTCTAGGTGAAAGAAAAGAATATATATATATATATATATATATATTTTTTTTTTAATAAATATGACATTTAATATATATGACATTTTAATAAATTCTTCATAATCATTTTCCAAACAACCATGGCAATGTACTTTTTAAAATCCAATTAGTCTCTTGGCTCCATTAGATTCCTTGTTATCTGACATTTACCTGCTCTCTTTGGAAGCCTTTTCCACACCTGCTCCCCAGAATTTGTATGGGGAGATATGGTACTGAATTGGTCCTCAATCACCCATAAAAATCAACTTTGTATCTCTATTATAGTATTTACTACATTACACGGAAGTGAAGTTCATGTACTAATCACCTCTACTCGTCTGTGAATGCAAGTTTCTTAAAGGCAAGGACCCCACCTCTTTATTAATTTCTTCACATCACTTAGCCTCTCACACAGTACTTTAAGAATATCTTTCTCTGTGTGTGTGTGTGTGTGTGTGTGTGTGTGTGTGTGTGTGTGTGTGTGTGGTGTTTGCATGCTTATGCATTTGTACAACTTGACTTCTGTAGTCTGGACCCTTTACATACAAAGGTATAGAGTTGTCTGAGTGAGAAAACTGGGGAATAAGAACATAAGTGTTTTTGGTTTTGTTGTTAGGCGCCATCCAGTCAGGTCTGAATCATAACCACCTTCTTAGAGTTTTTGGGTAACGATGAAGTTTCTAACTCAGCCCCGAAGTCACAAGGCTTCCTGGAGGAAGCTGATTGTGTGTGTGTGTGTGTGTGTGTGTGTGTGTGTGAGAGAGAGAGAGAGAGAGAGAGAGAGAGAGAGAGAGAGAGAGAGAGAGATGGAGTGGAGACCAGTGCAGGAGATGAGGACAGCAGGAAGGCAGGTAAGTGGGAAGAACGCTGTGAGTGGAGCAAGGGGCAGGAGTAAAGCCAGAGGCTCATGGCCAACAACTTCCAAGCTCTAACCTCCTTCTCTTTCTAGAAGTCATGAGCAGGGTGGTTAACTCAAAATCTTGCTCATTCGGCCTTATTCCTATAACTTGCTGAAAACTGCTGCCTCTCTGCCCCAGTCGTCCGGTGAAACTCAGCTGTGAGACCCTGACAACCCGGCACTTCCTCCTCAGCAGCCGGCACCCGCAGCCTTCTTGCTGAGCACGCTGGTGCTTCCGAGTTCTGCGTGACTGGTTCAGAGGGAGACTTGTGTTCAGACAGAGAGAGGTTCAAACCCATGCAACCTGAGGCGGGCTGCTTCACTTATGTAAGCCTCAGTTTTCTCATTTGTAAAACGGAAATGGTGCTGCCTATCTTGTACAGTTTTACAGAAATTAGAATAAGAAGAGAAATGAGAATGATACATACGGTGGCACTCCCAGATCTTAGTACAATAGGCACACATTGTTGTTGTTAGGTGCCGTTGAGTCAGTGACCGACTCATAGCGACAACTCTCATAGGGTTTTCAATGGCAGACTGTTTTGGGATTGCCTTGGGAGTGGATTGCCAGGTCCTTCTCCCATTTTTGCGGTGCTGGGAATTGAACTCGGGACCTCAGAGACTACAGCGCAGTGCTCTACCAACTGAGCTAAATCCCAGCCCATAGGCACACATAATGAACAAAAACTCTGCCCATTGTCTCAGACTCTTCAACAACCCCCAGTTGACTATGACAGGACAGGTACTGATCTTAAAGACAATTGACTTGACCTTATCACTTTACACATTAGGAAGCATAGGTCCAAAGCAGGGCAGGCACACAGTGGAGGGGAAGCCCTGGGCGTGTTGCCTTGCCCCAGAGTGATGAGATTTGACCAGTGTGCTTCCACTGCCTCTCCTTGGTCCAGGGAATTCTTTCCCTCTGTGTTCCAAGCAGAAGGCCCCGCTCTGGAAAGAGGGCATCCCGCATCCTTTCCTAAAGGCTTTTCTTTTTCTCTGTCCTGCCCTATCATCCATTTCATCTCCCCTGCTTACTCCTTCCTCTCCTCCAGCAGATATCGTTCCATCACCACAACCACTTCACTTTTTCCTTCTTCCAGGGCCCAAGAGAGGCTGCATTTCCTTATCTTCTGCTGCAGCACTTCCCAATTAGTAATTCTTCAGTCCAAGAACTTGCACGCCCCATCTTTTCTCTTTGGGAGGGGTCCTGAGTGCCACAGCTAATGGACCTTTGCACAGCAACTCTGGATTTAATATCAATAATTGATTTCACGTTAACTCTGTGCCAGGCTAGTCCTGACCACGCTACAGATATTAACTCACTGGATCCTCATTGCAACCCCATGAGGTTGTGAGATATTATCAACAGCTCCAATTTATAGATAAGGAAAGCAAGACACAGGAAGGTTAAGTCACTTGTTCAGGGTTTGGCAGCTAACAATTGGAGGAAGCAGTTGGCTCCAGGGTTGTTCTAGAGCTGCTCCTAGGATCAGGCTCTGCCTGGGTCTTTTCTTCTTCCCCTCCCTTGGCTGCTTTGCCCACTCCCTGCCTGGTTTCTCTGAGGAGCCCTTCCTTTCTAGAGCACTTGCCCACAAAACCTCATCTCAGACACAGCTGCTAGGGAATTCGATGTAAGATATATCTCCACATACACTGGGAAGGTTACCACCGCTAGTAGTTTGGTGTATGTTGTTGTTAGGTGCTGTCAAGTTGGTATCTGACTCATAGCAACCCTCACAGGGTTTTCAATGGCTGACTCTTTTGGGATTGCCTTGGGAGTGGACTGCAGGTCCTTCTCCCATTTTTGCAGTGCTGGGAATTGAATTCGGGACCTCAGAGACCGCAGCACAGTGCTCTACCAACTGAGCTAAATCCCAGCCCCAGTTTGGTGTATACAAAGGACTATTTCCCTGTGGGGTCACATTATTTATTCCTTTAAAGGACTGCCTTTAGGGAAGCAAATATAATTTCCTGAAATAGAAGCTATCCTAGAAGACCCAAGATGATAACGATGACGGTCGTGATGCCATCATCGTGATGGCAATGACAAACCTTTCTTTTGGAAACATTGTGCTAAGTTTCTTAAATGTGTTATCTGATTTAACATCCAAAACGAGCTCTGGGAGCGCTGCGATGCAGGGAACGCTTCCACCATAATGAGCGCCAGCCACAGACACATCGCTCCAAATCTACTTATCTTCTAATCATGACGATATTTTTAGCTTCCCTTTTGATGCCCAACCAAAACCTCAAATTGGATATGGTCGTATCTGCATTCATCACCCCTGCTTCCCCTTCAGCCACAGTCAGGCCACTGCTCATACCCTGCGTGGCACTGGCCTCCCCCTTCCACTCAACCCCTCGCTCCCAAGTGTGTTCTAGCTGGTTTGTTTTGGTTGCCATGTCCCCTGGTTCTCCCTCTTCCTTTCCAAACCTATTGTTTTGTACATTCTTTCTATTCCCTGAACAACCAGCCGAAGGACTTTATAGCATTATAGGCACCCAGATGTGTCTGGCTCCAAAACCCACGCTCTTCGATTACAGTACTGAGTCCCATTTACAGCTGCGTGTCCCATCCACACAAATTGGGGGCTGAGATTCCTTTACGTTTCTTAATAAAAAGAAAGTATTAAAACAAAAACAAAAACAAAAAACTTGGCAACAGCATTTTAAATCACAGGGCACTACTTAGGAGTTATTCCCTGTTCCATGGTCTATCAGTCTTTCAGATAAATGAAACAGTCCTATTTGGAACTGAAATGCCATTAATATCTCCCTAGTACTTGCTAATCTTCCTTTTCAGTAAAAGGAGAGCATGCCTCGGGCACAGAACTTTGGCAGGCAACAAAATCAAGCTAAAATTTACAAACATTGCTTTGTTTTCATGGTTACTTTCTATTTATGGCAAATGACACCAGTTTTCCAATGTGTGGTAATGGCAGGAATATAAAATTTTTCTTTAAAAATAAATTTATTTGAGTTTTAAAAGGGAGTCAATAATCTAGGAAATCACAGTCCACCTGCTACTTATAAGAGCAGAAATCAGGATGGCAAAACATGAGCAGCAGATCATGTGGGGGGCACAAACAGTTGTTCTGTAGGACACACAGTTGTGCCTGCCAAGTCCACTGTGGCTCTTCCGAGTCAGGAACTCATCTCCTCAATGGCCCTCAAGGCACTTCCTCCCCACTCTGACACTGTGCAGCTTTGAATGAAAGGTTTTTGGATGTCACCAAAGGAAGCCCCCACCCTTTTCATACATGAAGATTGAGACTGGAAGAGCGAAGATGACTTGTTAAGGGTACCTGGGCTGGGATTTAGCTCAGTTGGTAGACTGCTGCTCTGCAGTCTCTGAGGTCCCAAGTTTGATTCCCAGCGCCGCAAAATGGGAGAAGGACGTGGCAATCCACTCCCAAGGTAATCCCGAAATAGTCAGCCACTGAAAACCCTATGAGGGTCGCTATGAGTCAGACTTGACTCGACGGTACCTAACAACAACAACAACAACAAGAACATGATGGCTATTTCGGGAGCAGATCTGGGAGCTCCTGAACCCCCATCCCTGCACTCTCCCCTGCACCAAACGGCTTCCTCTCCACACAGACATCCCACCACTTACATTCATGATCGCGCACTCTTTCTTCCAGATCTGAAAGAGACTCCAAGCAATCCCTAGCATATGCAGCAACAGGACTTAGCACTGTGCCCCAGAGCATCCATCGCATTGTGTACAGTGACTTAATTTATCTCTTCTGTCCCTAGGAAGGTAAGAGTTTTGCACCACCCTTGGGAAAACTGGAAAGAACCATCACTTAAATAATTTTCATTAGGGTTTAATTTTCCTAGTCTCAATTGGAAACGCTGCTAGAGTTCAGCCCCTTTGTATGAGTAATTCTCTTCAGGTCAAGGAGTCCTTCCTATGGCCAACTGGTCTCCCCTGCTTTCATTTAATGCCCTCTCCTTTTGTGGTATGGCCCTACGATGTGGAGAATTTATTAGCATGTCTCTCATAAAACCCCAGCATTGCAGGAAATTAAATGCGTCTGGTGTAACCAGCTGTTTGGAAAGCTCTGCTGGCGGCTCTGCTCTACTTTATGGTTGCCATGGTGACGCAAAGTGAGTGATTGATGACTTGTTCCAGAACCGTTCCAGGTATTGATGTTAAGTATAGACTGTATCAGCAAACTGAAGCATGGACAGAAGAGACCCGCCATGGTGGTAAAGGGGACCCAGACCTGGGAATACAGAACCTGGGGAGGAGAAGGCTCAGGAGTCCTGAAAGAGTTACTCCCAGAGGCTCAAGGCCAGTCCTAGAGAAGAGAGAGGAGACTTGTCTGGAGTGGCCTCAAGGGGGCAGACTTCAGATCCATGGGCAGAAATTGTAAGAACGTGGATTTTAGTGCAAAATCTGGAGAGTGAGAGAAATAGCATACACATCACTGAAAGGAACTGGAGAGCTTACCCTCACTAGGGAGGTTCTCCAAGAGTTTCAGGGATGCACTGTGTAAGGATCTGGCTAGACTGTGAGGTGCCTCCGCCAAACACCACTGTGATCCCATCTAGCTACAGCCTTCAAATGCTAACAGTAATTTTCAGCATTATTCTTTTTGAGGAGAAAAGTTTTACCCCTTTTTCCCACTTTTCATAGTCATTCAAATTTTTAAAAATTGTTCATTATCCATGTTCAAAGGTTCTTTTCTCACATATGATGAGACAAATATATTCTATTGTTGTTAGGTGCCGTCGTGTTGGGTCTGACTCATAGTGACCCTCATAGGGTTTTCAATGGCTGGTTACTTTGGGATTACTTTGGGAGTGGATTGCTATGTCCTTCTCCCATTTTTGCAGGGTTGGGAATCGAACCCAGGACCTCAGAGAGCACAGAGCAGCACTCTACCAACTGAGCTAATCTCCAGCCCCATACATATTCTATGTATACCTTTTAATTCAAAAATAAGATAATAGTCACTGCTGTCTCTTTTCTAAGGTAGCATGCCAAGAACTTTATATACATTTAATCTCATTTCATGTAAGTTTAATGAGATAATACTATACAGAAATATTATTTAAGATAGACATGTTAAACAAAATAAACCCACAGATATTTCTCTGCTCAAGGATCCTACAGATGGAAGGACTCTTTGTCTAAGCCAAAATCCAAGATAAGATTTTCCTAAGCCATCCAGCTCTCCATGTGAGCGCATTCCCTGGCACCACAGAGCCTTGCTCCTGTTCAAACATTCATTAGGTAAATCAAGCTGTGGTTTCTATTCCCGCTTGGCGGGGAGGAAATGACAAATTGGTGTCTTAAGGGATTGACAAAATATGTAATTAGACACTATCAATCTCCATAAAAGAGCCTGTTTTTTCTTCCATCAGATAAAAGTACTCTTAGTCTACTAAGAACACTCCAGTTCAACTAAAGTGTAACTCTCTAAGGTCACGAGCTCAGTAAGCAGTTTTAGTTAAACTCCTTTCCTGGGAGATCAGAGCTGTTGGGTAGTAAAAACAGGCAGAGCCAAAGGCAGAGCTGGGCTCCTGATTTTCCCGCCACCTTGGACTGGACACTTCCCATTTCTTCACTTCAGCCTCCTCTTTTGCAAACTGGGGGGAATGAACTAAGTGACCTATTAGACACTTCCCAATTTTAGTTTTCCCTAATTCAAGAATTTTAAAAGGAAGTCAGAGCAAAGACTCTTGGTGAGAAGACAAAGTCTTGAAGTTCCTACACGCTTGGAGATACAGAAGTGGGTGGGGCACGGCACTGCTGTCCATCTGTCAAGCGTGGTGAGCAAGCGCTCAGGATCTCCCAGTTGACAAATGCAGCTTCCCTTTCTTGATTTAGTGTTTGTGGGTTTCAAAAAGGTGTTTCCAGCCAGGCGTGGGGGCTCACACTTCTAATTCCTCAGGAGGCTGAGGCAGGAATATCGCACATTCGAGGCAGAGGCAGCCTGCGTAACCTAACAAGACTCTATCTCAGAATAAAAAAACTAAAAAAAGTTGAATAAAAAAACTAAAAAATGTGCCTAGGGGGTTGCAGCCCAGTGGTAGAGTACTTGCAAAGTATGTGTGAGGCCTTCAGTTCAACCCTCAAGTACCATAAAAAGAAATTCTTTTAAACTTTTAAGTTACTTATATGAGTATATGGGCTGGGATTTAGCTCAGTTGGTAGAGCTCTGCGCTGCAGTCTCTGAGGTCCCGAGTTCGATTCCCAGCACCGCAAAAATGGGAGAAGGGCCTGGCAATCCACTCCCAAGGCAATCCTGAAACAGTCAGCCATTGAAAACCCTATGAGGGTCGCTATGAGTCGGATACCGACTCAACGGCACCTAACAACAACAACATATGAGTATATAAATAAGTGTTCAATGTTTGTCTGAAAATGATTTTGTTTTTTGCTTTTTGTTATGGGAAGGTTAAACAATATGCTTATTTATTCCATAGCTTACAACACGGGAAGGAGGTTTCAAATGGCTTAGTTCCACAATTCAAGCTAAATGTGTATTTAAAGAACTGTTGCATAACACATACTGCCCCTTCCTAAAATGCATCATCCCGGAGCCAATTTTAGAAAACACAAATATGAGGTGGGCATATTTTGAAAACTATGTTAACATAATAGATCCTTCATTGATATTTGTGGCTTTTATGAGAAATATTTGTTTTTTGAGGCATTTGTCTTGCAAAAAGACAGTTTGTGCTATTGAAGGAAGTTAACGGGGACACGCTGGTTTTGTTTCTGAGCTTAGCTTTTGGAGTAAACACCCTCCTTACCAAAGGAGGCATTTTTTTATTCTGGTAGTAGAAACTAGCAGTGTGTTCCGAATGCCTACAGAATTGACATAAACTTCCCTGACACCCGCATGTGTGCTGCGTGCATATGTGCAAAGGCACCTTCATGTTTATTACAGCATTTGATTCTCACCCCAAAGGAAGCGGCTCCGCTCCTCCCTTCAGAGACAGAGGAAATGAGGCTCCCTCTTTGTGACTTGCCTGAGGAAAGTGAAAGTTCTGAGCCAGGTGAGCCTGGAACCCGGGTTTTCCAGTTCCGGTGGTAGTGCTTCTCCCCGGGGCCTCCACTCTTTTCTCCATTGAAAAGACTAAAAAATGAGTCTTAGAATCAGACAGATTTGGATTCCAGTGCAGCTTTTGGCACTCCTTGGCATTGCCCCTGGGCAAGCTGTTTGCCTCTTGGAGCCTCATTTGTGAATTAAGCTAAAAATAGTCCTCCCCCCTCCATGGGACCGTGGGAAGGATTAAATGCAATAATGCATGAAAAGCACACAGCAGAGTGCTCCATAAATGTCGACCATTGTTACGATATTATGTAATCTACAAAGTATGTTTGGTTACACTGCATGAAACTTTGTTTTTCAAAGACACCACTAATACATGTGAAATCAAACCCTGGAAAGCTAATTTTTTTTCAACAGTAAAGTCATATGCTAGATGCAAAGGATAGTGTTTCATTGGTAAAGACCCTAGTTTTAAGGCTAATCTGATTTTTTGTAAAGGAGAATTGTCTTTTACTCTCTGTAGTTTGAAAATGCTCTTCACGCTAACACATTTTTTAATATAATGAATTGTATGAAATTACCATTTTTGAAAGTCTGAGGTAGCCAAATGGCAGTAGTTTTATATAGCACAACACAACAGATTTAATAAATTATCCACCAAATGAGAGGATTAGAAAAAAATAGTTGCAATGTAGTTACTAAAGAAATTTTGTTTGAATGGAAAACCATTTCATTTTCATTTTCAATGTACCTCCAGTTATCGAACAGGGAAGGAGAGAGTGATGTCACACTTCAAAGAATTAAAAACAAAACCATACAGCTTTCTCTTTCCTCTCAAAGTCCATGCAACCTCAACTCCTGAGGAAATCCGATGAGTAAAATGATCGATTTCAATGCCTGCCAATTTGGAGGGCACCAAAAACACTGGACAAGTGCGTGCTGAGGGAAGCTGTTGAGGTCACCTGCAGTCTTGCCCAATCTTTGAAAGAGAACACACTGAGTGCGAGGGAGGGGGAGCCACTGTCTTTATGAGTCCTGGGCGGGGTGGGTGGGGGGGGAGAACACCTGGATGAGAACACCCCTGTCTGTGTGGTTCTGCACACTGCTGCGTGTCTGTGTATTTGTGTCTTTCTGCCCGTGCCACCATACCTTTGCGCTGTGGCGGCGTCTGGGCTGCCCAGGGTGCCTCTGCGCCCGCTGTCCCTGCGTGAGCCGGCGTGCAGGCATGCCTGCGGGGCGCTGGGCGGGTGCGTCCCAGCCGGTGGCTGCGGTGTGGTATAAGCCTGAGCACGTCTACCACCGTGCCTGTGTGGCTGCATGCGCGCATCTCAGGGGCGTCCGCGTCTCTGTTCCCGGCTCGGAGACGCGCCCTTGCGCTGCCCTCTGCCCGAGGTCTCGGGGCAGAGGGGCTGGGCAGGCAGGTAGCAGCCACGGAAGAGCCCAAGCTCCGGGCGGGCTGGGAGCGCAGAGGACCCGGCTGGAATCCTCAGGGGCAGGTTGGACTGGCCAGAGGGACTAGGGCCCGGCCTCCAGGGAGTGGCGGAGCCCCGCCCGGGCCCCCTGGGACTGAGCGGCGTGGGGCGGGGTGAGGAGGCGGCCGCGCCCCTCCCAGGCTGCCGGCGCCCATTGGCCCAAAGTTCGCACACGTGACTGCCAGGCGCGCCCCTAAGTCCCGGCACATAACGGGCAGGGCGCACTTGCGGCAGTGTCTCCAGCGCGCAGACTGCACCCAGCCGCCCGCGAGCCCCGAGCGCCCGCCAGCAGGTGTGCGGGACGCGCCCCCCACCCGCCCAGCCGCTGGATGAGGCTTCCAGGCGCCCGCGCCCGGCCCGGGGCGCCCCGCCCGGGGTGCGCGCGCTGAGAGCGGCGGTGCCGGCAGCCGGGCGCTCACCTGCCAGCCCGGGAGCTATGGGGCAGCCGGGGAACCGCAGCGACTTCTTGCTGGCGCCCAATGCGAGCCATGCGCCAGACCAGGACATCACTGAGGATCGGGACGAGGCGTGGGTAGTGGGCATGGCCATCTTCATGTCGTTGATCGTCTTGGCCATCGTGTTCGGCAACGTGCTGGTCATTACAGCTATCGCCAAGTTCGAGCGCCTGCAGACGGTCACCAACTACTTCATCACCTCGCTGGCTTGTGCTGACCTCGTCATGGGCCTCGCGGTGGTGCCCTTTGGGGCCAGCCACATCCTGATGAAAATGTGGACTTTTGGCAACTTCTGGTGCGAATTTTGGACTTCCATTGACGTGCTGTGCGTCACTGCCAGCATCGAGACCCTGTGCGTGATTGCAGTGGATCGCTACTTCGCCATCACGTCCCCCTTCAAATACCAAAGCCTCCTGACCAAGAACAAGGCCCGGGTGGTCATTTTGATGGTGTGGATTGTGTCCGGCCTTACCTCCTTCTTGCCCATCCAGATGCACTGGTACCGGGCCACCCACCAGAAAGCTATCGACTGCTACACCAAGGAGACCTGCTGTGACTTCTTCACCAACCAAGCCTATGCCATCGCTTCCTCCATCGTGTCCTTCTACCTGCCCCTGGTGGTCATGATCTTCGTCTACTCCAGGGTCTTCCAGGTGGCCAAAAGGCAGCTCCAGAAGATTGACAGATCTGAGGGCCGATTCCACACCCAAAACCTCAGCCAGTTGGAGCAGGACGGGCAGAGTGGGCACGGGCTCCGCAGGTCCTCCAAATTCTACCTGAAGGAACACAAAGCCCTCAAGACACTGGGCATCATCATGGGCACGTTCACCCTCTGCTGGCTGCCCTTCTTCATCGTCAACATTGTGCATGTGATCCAGGAAAACCTGGTCCCCAAGGAAGTGTACATCCTCCTCAACTGGTTGGGCTACGTCAATTCTGGATTCAATCCCCTCATCTACTGCCGGAGCCCAGACTTCAGGATTGCGTTCCAGGAGCTCCTGTGCCTCCGCAGGTCTTCTTTGAAGGCCTATGGAAATGGCTACTCCAGCAACAGCAACGGCAAGACGGACTGCACGGGAGAGCAGAGTGGATGCCACCTGGAGCAGGAGAAAGAAAGCAAACTGCTGCGTGAGGACCCCTCAGGCACGGAAGACTTTGTGAACTGTCAAGGTACTGTGCCTAGCAGTAGCATTGATTCACAGGGGAGGAATTGTAGTACAAATGACTCACTGCTGTAACACAGGTTTTTTACTTTCTAAGACCCCCTCCCCCAAAGAACACTAACCAGAGTATTTAACTTGAGTGTAATAAGTTTAGAATAAAATTGTATAGAGATTTGCAGGAGGGCATCCTTCTGCCTTTTTTTATTTTTTTAAGCTGTAAAAAAAAAAAGAGAAAATGTATTTGAATAGTTGTTTGTTTCTTGTACAGTTCAGTTCCTCTTTGCATGGAACTTATAAGTTGATGTCTGCAGGGTGTTAGTCCCGGAGGACCCGGGTCTGTATGTTCTGATGACGTTTCCATGTATCTACCTCATTGGTCAAGTATTAGGGGTAATGTATTGCTGCTGGTAATTTGTATCTGTGCCCTTGGACTTGAAAATCCTGAGTATCTCGGACCTTTCGGCTGTGAACATGGACTCTTCTCCCCACTCCTTTTATTTGCTCAAATAGAGTGTTGTAGGCAGGGATTTGAGGGACAGCTTCAGTTGTTTTTCTGAGCAAAGTCTAAAGTTTACAGTAAATAAATTGTTTGACCATGACTTCATTGCACCTGTTTCTCCAAAACCTCTTGACTAGAGTGCCCTCCCCTGTCACACTGGATACCACAGGTAACTATTTGCAATAACTGCCCAGTGGCTTAATGTGGAATGATACAAGAACGATGTGCGCTGATTGCTTAACCCTTCCATGTGCATTTGAATCCGTGGCTGCAAACCTGTGTCTCTCCTAACGCTTGTGCCCCAATCAGCCCTTCCTGCACTCAGCATAACTCAGCTCCTCCTACGGTTGTTATTCTGTGTCGTTACCTCAGAAACACTGACTCATAGAAATAGAGTTATGGGCATACATTTTGTCCCTCCATGTGCCCCTGACACCCACCTTCAATTTCTACTTGTTTAATAACTGCATATATTTATATCTTACAGTAGAGCCTTTTGTACCGGGTCAGGGCTTGGCAACTCAGGATGAGGAAGATGTTTGTGTGCAAAAGTTATTAAAACATAGTGCTGTGAATCCAAGGGAAAACCAGAGGCCTTGGTCATAGGAGCAATGCTGGCAAACACATAACTGATGAATACCTCATGACCTGGAACCAGGGCTTAACTCCTCCTCCTTCCCTCCTTCTTTCCCTTTTCTCCTCTCCCCTTGACTCTCTGCATTTCAGTATAAACCAGACCTCCCATCCTTAGCACTGCTAGCAATTTGGAGCAGACAAGTCTTTGTTATGGGAGGTAGTCCCATGCATAATCCGATGTGGCAGTACCACTAGCCTCTATAAACTAGATGCCAATAGCACCCCTCAAGTTACAATAAACAAAAACATCTTCAGACATTAGAGATGAAAGAGCCCCTAGCCAGGAGCCACTGAGAACAGCTTTGAAAATCTAAAGCGATTTCTAGATTCTGTCTAATGCAAATATTTTGCAGCACCTCTGAGAGGGATTTGCCACAGTTCACCCAGTTAACAACAGACCCTTGGCCAGCACTCTTTCCACTCTCTCGTACTGCCTGCTAAATGTGCTTCCCAGCTGCCCAGAGAGTGGCTGGGGGGCTTTATGGTTTCACATCTATTCGTGTATTGTTCAGGGCTAGGGGTCAGCTCAGTTGGTAGAGTGCTGCTCCGCACTTTCTGAACACCCGGGTTCGATCCTCAGCACTGCAAAAATAGGAGAAGAATGTGGCAGTCCACTCCGAAACAATGCTGAAACAATCAGCCAGGGAAAACCCTAGGAGGGTCACTATGAGTCAGGCAGGACTGAGAGGCACCTAACAACAAACAGCATGTACTGTTTGGGAGGGTTTATCAGTGGAGGTGAGGCCCATGGCCCCTCACTGCCTCTTTGAAGAGAGATCATAATGCTGTTAAGAAGCACAGAAGGGAAATCACACAAAAGTAAACACATCTCTCCTCACAGTCCCTTTCTATTTTTGCCTGCATGCCTGAGCTAGGGCTTCGCCCAGGTTTCATGGAGTGGATCATCCTCCTTGGCAGTGCCAGGCTGGGAAGGATCAGCCTGCAGGGTTCATTGCCATTTCACTTGCTCATGAAGCTGACTCCATTTCTGTCTTCCCTTCTATCCCAGCCAAGGTCCGCAACTAGAAAAGCATTTGCCTTCGCTGCTTCCTGTCAGCTGCAGTGATGGGCCGTCTGAGTGGGTGCGGAGCCCTCAGGAGAGGGCCAGGCCCATGTTCTTAGAACGTGTCAGAGAAAGAGTGTGTACCACTCAGGGCTTCAATGTTTTGTTCAAAGTTTTCACACATATTGCCACCGTCTCCTTCCGTTCTGGGCCCGCCACCTGGAGACTGGGGACAATATCCCCAGCTAATCTTCACACTCCCCCCGAGCTGCATGGGATGGGGATTCGGATGAGCCCAGAATCTGAAGAGACTGAAACTTTATGAGGGGGAATGACCTGTCCCAGGTAAACAGCCAACGCTGTCAGAGCAGAGCTCAGGCCAGGGGACCCCATGCAGTGCCAGTAGCTGCTGCATTCTCTCAGCCACATTGTCACTGAATTCTGTCAACTGTGGAAGCTTCTCCCTGGCGTTGTACCATAACAAATTCATTTTGGCAGATGGTTTTATTTCTTTCCAATCATTAACAAAAAATCCAGGGAATAAATATATAATCTGCATTAGGGACAAGAGAAAGAATTGTCCATTTTAATCAATAAGAATCCACTAGGATATCGCCTACCTTTAGGGAAATGGGAAATTTTTTAACTACCAGGAATTTCAAATCATTCCAGGTAGAAGATTCCCATAGGCTTGATTTAAAAAAAATTTTTGGAAACTTGTCTTCCATTATTTGTAAGTCCCATAGACAATAAATATTATTAATAAATAATGTGAATATTATATATACATGTTCTTTTGGCTAGAGGAACATTTAGGGTAATTTCAGTCAACTTCAGCTATAAATGTTAATTCAGATTCCCATCTAAAAGAGAGTTTGGCCATACGTGGGTCCCGTCAGGAATACTTTAAATGCAAGAACATCGATTGATTTGAAAGGTCTTGAAAAGCAAGAACATCATGAGCTTATCACGATCCGTTGCTTTCTGCCTTCTTTTGTGTAGTTTTGTTTGCCTTTATCCTTGTCTCTCTGTTTACTGACATGCTGGTTACATAAGGTTTGTGTTGGATTCATCATCATAAAGTTTTCTTTGCCTGGACAGCAAGTTCTCAGAGTCTGTCAAATGAGAACTTTATCCTGAGATGCGAGGTGACAGGTGTGAACAGGGTCAGGACAGGGTGGGCCTGCCTGCTGAGATAATTACTGGGAAAAGAGCTTGGGAATAGGAACTGTCCTTACCTGGTGCTTAGAACATTTCTGATGGTGAACTTACTGCCAAATTGAGCCTAGACCTGAAGCACTCTGGACCATAACATTAATAATAGTAGACAGATAACTCTTCTGGGATCTCACTAAATGTTAGAGATGATGTTGGGCGCCTATGAGACACTAAGTCATCTTCACATCCTTGATGTGGACAGGGTAGTTGTGCTTATCTAACAAATGACTGATGTTCAGAAAAGCTCAGTAACTTTCCATAGCCACACGACCAGCTAGTGGCACACTCAGTCTTCAACCCTGGATTTGTGTGCTTCCAGGATCCACGGAGCCTAGCACCCATGCAAACCAGGAAGCAGTGAGAGGCAGCTTATAATGTGTGCCAAAACAAGTGTAGGAACTGGAAATGCAATACCTTGTTGAGAGAAGAGGGAGACTGCTGTGGGCTGGGGCAGGGAGGAATGTTCCCTTCAAAGCATGTGACTACAGGACGGCTGGGGCCTGGGACAGGAAACCAATTGCTGAAGTACCTAGTTTGTTTCTCTGAGTCTTTGCTTCATCTTTTATCAGAGAATCAGGCCAAATTGAAAAAAGAATATGAAACTTTAAAGCAAACACAGTAGAGAAATGCAGAAACATAGGCTGCTCCAGGGCCTGGCAAACTCCCTTTAGATTCCAAAGTTAGGAGGGTCTTCTTCTAAATCAAATAGGTGGCTGGACCCTCTGGTAGGTTGGCCTGCATGGCCCTATAAGGTGGGCTGTCCATTTTGAGCTAGCATTCTAGAGCAAGGGCAATAATTTTCTGACAGCAGGGAGTAAAGAGGATTATTGCACTTTGAATGATAATTTTCATTGACAGTATAACCTTGACTAAACTCAGCTCTGTGCTAATCCCTACTGTACTGACAGTACGAATATAATTTGAAGGATATTTTGAAGTATCTGTGAGAACAAACTTCCCAAGTACTTTTAAGAACTTGAAAAATGCTGAGATCTTATGAATAATAGGAGGCAGAGTGAAATGAAAAAGCTCTCAATTGGGATTCAAACAACTAGGTCTCAACTCAACCTCTTTCTTTCTCTCCTTCTCTTTCTTTCTCTCCTTCTCTTTCTTTCTCTCCATCTCTTTCTTTCTCTCCAAAGTTGGGTAAGGCAGTTTTCTTCAGTGGACCACAGTTTGCTCATTTGTAAAATAGTGAGGCCATAACTGGTCCTGTCAAAGTGCTGTTGAGCTCTGAATTTATATAACTTAATTTAGAAGCTAATTAAGGTAGCCATTCATATTTCTAGTTGGAGTTGACAACATGTATCTTGTAAATAATAGTTGAATATTCTGGGGATGGTCCACCTGCAGAAGAGAATGCTGTGAAGGACTATTTGGTGCATGATAACTACTTTCAAATATTTGAGAACCTTCTGGGTAAAAAGGAGACCCTCCTCCTCTGTGACCACCAGAAAGCAAGCATAATCTGACAAGGAGGCAGATTCCAGCTCAAGGAAAGGAAGACACTTCTAAGAGTGAAATAGATTAACTTTCAGAATAGTGAGCTTCCTGTCCTTGGAAGCATTCAAGAGAAACCTACATGGAACACTATTCAGGAAGAAGCACAAGGATTCTTATACTAAGCAGGAAGCTAGACTAGGCGCTTTCTGAATCTATGATTCTATGTCCTTGAAAATAATAAACCTGACCGTCCTTAAAAAGTACTCAGGCTGTTCCCTGATTGCAGCTGGCCTTCTCCCCAGTTCCCCTGGATTTCAGAGGTTTCACTGAATTCCTAAATGGGAAACCTCCCGGGGAAATCAGGATCTCAACAGTTCCTGGCCGTGGGGGAACGTCCAGAAATAGAACAATAAGGTTAAGCAGTTTTCCAAACCATTAGACCTTTTCATCAGCTGCTCTTCCCATGCCTTTTGCAAATGACCTACTAACTCCCAAAGAGAGAATAACGGGAGCTACAAAGTCTCCTCTGCAAAGGCGATTACATCCTTCTCCACCCTTAGATTCACTGCACTTCCTGTGGTCTTTCTGGCACCCTCACAGGGTGGGAAGGAAGGGAGGCAGGTCCCTGGCCAGCACGGAGCCCTTCAAACCCTCTGGCCCCAAAGCCTGGAGACCTGGGGTCTGTTTAGTGTGGCCACTAACAGTCTGGATGGGGAATCTTTGGCAGGCTACTTTTCCTCTTCTCTAAAAAGAGGTACTTCAAAAGCTTACTCAAGCTCCTATATTTCCCTCTTGCCTTCAAAATTCTATAAGATGCTGTGCATCTGGATGCATTGCTTTTATTTTAAAAGCACATTTTTTAAAAAGGCAATAGATACTTATTATATAATATTTAAAAGTATATGAAAAAAACAGAGGCAGCCAAATCATACGTCATCACCTAGAGGTAGCCACTGCTGAATTTGATGTACATGTTTTTTGCAAACATAGTTATGAAAATATGTATAAACACTTTTTTTTTTCAGTGGTACTGGGGGTTGAACCCAGGGCTTTGCGCTTGCATGCTCTGCAAGTGCTGGACCACTGAGTTGCACCTCCAGCCCATTTTTTTACTTTTTTGAGACAAGGTCTCGCTAAATTACGCAGACTTCCTCTGGTCTCAAACTTGGGATCCTCCCGCCTCCGCCTCCCAAGCCACTGGGACTACAGGCGTGTGCCACCACCCCCAGCGCTTTTTTTTTTTTTTTTTTTTTACTTTTTGAGACAGGGTCTCACTAAGTTATACAGACTACCTCTGGTCTCGAATTTGCAATCCTCCTGCCTCCTCCTCCCGAGCCTCTGGGATTATAGGTGTGCGCCACCTTGCCTGGCTAAAAATATGTATAAATACATTTTTGAATAAAAATGGAATTCGATTTTTCATACTGGTTTGGATCCACTGTTAATTCTTTCACAAATGCCCCCTTGAATGTTTTTATTTGTACTAGGACCCAGATATCATTGTTCCTGCTGGTCCACTGGCCTATGATAGATAGTGTTGAGCAGTTCTCAACCACTGCTGATAGTGTTGAGCAGTTCTCAAACACTGGGGTGCAAAAGAATCACCACTCCCCGAGAAGCTAGGAGGTCTGAGCGGGAGTCTAAGATTCTCCATTTTAGCAAGTTCCTCCAGGTTTTCCCAACACAGTTTGTCTATGGACTACATTTTGAGGAGTAAGTTTACAGAGGTAGAAACTTCATGAATTGAACAGACTGGGCCCCACCTCCATCCTTGCCAGTGGAAGAAAAGCCTTGTTGATAGCCTTGTTGCCTGTTGACAGCACACTTTCTACACCTGGGCCCTAATCTGCTTTCAGAAGATCATAAACTGACTGCTGAACTTCCAGGATGGGGTTCTTTCTACGTTGTCCAGTGCCTCCATCCCGGCTTGTTGACTTCTGTTAAAAGAAGCCTATTCGGGTCATCTAGTGACCAACATCTACTATGTGAAAAGCACAACAGTAGGTTCTATTCCAACAGAGCCCCTCTTGTCATCTGATTGAGGTGAAGGAGAAAAGCTAGAGTGGGTCCTGGGGGTCAAAACCTGCATCTGGCAGTTTCCATGCGTGGTATCATTGAGTCCTCGCAGCGGTTCTACAACATAGTCCTGGTGCGTTTGTTGTCACGTTATGAACAAGGAAACTGAGACTCGAGGAGGCGGAGTTGCTCAAGACCACACAGCCCACTGGAGTGAAGCCACAGCCCGTGGGCTTTGCCAGTGGGATAGGTCTGTCTGTCTTTCCTCTAATAGAATCAGGTAAGAGAAGTGGGGGAAGATGAAGAGGGGACATTTGAATGGGTGTGCGTTGTTCTCATTCTCCAGGGATTCTCTCCCGAAGAGCCCAATTAATCTGTGGCCTGTGGAACAAAGGGGCAAGCGCAGGCCGTTGGGGTAGATTGTGACTAAGAGCAAACGAGGAAAGCAGACCGCACGGAGAATCGGCATCACCATCTTTCACAACCGTTCAGGAGTGCGCCTTGCCTGCCAAGTGGGAGGGCGGAGGGAGGCACCTGGGGGCAGCACGGCTGTTTGCACTGAGTCAAATCACCACTGCGGGTCAGGAAGGCCTTGACTTCGGGAAGCTCGCTGCTCTCCCCATTTCCCTGCTTCGGCTGCTGTCAACATCTGAGGCTTCTCATCAGAGGACGTCAGCACAGGACGGCCCAGAACAGGGCTGTCTCTGCTGAGGGCACTGGTTGTGAAACCCAAGCTCCCAGGAGCCAGGGTCACTCAGCGAGGTAGTGCAGGGGCAAAGAGAGCATGAGTATTTATTTATTTATTTATTTATTTATCTATTTATTTATTTTTCTGGTTCTGTAAGGGAAAGCCGGAGTCTCTACATGTGCTCATATCCAGGAAGAGAAACAGTTTTTAAATCACAATAGCAACACCCATGACACAGCAAAAATAGGATCCTAGGGAACTCCTACTTTCTTTTCAACCACACAGTATTGGTTTTGCAACCTAGGGCCTGTACCCGCCCGACAGCCACAACTACCCTTGGGGATTTTTGTCATTCTCTCCGTTCTTCTAGGTGGCCACTTTCTATGAAGCCCTTTCCATATTTCTAAATATTGCAGACCACTCCTACCATCTGTTGGTGGGGGTTGGGACTTGTTTTGTTTTGAAAACCCCACCTTTCTCCTGAAACGTGTTATAACAAGTTGACTCTTCACAAACATTCAGACTTTGTTCCTTGTTTTGTTGCTGTGTCGCTCTGCAAACCCAAATGCTCCTATAGCATCCTCAGCCTAAAGGACCACAGAGCCAGCCTCAAGGACATAGGTTGCCAGCATTAGAAAGGAAACCTCTTCCTTCAGAATGGTGGAAGGGACAGGGGTATCAATTGAGGTATGAGTTCTTTTGACATTATTTTATGTTATTGAAGGAGATCTCAAACATCACGGAGCACAACAAATATTTGGGGCACTTCTGAGAAAATACATATCCCTGGTCCCCCATCGCTGAGAGTTTGATCTCATAAGACCATAATTGGAGGCCAGAAGACATCATTTTACCTCAACTTCTCCCAGAAGATTTTGAAACAGGTGCCCTGAGGACCACCGTTTGGGGTGCTGGAGAGTACACTGTCATCCCTTCCTCTTCCTACTCCAAAGCACAAAACACAGGCATGAGAAACTGATCCTTCATGGCCACGTTCATTCACACAAACACCTACTCTGTCTCATAAGCAGAGTCGCAATTTTCCTGTGTTATATAATAAAACAATGTAGATGAAAATAATTCATAAATGATAAAACATGACTATAAGAGAGAAAGGTGATAGTAAAGTGTCTCATGCAATCGAGTACTTAAATAAAAATGTGTTTTGTAGCAACAGAGCATCTAAGTAGCTCTCTGCCCCAATAGCATCATTGTCACCTACCTCCCGATCCTCTGCATGTAGATGGGGACATAGCGGCCCAGGAAGAAAAAGGGATTTTTTCCGCAGTGAGAGGCTCCTAGTCCAGGGCTCCTTCCTTCAACCCCTGCTTTGGGCTAAGTCAAATCATAGGAAGGTGTGTATGAATCAATTCACCCAATGTACACAAATCCTCCTACTTAGAAATACGAAGGGGCCCCACCCAGCTGCAGAGAGTGGCATGACTCACACACACGCATGCATCGCCACAGAAACACACGCCCAAATCCACATACAGGGACACGGTTACATCCATGCTGCCATGGATTAAAGGTGGTTTGTCCCCTCGGAAGCTCATTTTGGAATTTGATTGCCATTAAGATGGTGTTGGGAGGTAGGGCCTTTAAGACATGATTAGGTTGTTAGGGGGACTAATGCCTCTCATGGGAGTGGTTTCATTTTCACAAGAGCGTGTGGTGTGAAAATGAAGCTGCCTCTTGTGCTTTGTCTCTTCCTCACGCCCCTGTTTGTCCTGCCTTTTGCCCTGAGTTGGAGCACACTGAGGCTATCAACCGATGCAGCCACCCAACCTTGGACATCCCAGCCTCCCAATTATGAGCCAAAATAAATTTCTTTATAAATCACCCAGTCTCACGTGTTCTGTTATGGCAACAGAAAACTGAGCTAAGATGGATGTCTGTATCCATATGAGCACAGGAGTACACGCATGCTTTTCAACTTAGATACGTGTGCACGTCTAGGTTCTTTTATGCAGATCCCTGTGGGAACATGCACACATATGGTGGGAAACAAGTGCACTCAAACCTAAACATGCTTCCCTGGATACATGCACACACAGGGACTCCTAGGTGCAATTTCTATGCTCTCCAAGTAGGCAAACACATAATTATGGTCCCGCTGCTAAGTACATATAGGTTCATATTCTGATCCCACTCCCTATGTAATTATATGCACCCTGATTCAATACATACTTGATAAGTTCTATATTATCTTCGGGGCTGGGATTTAGCTTAGTGGGTAGAGTGCTGTGCTGCAGTCTCTGAGGCCCTGAGTTCAATTCCCAGCACCGCAAAAATGGGAGCAGGACCTGGCAATCCACTCCCAAGACAATCCCGAAATAGTCTGCCATTGAAAACCCTATGAGGGTCACTATGAGTCAGATACCAACTGGACGGCACACAACAACAACAACAACATTTTCTTCAGATGCTGAAGATTGATGGGTGCACAAAGGTCATGTATTTTTGCCCTATGTTTGGGTGCAAAGGAAAAGAATTATTGCTTAAATGCATATAAAATTGCAGTTATGGTAGGTGCTGTCAAGGCAATATGAGATGTTTTGAGGGAATCTGACTAATTCTGAATGGTCAGTAAAAATTCCTCCAAAGAAATGAAGTTTCTGCAGAGGACTGAAGGATAACTAGATAATTCCTAGAAAAAGAGGGGAAAAAGCACCACATGGGGAGAAAAGCTTATGCAAATGTCCTGTGACAAACAGAAACCTCCAGCATAGGAAAGACTAAGCAAAGGTCAGCGCAGCTGGTGTGTAGTAAGGAAGGGCATATCAGGATACAGGATGACCCTGCAGCAGGCAGCCTTTTAGGCGGCACTAAGGATTTGGTTCTCTGTCCTATAGCACTTATAAGCCGTTGATGTATTTACAGCAAAGATCAGATTTGCATTTTGAGAATATCTCTAAAGATATGCTTACTCATTCAAAAGTATTGTCCTGTAGTGCACACACATGGGCTCATATACATTTATGTATGTTTTCTTCAAAACCCGTATTTACATATAAATAATCACTGGAAAACACCTCAGCCCAGAAGTTCCTCCCGTGTATTTCTGTGCACAGTGCATACATAAATCCAGGGAGCCTTGGGAAGTGGGGAGCACATTTTTCTGGGTAGGACCAGGCCTGAGCCAGTCCTTGGGGCAAAAGCTAGGGAAGCAGTGGATTTGAAGGGAACAGTCTGCCTTGGGAGCTTCCTCTGGGCTTGGCTGCTTGGCTGCATGCATGTGCCTCCAGCGCTGCTCCTCCTCTTCCTGGCTCGGGAGCATCCAGTGACAAGGTGGGGTTTCTTCCAGAACACGATCGTTGACTATTCTTGGCCTGGGAGAGGAGCGGAGGATGGGCAGGTCGGGTTGCATAAAGATTGCCTTGTGCCCTCCCAGAGTTGTAAGCAGAGCCTCTGGCAGCTCCAAGCCTGAGTGCTCTTTGCACACAGTGGGCAACACGGGGAAGTGAACACAAGCACCAACAGAAGAAATCGGAGGACTGGGGGACATAGGACTGTGTGGCAGGACTAGCAGTAGTGCACTGTCTGAACCACGCCCCCATGAACTGTGACGCTGAGGGAGAAGTAGACAAAGCCTGGCAGGAGAGCCAGTTCAAGGCAAGATGTCTGCCTGTTTCGCTGTGCCTGGTGCAGTAAACACAGTAGCTATTTTTCCTCTGCTGGGTGCAGCATCTCACAGCAGGGGAAGTAGCAGACAAGTTATCAGCCACAGCACCCTGTGTTACTTTCCCTTCAATGGAATAAAACTATGCTTGTGTACACTTTGGCTCCTGTTTACCGGCAGAGCCAGTGAAGGCCTTGGACAGAGCCAGTGAGGGGTTCCAGGGAGGCCAATAGAAACCTTCAAGCAGAACTAAGGGCTCACCTAGCTAGCTTTATGTTCTCGGGACATGAAGACGTTCCCAAGGGATTTTTTGATAGCCCTGTGGCATCTGATCCCTTCAGATCTCGGAAGCTAAGCAGGGTCGGGCCTGGTTAGTACCTGGATGGGAGACCGCCTGGGAACACCAGAAGCTGTAGGCTTGGGAGAAGGACCTGGCAACCCCCTCCCCAAAATCAATCTGCCATTGAAAACCCTATGAACAGCAGAGAAACACTGACAATAGTGTTTCCCCTGTTGTACAGAGGGTCGCTATGAGTCGGATACCGACTGGGCGGCACCTAACGATAGCAACAACAACGAAGACTCCCACCTGCTGACATTATGTGTTGTTCAACGTGAGCTTGAACGATGTTCTCTTCCACGATTAAGAATTCCATAATGTTTTCCGTTCGCTTCACAATGTAAGTGCCGTAAGTGCCCTGAGTTGGGTGCTCTTTTACACAATCCTGGCAGTAAGCTACCAGATCCATCTAGCGGCTGAAGACCACGGTTCTCAAGTGGACACTGTGTAGTAACACTCTCTGAGGCTGACCCAGCGCTGGACAGTTTATATATATATATCATCTTATCCTGTCCTCACCACAGCCCTAAGCTCAGCATAGCTGTTCCCTTTTCACAGATACCACGACTGAGGTTAGAAGACTTGCCTAAGGATGCAGGTCCTAGGGCAGAGTTGCCTTTTGAGTCCAGGCCTTCATCCTCATACTCAGAGAACACCACCAGTTGTACTGCACTCTGCCACCCTCCCGAGACACCGGGCTCTGTTTTCTGTGGTTCTCTGCATTTTATCTTACACAGTCAGGGTGAGCGCTCACCAGCACTAAAGCCACAGGTGCCAGGCTGCAGATAAGCAATTGCCAGCTCCACAGAGAGTCGCCAGGGCACTGTCAATGTTGACAAGCCACAAGCTTGGGTGAGCTTGTCTAGGGTTAGGCAGCAGCAGGCTCTATCGAGTGTGGCGCAAAGCGAAAGCTCCAAGCACTCTGTATTCCTCGTCCAGTCCCAGGAGCACTCTCACCAAGGGGAAGCTATGGGCTCCCGGGTCCTACTCCCCTCACCTGCCTGGCTGACAGCTCAGGATCTTCTCAGGCTGTCCTTGTTCCCTTTGCTCAATTCCTCTCAGGCCAGGATGTTTCTTGTGGCAAGACCCAGTGATTTGCCCCAACCCCACACCCATTGGAGATGGTCCAACCTGTTTTAAGGGCCAAGTTCCACACCTCAGTAAAAATTGCAGGCTCCGGGAAATAATTCAACTTCTTGAAAACAGCTTGTGTGTGGTTAAAGTGTTTTATTTTAGTCAGAGCAATTAGATGTTCTTGTTTTGCACAACAGCTTCCAATAGAATTACCTTCAGCACAGGTGAGTGGCATGAACTGTAATAGGTCTGGGAAAGTTTTGGGTAGATGATACATTCCAACCACGAGGAAAGGGGTTGGCAATCTCTTCCCCTCTGAGCGTCAACTTATCTGGTTTATTTAGCTTTCCAAGTGATGTGGTGAGTAATTTATTCATTCGCTAAAATTTCTTGAATGCTTATATATGCCAGAATCTACGCTAACTCCCAGGGATATAGCAATGACCAAGATAAATATAGTTAGTCCCCGCCTTTGCATTTGCTTAAGTCTATGGAGAAAGTGGATAATGAAAAGGAAATTAGAAATAGCCTTTGGATTTAATTCTCTAATAGTAACATTCGGGGAAACTTAAACAGAGTTATCAGTGGGGTGAAGGATGAGAAATTGCCTTATGGATTTTGCAATAGATTCAGAAAGATAGTTAGGATCTTCAGATTGGCCTGTAATCACCCATAAATATTTGATTATCCTCCCCTTAAAAATATCTCTGGGGAAGGCAAAATTGAATGTGGCTCCCAAAGCTCTCAATGTCTCAGCCCTGGTCATGGCTATAATACTGTGTCTAATTGTGAGGGTCCCATTTTTCAAATGAAGGGATCCCTGGGGGCTCTTTTAGGATTGCCAGATTTAACAAACAAAAATACAGGACATCACTAAAATTTAAATTCAAATGAGCAACAAATACTTTTTTCCATGTAAGTATGTCCCTAAACTGGGGGCTGTGGCTCACACCTGCAATCCCAGTGACTCAGGAGGCAGAGGCAGAAGGATCATAGGTTCAAGGCCAGAAGCAGCCGACGTAATTTAGCAAGACCCTGTCTCAAGATAAAAAAGTAAAAAATGGGCTGCGGGTGCAGCTCAGTGGTACAGTACTTACAAAGCAGGTGCAAGGCCCTGGGTTCAACACCCCCACAAACATAGTGTGTCCCAAATATTGCATGGACTATGCCAAAGAAATTCCTTTCTGTTTATGTGAGGTTCAAATTTAACTGGGCATCCCATATTTTAATGTGACAGCCGTAGTAGAGAAAAAGAATTAAAATGGTGAGAAAATCTCAAAACCATGTCTTAAAACGAATAGTTGAAAGAGCTTTGCCTTTTTAGCAGAGAAACACATCGTAACAATCTAGAACTGCATAGGGAATCATCTTCCAACCCTAATTTCTAATAGTGTATATGAAAACGGCTAAAGGTATGCTGGGAGAAAAGCAAAGATTTGAGGCCAAAAGGTTGAGAGGTCAAAAGTTTGGGAAACAGCCTGTCTTGTACTTCCCTTTCAGAATTCCGCCTCTGCAGTGGCATCATAGAAGTTCTGAGAAGCTTGCAGGAAGCATACCTGGTTGACCTGGTTTAACCTGGCTTACCCACAGATGCTATTTATGGGGTTTTGTCTGTTGGTTTTGGTATGTTTGCTTTATAAAGACACCTAGTAACATTGTGTAAACTTACTACTCTACTCAGCACACTTCGGAGAACACTAGTACAAAAGATGAAAGTTGTCTTTGAATATCCAACAGGCTTCTGGGTAGCAGGGAAGCCAACTCAGTCTTTGGAAACCAAAGGGCAGATCTGTACCCAAGGCACGAACACATCCTGGAGGCTGAATTTTGGCTCTATGTGAAGTCTTGACCTTTCTAACAATCAGAATGAGTCCCCTGTTCCTGGAGACATTAAAGCAGAAGTGGAATGCTGTCAGGGACACTGGAGGAAATCCTTACTCTATGTAGGAAGCGCTCTGGATCTGCCACGATAAGCACGTTCACATAAAATGTAGTGGCCTCCACCAGCAAACTTTCTTTAAAGCTGTGCACCATGTTCTGTATCTGTCCTGAAGCATAAATCCATTCCTCCTACATTGACCCTTAATGTATTCTTTTGCATCTAAGAGCCAACCACATGTCTTATAAATCCCTTCAGGAGAGTAGTCTTCTAATGAGAATGATCCTTGCTCTAATTTGGGCCTTTTTATAGTCTAGCCCAGCTACCTTGGGTCACTCATCCTGACCATCTGGGAGAGGCTTATAAACCTCTGATATAATCTAGAGCTTATAGCCCTGCTTTGCAGCCCAGAAGACAGAGTCCAGAGGAATTGGGGTTGTGAGATTGCTTACACCGTGTCCCTGGTAGAGAACATATCACTAGGCACCTGAGATGCAAGGCATAGTGGGATCCAACAGACGGTCAAATCCCACCTCTGCCCCTCCTGGAGTCTGTGACCTAGAGAAAGCATCCTAGCCTCTCTGAGCTTTGTTTCACTTTGTGAAAAAGATGGGAATAATGATACTTACATCATATTATTAGAAAAATTAAGAGAGATTAGAAGAAGTACATAATATACCCGGCAGAATACCCAGTACAGGGTAGATATTCAGCAAGAATACCCAGTACAGGATAGATATTCAGCAAGTGTTTATTTAATGGGTGATTGTGTCTGTTAACATCATCATAGCAGCAAACTCGCAAAGTCGAAAGAGTTCTGTAGAAACTCACTAATCAGTATGTTAAGATTCAAGGCCCCAATCAAAATAACAAGGAAGGAATTGTCTTGATCGCCAACACCTCCCCTTGGAGGATACATGCTTAAAAACAGAAACTAGTACCCAAGTACTAAAGAACACAGTTTCCTTTTCTACAGTGCAGAAAGGGCCCTGGAGTTAGGGGCAGATTTGTGGTTCTTGGTTCAAGGAAGTCTGAAGCCTCATTAGTGGACCCCAGTCCTCAGCTGCAAAATAAAGGAGTTGGACACAGCTAGCATTGCTCCTGGGTTCCAAGAGCTGTGCCCTTGAAGGACAGCAGAAAATGCAGATGTTTCAACAATGCTATTGGTTCATGGTGCTTAGTGAAGAAAAGATCTCACAAACCTAAAGCTCTGTGTGTGCGTGCGCGCATGCGCACGCATGCACGCGCGCGTGCGCTCACATGCACGAACATGTGAGTGTGCCAGTGTAGGGACATATGCAAAAGTAGCTTTGGCTCTTGTATCTGTATGTATGGCAAATAGTTAGACCCAAAAGTGGCTGGGAGGGAGTGAGATGAGCGCTGACTCAGAGTGGGGAGAGCTGGTTTGAGTCCCAGTCCTGATGCTCCCGGCAATGACTTACTCCCTATCTCCTGGTGTGACAATCGCTCCCCACCCAAACCCCAGCCCTCCTCATCTTTCACTTAAGGAGCTTGGCTCCAGGATCTCCAAGCTTTGTGTCTCTTGGGAAAGTGTCTCTAATCTATTTTTGCTTGGATCTGCATGTTTTCCACATGGATTATTATCTAGCTGACTCACGTTTTGCTTATTTCTTTTGTTTGATCTGCTCTGGTTTCATAACACAAGCTCTACAGCCAATTTTAGCCCTTCTTGGATTATGGGAGTGTCAAAATGAAGGTATCGGGCATTTGTCATGGTTTCTGCTGAGGACCCTTGTCCTCCTCCTCCCCAACCTTCCCCCCCATCCCCTCCCCTGTGCTTCTTCCCATTTTGGCACAAGCAGAAGCCCTGCCCCTGCTGCACGACTCCCTAAGTGGAGTCTGGTTTTCACATTAGCCGAGAAGAGGCCCGACGTCAGAAATCCTTGGCACATGAGTCACTTTGTCTCTCTGTGCCTCGTTTCCCCAATCTAAGGAGACATCGTCTCACACAGTCTCACCTCCCAGCATCTGAGGGCTACAGTGGAGGTGATCCTGTGTAAACCAGGAGCTCCCTCCCCAGGGCCACATCTCTGCTGTTTCTCTGTCTCCTTGGTTCCCTTCCTGGCCAGCTACAGATCTCCTTCATTGCTACCTAGGTGAACTTTCTGAAATGAAGGCACCAGCCTTTGCTGAAGGGGCCCTCGCTGGCTCCCATTACCTTCAGGGCGAGGTTCTCAGCAGGGGAGTTCATAAGGAAATACAGGAAAGCTTACTGAGAACTAATAACACACCCAACACATACCAGCATGCGCTTGGCCCATCTGCTCAGAGTCATAAGGTACAGCTCAGGGTTCTGGGAATTCAAAGAGGAATTAAGATTTGGCCCCTGTGATTGAGGAACTTAAATGCTCTTAGAACAGGTGGACGAGTATACAAAAATAATGCTCTTATTTTTAAGTACTAGAAGTGCCTTAGAAATGATTGACCCATTTTACAGCTGGAGAAACAGATCACAGAAATGCCAAATTATAAGGAAAATCACGTAGCCCCTAATAGTTCTCCCTGCTTCCATTTTTCCTCCACCACCAGGAACCTCTCCTACTCTAGCCAGTCATCTGTGTGAGGGGCGTACAACCTTGTCTCTTGCTATAGGAACCTTTCGATGCCACTAGCCACACACAGACTTCCTCCAAACTTCCTCCCAGGCCTTGAAAGTCTGGTGGGGTCAGGTCCCCGCAGCCTCAGCTATGCCTGCTGTGCTTCAGCTCCTTTGGCCTTCTCTCTGCTTCCTGACCACACCAGGCCTTCTGCAAGCCTCGCTGTTCCCTCTGACAGAAACCTCTTCTCCCTGCTCCCTGAGCTTCATGTTGTCATTTGGTCTCAGCTCTAGGGCACCATACGAGGAAGTTGAGGGCCAGGCCTGGTCCCTCTCATAGCACACAGCTCTGTCTGCTTCATGATGTTTGTTTAGTCATTGCTCTTTTAGGTTTGTTTGTTTGTTTTGTTTTTTGCCATAATGGGGGCTTGAACCCCAGGATCTCGCATGTCCTTTGCAACAATCTACCACTCAGCAGGGCTGGAGTTTAGCTCAGTTGGGAGAGAGCCTGCTCTGCGCTCTTAGAGGACCTGGGGTTCAATCAGGCACTACAAAAATGAGAGAAAGATGTGGCAGTCTACTCCTGAAAACAATCCTGGAACATCCACTGCAAATCCTACCAGGGTCACTATGTGTAGGGCCCTACTCTGTGGCACCCAACAACAACAAGGGGCTGGGATTTAGCTCAGTTGGTAGAGCGCTGCTCTGCAGTCTCTGAGGTCCTGGATTTGGTTCCCAGCACCGCAAAAATGGTAAAGGGACCTGGCAATCCACTCCCCAGGCAATCCTGAAACAGCCATTGAAAACCCTATGAGGTTCACTAGGAGTCAGATACGACTCGAGGACTCCTAACAACAATCACTCAGCAGCATCTCCAACACATTTTTAAATCTCTTTTTGTTTTGAGATAGGGTCTCGCTATGTTACACAGGCTGTGTCTGGCCTCAAATCTGTGGTCGTCCTGCCTCCACCTCCTGAGTCACTGGGATTCCAGGTATGTGCCACTGCACCTGTATTATTCATTGCTCTTGTTTATATTCTCTATGTCTACTCATTAGAGGGTAAGTTGTAGGAGGACTGGAATTGACTCTACCCTACTGTCTACAGCACAATTAGCTCATAATTGATAAATAAGAAATATTTGCTGAATGACTGAATGAATGCATACATATTGAAGGAAATTTGAAAATGGGGGATAGTATAAAGAAGCAATAAAAGCCACTTATTCTTCCTCCTCAATATTATTTCTGCTAACATTTTTGAGTGTTTCCTTTTTTCTCCCCCAGGTCTTGATATTTGTAATATACAGTCTATACTGAATAAAATGGAGATTATATTAAATTATAGCTTGTCTGATGCACTTTTCACTTGTGTATTTGCATGTTATGAAACCATCTTTTAAATTATTTCTTTCTAATTTATCTACCTCTACCCAAATCACTCTAATAGAGCTTGACATTTAAGATTCTTGTGGCAAATGTTTCTCACTCTGAGTAGTGAGGAAGAAGATGTTAAGTTACCTTCCAGGAAATGTCAACAAACTTGTTTTTAATTTTGCATGTTTTCTGTGGTCTCTTTCAGTGTCAATTGACTTAGTTATTAAGTCAAAGATCTGTGGTTATTTTGAGGTTGTGTTTCTAAAACTTCCTGATTGAAAGATAAACCAATAAAAGTGCTCAAGAGTGAATGGAGTTAATAATGGGTGGGCGGAGGCAGGCCCAGATCCCTCTAATGAAAGAGTGTTTTCCTGTTGAAATTAATTGGCACTCAGGGAGATAATATTAAAGGGTTTCCAAATACTCATAGGCTTATAAAATCTTAGTGAACCAAGAGAAATACAAAGACAACTAGCAAACTCCCTCACTTTAACAAAGAAACTGAGACTTAGAGACCCCAGGGTGGAGTCCCATAGCCAACCATAATGGACCCAGCACCAGCACCAGAACCAGTCCCATCAGCACCAGCAGAGTCAGTGCTGCTCTTCATAGGCCAGGCCAGAGCCACTTCCTGCAGGTGAACTAAGATCCTGGGCATGATGTGTTTCAGGCTATGGGTGACTATATTAGTTAAGGCTCTCTAGAAGAACAGAACCAATAGAATATCCACATAATTATAAAAGAATATTCACTGGGTTGGCTTGCACAATTAGAGGCTGGACATTCCCACAGTGGCCTCCTGCAGGCTAGAGAACCACAGAGCCTTGTATCTGCTCAGTCAGAGGGGAGACCAATGATAAAGTCCCAATTGGAGGCTGAAGGCATGGAAGTCCCCTAGGGAGTTGCTGGTGTGAGTCCCCCTGAAAGGCTGAAGAAGATGGAGTCTGATGTCCACAGGTGATGACAGCTACAATAAACATTCACTCCAGAAGAGTGGAGCTTGCACGCACTGGCTGGCTTCCTCCTGTTCCCACCTTTGTTCCATGGGGACCCCCAGCCTATTGGGTAGCGACATGCACACTCAGGGTGGGTCTTTCTCCTTCAGTTACTGTCCCACACATCATCAGTCTCTGGAAATGCCCTCACAGACAAACCCAGAGGTGTGCTTTACTAATCTCTCAGGCATCTCTCAAGCTGTCAAGATTAACCATCACAATGACCAAGTTAAAAGACAGAAATTTGAATTACAATATTTTAGAGAAGTCTATTAAGGAAACATTTTAGGTGATGGTCCAATTATTGAGCTCACTTAATTGGGATACCCTAGCTTCACTTATCAGTAAAGATTTGTTAGCTAACCTCTAATATGTGTATGGCCTGCAGCTATAGCCCTGTGGCATCCGATCCCGTCAGATCTCGGAAGCTAAGCAGGGTCAGGCCTGGTTAGTACCTGGATGGGAGACCGCCTGGGAACACCAGAAGCTGTAGGCTTGGGAGAAGGACCTGGCAACTCCCTCCTAGGAATCAGTCTGCCATTGAAAACCCCATGAACAGCAGAGAAGCACTGACAACAGTGTTTCCCCTGTTGTACAGAGGGTCGCTATGAGTCGGATACCGACTCAACGGCACCTAACAACAACAACAATATGTGTATAACTATTGTGCCATTATTTGCACATAACCACTAAAATAATATGCTATATGTATATTGAAGCATACAAAAAAATAAGCATTACCAGAGTGGCAGGTCAACGCAAAAGAAGAAAACCCTCCACCAGATGGATTGACACAGTGTCTGCAACAATGGGCTTAAACATAAATAAGATCGTTTGCCTGGCACAGAATCGGCAAGTGTTTCAATCTGCTGTACATAGGGTCGCTATGAGTCGGACTCGACTCGATGACACCTAACAACAACAACAACAACAACAACAACAACCAGAATGAAAGAAAAACAATACAAAAAGCTGTTCTGTCTTTATTCCTTTCTCTTAGTAAATTGTCTTTTGTGTTCCCTTGCGGGCCCGCACAACATCCTGAAAACCATAGTTCGAGATGATTATTTTTCACATGAAAGAAATGGTCATGACTCATCAGTGGGCCAGGAAGACAATTCAGCAAGTTGCAGCTACCATATTTTAAATAACTATAACGTAACAGAAAACAGACAGATTGTAGGTGGTAAGGGTGACTATTATTGAGTGGGACAATTTTTCAACTATTTGTGTGAATCTCTTCAAATGATAAAGCAGTGTGATGATTACAAGAGCGATCCCCATATTACCCCCATATTACCTCCATAATTTTTTACCCCCATATTACCTCCATAATTTTTTACCTCACCACTCATCTCTAAGCCAATTGGTTGTCCCCAAGATGATCTACAGTGAAACAATGACCAGACCACTCTTCTGGTCAGAAAATCTTGGTGGCTCCCTATATCTTACAGAGTAGAGTTCTGACTCCTACATGTTTAGTCTTAAACCCTCCAAGCAGTGTCCTAATTCACCTTTCTTTCCCAATTTTCTAATGCTGTTTCCATAATTTGGTCCTAATCCCCACTCTCAATCTTGAGACAATGTGGATTCACATGTCTTATCCCTTCCCCACATTTTCAAATTCAGCCTGTCCTGTCTCCACATTTCAAGTCCAGCTTCTCCTTTCAGCTTCCCTCTGTAGTGACACATTGTTCATGAGCTCCCCAGTATCTTTCCTTCTTTTGAATTAACTCCATGCACTGAGGAAAATCATTTTTTTTTCTGTAAATTATAGCTAAGAGAGCGTGGTCTGACAAGGAACTACAGAGACCTCAAATCACACCCACTGGCTCCCCAAATCCTCTCCCAGACACCATCCCCCACCACACACACACAAATATGGGCTATAAGGAGATCATAGTAAATCAAGAATCATTTTGGTGTCAATTTATCCAATTCCCTCTGTTTCACTGGTGGTGACAATTTTTGTTGTATCCATAATTTGTTGTGATCCACACAGACAAATGCCTTTGCATAGTTAATAAAACATAGATAAACATCTTTCTGGTATTCTCTGCTTTTAGCCAATATCCATCTGACATCAGGATGGATGGACATCAATATGATGTTCCTGGTTCCATGCCCTCTTCTGAATCTGGTTTGATTTTCTGGCAGTCCCCCATCAATATACTGCTACAGTTGCTTTTGAATGGTCTTTAGCAAAATTTTACTTGTGTATGATATTAATGATGTTGTTGTTGTTGTTAGGTGCCGTGGAGTCTGTATCCGACTCATAGCAACCCTATGAACAACAGGCAAAATACTATTGTCAGTGCTTCTCTGCTGTTCATAGGGTTTTCAGTGGTGGATTGGTTTTTGGGAGTGGGTTGCCGGGTCCATCTCCCAAGCCTACAGCACCTGGTGTTCCTAGGTGGTCTCCCATCCAAGTACTAACCAGGCCCAATCCTGCTTAGCTTCCAAGATCTGACAGGATCAGATGCCACAGGGCTACAGCTGCAGGCGATATTAATGATAGCATGTAAGATTTCCCGAATTCACTTGGGCCTCCTTTCTTGGGAATAGGTGCAAATATGGATCTCTTCCAGTCAGTTGACCATGTAGCTATTTTCCAAATCTCCTGGCATAAATAAGTGCTGATAATTACACTAGCAAAAATACATGTGTCAGTTTCTATGTTAAGAGTATTTTAAGATTTATCTCATTTAATTCACACATCATCCCTATAATACAAATATTATTATCACCCATTAGGCAAGTGATCAAAAGGGGGCATAGAGAATCTGCAGAACTTGCTCAAGTTTATAACATCCTGATGCAGCCAAGACTTAGACAGCTAAGTCCATGCACAGCAGCTGAGCCACCATGGGACCTGGATTCCAATCACTGCAAAGAGGCCACAGGCAGGATTCTACCTGCCAACCAAGTTGATTGGCTTACTCTTCCTTCCCCCTTTTCTTCTTTCCGCTCTTGCCTGCCAGTCTTCCTCTTTCCATATCTTTCTGCCCCAGCCCCAGCCAATTCCTTCTTGTCTCCTTTCAGTATTAGTCACTCATGAACTAGATTTCAGAAGCGATTTCACAGAGCTGGAAGTGAACTAAAAGATGAACTACTTCAAACTTTGTTTTTGAAGATGAGGAAACGGAGGGCTAGACAGGAAGGGTGTGGTATCAGGTCACCACTAGCTTGTGGTAGGGCTGAACACCCACTTCCTCTTCCTCCTCATCTATCAGCAATTCTTAGGCCCTATAAACAGTCAACACCTAGAGACTGCCCTTGGCCTCCCTTTCCTTGAGCGCTAAGACATCATGTTATTTCACACAAAGAATGGAAAGATAGTCGCCTTCTCTGATGGTTAATCTTCACTGGTGACTTGATTGGATTGAAAGGCCCACTAGGAGATTATTAGCAAAGCACACTGTGGGGTGGTTTGTGGGAGAGATTTCAGAGATAATTAGATCATGGGGGCTCTGACCTAATCAGTGGCTTAACCAATTAACAGATTTAAAATTTGAATATGCTATTGGGAGGTGGTAGAACTGTTGGAGGTAGGGCCTAGTTGTAGGAAGTGGGTAACTGGGCTATGACTTTGAAGATAGGTCTTGGCCCTGACCCCTTCCCATTACTGCTATCTGTTCCCTGGCTGGCATGAGGTAGGTAGCTTTCCTCTGCCATGCCCATCTTCCATGAGGTTTCTATCTTGCCATGGGCCTAAAATCAGTGGAGCTAGATGATCATGGACTGAAACCTCCGAAACCATGAGCCAAAATAAATCGTTCCTCTTTTGTGTTGTTTAGGTCAGGTATTGTGTCACAGAGATGAAAAGGTCTGACTATTATACCTTCAATAAAAGCCAAAGCCAATGCACATTTATGGAATATTAGCTGAGAACACAGCAATGTGATGGTGCTGGAGACAGAACAGCTCATATACCTGCACAGCCCTTTCTCAGCAGCCCAGCCCCAAACTGCAGTATGTGCCCTCCACATACATGGGCCCCTCCTTCACCCAAACTACCTTGGCTTGTGTCGTACTCTGATTGCCAGTCTCTCCCACTAGATTATAAGCTTCCTGAGAGGACAAGCCCCTTTATTTCTCTGCTCTCTCAGCACTCTCTCCCCTATTACACAAATCAGAGCATAGTAGATGCTCCATAAGCATTTGTTGAATGAATTAATAAAAACATAGTGCTTATGTTAGTTTACTAGGCTGCCATAACAAAATACCACAGAGTGGGTAGCTTAAACAACAAATATTTCTATTTTCTCATCATTCTGGAGGCTGGAATTCCAAGATCAAGTTGCCATGGTTGGTTTCCTCTGACCCTCTCTTCATGCTTTGCCTCTTTACATGGTATTTTCTCTGTACATACCCACCACTAGTATCTCTGAATGTCCTAATCTCTTTTTATAAGCTCATGAGTTAGATTGGACTAAGCACTATTCTAAAAGCTTCATTCTAACTTAATAACCTCTTTAAAAGCTCTGTCTCTCTATATAGTCACCTTGTGAGGTGCTGGGGGTTAGAGCTTCAAAATATGAATTTCAAAGGATCAAAGTTCAGTCCAAACAGGCCCCTGTCCTTGACTAGCTCACCTTTCATCAAAGGGATGCCCCCACAAAAATACGATAATATAATAACTACTTTAATAATAAAGTACAAAGCCCTGTGGAACACAGATAATGGTTAATAATCATAATAGCTGCATCACTGAGAATTTCTATGTCCTGTGCACTGTTCTAGACACAGAGTATGTTATCTAGTTTAATCTCTGCCAAGATTAAATGTCAGCAAACCAATGCCTGCCATGTCAATTGCTATGCTAGAACCTGGACAGCCAAAAATACATACGCTTAGATCATAGTGGAAAGACTCCCAGTGTTTAATAGGAAAATGCGCGCACACACACAAACATGCAAATGCACACACACGCGCACACACACACACACACACACACACACACACACAAACCACGGTATTATGTTGTCTTTGTTTATTCCTTCTATGCATATATTTTGCATAATGGTTTTTCCCCAACCAGATAATTTAGTCTATATCCAGGAAAATAGGAATATTCTATGTATTTCAATATAAGAATTTTAAAAAGTGCTATAATCATCAACACTTTGCAGCTAAGTAAGCTGACAGAACTGGTAAGTACCTTTTCCCCTATCACACAGCTCGTAGATTACTGGCCCGGGACTTAAAACTCATCACTTTGGCTCCAAAGTCTACTCTCTTAACCAGCACTCCATACTGCCTCTAAATGACAAGAGATCATGTTATTTTTATCCCAACAGGAGGGGAAATCCAAGACCTCTGTAGAGAAGAGAGAAATTAAGCAAATCCTCAAAACGGAGTAACGAGAGGAGAGAAGAGAAATAGTGGAAACAGGATTGCAAAGGCCAAGGGTGTTAGTCCGTTTTCTGTTGCTGAGACAAAATACCTTAGAAACTAAACTAAAGGAGTGCAGATGTATTTGGGCTCATGTTTTTGAAGGTGTCAGTCCATGTGTGGTTGACTCTATTGCTGTGGGCCTGAGGAAGGCACAACATCACGCCAGCAGGAACGTGTGGAGAGGGCCGCCGCTGTTCTCTGAATATTGCTGCTGACCAAGCCTTCAACACGTAAGTGCTTAGAGGACATTCCAGATGCAAACTATAACATCTGGCTGAGTGGATGGCACAGAGGGCTGGCAAGTGAAGTGAGGCTTGGAGGGAACCTGGGACCAGAGAAAGTAAGGTCTTATTTGATCTGATAATAAAATCAGACTTACTTCTGTAGATGCTGCTGAGCTACTGGATCTTTTAGCAAGAAGTCAGTTAATCTCACCCCCTCATTTTACCAGTGAGGAAATGGAGGACCAGAGTCCTGTAGGTCTCCTGAGCCCAGTCCACTGCCCAGCTTTGCTGAGCACTCCCCAGACATGTATGGAAAATGAGATCATTTTAAAGAATGCTTCATTCCGTGTTTGGCCACGTCTTTCATGGTTCTCACCCATTTTCTTTCCTCAGACAATGGTACTTTTGCTCAAGTTTCAGCTAATTAATATCTTCCCATCTAAAATAACTATTGTGTTTCAAAGCCGGCATGATTTTATGGACATCACTAATGACACACTTTTCCTGTGCAGTTCTATAGTAAGTGGCAGAATGGCTCACTGGAACATTCTGTAAACCAGAAGGACCTGTATTTCTCATTTTTAATAGGTAACAGAGATACACAGATAAACTAAACAGCCACAATGGCTGGGTTATTTTGCCAAACAAACACAGTAGGTCAGCAAATATTTCCTGGTGCCTGCTATGTGCCAGACGCTGTGCTAGAGCATCAAGATCCATAGATACACAGGCTCAGCTCCAAAACAAAAAGGACTCGCACTGTTTTATAGTGAAATGTGCACACATATGTATCCACATACCTGGCGTGCTGTCTTGCTCTGTTTCTGCCACATGTATGGCACCTGATGGTAGTGATTCCCCAGCCAGGTAATTTGCTCTCTGTCTAAGCAAGAAAACAGAAAACACTCTAGGTAAGGCCCACCCCTATGGCCCACAGGCCACATGCAGCCCAGGACAGTAGGTATTGTGGCCCCACAAAAATATTTTATCATCATATGTTTTTCAGTGTTGACTTTCTTCTGACCTACCTCATTATGTATGTGCACTAACTGTATTATATAATTTATGTGCAGCCCCAGATGATTTCTCATTACTCAATGCTGCCCAGGGAAGCCCAAAAGTTGGACACCCCTGCTCTAGATCTTTCCGACATAAGAAATTGAATACAGTATTCCCTCTATGTTTGCAGCTTCATTTTCTTTGGTTTTAGTTACATGTGGTCAAGCATGGTCCAAAAATATTAAATGGAAAATTTCAGAAATATAAACAATTTTAAACTGTGCACTATTCCAAGTGCTATGATGAAATCAGACTCCATCTCTCTCCATCCTACCCAGGCCTGTGAATCCCGAGTGCCCACACTGTATACCACACTATGACTCCATTAGTCACTTATCTAGCTTGGTAGATAGACCTATGGGGTTTAGTACTGCCTGTGTTTTCAGGCATCCCGTGACGGTCTTGGAATACATGTTCCATGGATAATGGGGGACTATTGTTTTACAATTTGGATTCACAAGTGATAGAAAGCTGAGAAGCCAAATAGGGGGTGGGGCACCACAGAGATTAGCAACAGCAGGAAGATGCTACTGCTCCCGAGCCTTCGGGGACACAGGAGAGGGTGGTGTCACCACATCTGGACATTTGGCAGGAGCTGGAGGGGTCCAGCTCATATAGCCACTGCTGGAGATGGCTGGGGAAGCGGAGAGAAGAGAAGAAATACCTGGGCTCTTCCCGCCTTCCTCTAGTTTCCTACCACTGACCTGATTGGTCAAACTTGCCTTAAAGCAACAAGGTAAAGGAGCTGAGAGCATACAGGGCTCTGGAGTGGGGAGCAGAGCAGGCAAAGCTCCAGGAAGGGAGCTGAGAACACATGGCTTCTGAATGGCACAGCAGATGACCTTGGGGGAAATCACTTAGTCTCTCAAAGTCTGAGCTTCCTTGTTGGTAATTTCAGCAGAATAACACCTCTCAGGCCTGTTGTGAGACTTACATGAACTGAAGCAATGGGAAAGCATTTCATAATCTTCAGACAGCATGTATACAAAGGCAAGGGCTTTTGTTCTTGGTTCTCATGCCACATGTTTGCACTTTAGGATCTGAGGAAGAGAAGTGGGGTGGTGTTCGGGTGTCAGTTGGGACTTCATAATGCCAACTAATGACATAAGCACAGGGAATGTCTTCTAATTTTCTGCTTGTTATCTCAAATCTTTTCCTCTGTTCCAGCACCTTCAGAAGCCCCAGGCTGATTTGAGTGAGTTGGCACACAATAAGAAGGAAGTTAGACCATGCCCTCGGTGTAATTTGTGGATCTGACTGTGGTTTAAAATCAAAAGTAACAAATAAGAAGGACTCTAGAAATTACTTCAAGACCATTTGTCTCACCCCTTTCATTTCACAGAGGACCAGAGAAGGAGCTTGCACAATGTCACATGCCAAATCCTTGGCAAAGGGGGCCAGCGCCCAGGAGGACTCTCCCTCCTTCCTCCATCAGCTCCCTCTTCCTTGAACTTTAAGGCCTCACATTAGTCTCATATAAATTGCCCTTCTTTCCTTAGTGTCTTTATGCCTCCTTTTATCCTTTTAGAATTTTCTCTCTCCTATAGGAGGGTCATTATGAGTCGGATACCGACTCGATGGCACCTAACAACAACAACAAATCTAATATTTGACAACTCCATTTCATGGCTTTTTCCTCTGTACTATGCTTGAAGGATAATGAAAATTTAGCATTAAGCCTCATCTATTTTAAGCAGACAGGTCATAAAATTTTTGTAAATAACTCAATTCTTCTTTGATATCAAATGGGAAAGTATCAGAGACTCTGGCGACCAGCTTTGCTGCCAACCTCAGGGCTGATGGTGAAAATCCTAAGCTTTGATCTCTTCCCTTCTACGAGCACAAAGTCCAGGCCATGGCCAGATCTTTGGACTACATGACAGGAGACTCACATCTGGCCTATAAGAATGGCAGCATTTCTACCAATGACTCAAGGTGATTTGCCCTCTGAGCAAAAGTGCTCCTGTTTTCTTTCACTTTCAATAGGATTCAGTGGCAATTTGTAAGTGAACAACAATGTTAAATGGTGTAATCCTTGCCCGGCAAGTAGAGACCGCTTTGCCTGGCTCTAAGTTCCCTCTCGCTCTGACGCTTAAGAAATCAGTATCATTCCACCAAAGAAGGCCTATTATGGTCACGGAGGCACGGAGATAGTAATAATCCCCTGAGTGACTCATGGAATTCCCAGCGGCCCACTGCGGATTGACATTTTGCTGATGCAGAGCCTGTGGGGCATCTTAAAATGTCAGAGCAGGAAAATGCCAGTCAATGTTTGCCACGAGTGCATTGAGGGGCCTGGGACTGGGTGTGCGCCTCTCTCTATGCATCGATTCCTTCAAACGAGAGGGATTGTGCTCATGCCATGTGCCAAGCACTGTGCTGGGTTCCAGGCCACAGGAATAAATGAAACAGATGAGGTCCCTGACTTCACACACATTAATGGGGTAAGCTGCACAATAGCAAGGCAACTAATAAATGAGTGAGATCATTATAGTTTGTAATGATTGCTTGAAAGACATAAACAATGCAATGGGTTCACGTATATTAAATAACTGAGCATTTAGGGAGGTGGAGTGGTGCTTAAAATAAAATATAAATCTTGAGAAGAAACCAGCAGTGGAAACCAGGACGTTAAAAAAAAAAAAAGTGATAGGCAGAGAGAATGGGATATGCAAAAGTCCTGAGGCAGGAAAGAGTTTGTTATATTTAAAAAGTAGAAGGCATAATCCAAATATGCATATGGGTTTTACTACCTATTAGTCAAAAGCTTCCATGAACCTCGTAAGCTGATAAAAGTGTAACCGAAAGTGATGTAATAGTTGCATAATGGAAAAAGTTATATGGGGAGTTAGCTGGAAGTGTTGTCTGGGGCCACATCAGCCTCATGGGCCTTAGTAAGGAGTTTGAGTTTTATTCTAAAAGTAGGAAGTCTTTGAAGTCTCTTCCACAGGTAATTTACATGAGCTGGTTTACATTTCTTAAAGACTTCTCTAAGTACAGCAAGGAGCATGGGTTGTAGAAGAGAGAATAAGGCTATTGCAATAGTTCAGACCAAAGGGGGGAAAAGATTAGAGCAACATAAAGGGTGATGGAGAGAAGTGGAGGAGTTTGAAGGATTTTAGGAGGTAGAGCTTGTAAGATGTGCTGATCACATCTAGACTGAGAAAAACGAGAGGAATCAAAGACATTTAGATTTTTGAACAATTGGGTAAATATATGCCATTATTGTTGTGGAAATAAACGTTAAAGGTGGGTGGGATCAGAAAGATCTGTTTATTCTATAGTCAGCCCTCCATGTCCATGGGTTCCACATCTGTGAATTCAACCAACTGACGAGGATCAAAAGTATTCAGAAAAACATCGCGCCTGTACTGAACATGAATAATTTTTTTCTTGTCACTAGTCCTTAAACAATGCAATAGAACACCTATTTACATGGAATTTACATTAATTCCATGTATATTATAAATGGTATATTATAAATAATTTAGAAATAAATTATACAGGAAAGTGTGAGCAGGTTATATTCAAATACTGTGCCAGTTTATAGAATGGATTTAAGCATCCATGGATTTTGATATCTGTCATGGTCCTGGGACCCTTGTCCCAGCAGATACTAAGCTTGTTGTTAGGTACCATCGAGTCGGTATTCGACTCATAGCAACTCTCATAGGGTTTTCAATGGCTGACTGTTTCAGGATTGCCTTGGGAGTGGATTGCCAGGTCCTTCTCCCATTTTTGCAGTGCTGGGAATTGAACTCGGGACCTCAGAGACTGCAGCACAGTGCTCTACCAGCTGAGCTAAATCCCAGCCCAGCAGATACTAAGGGAGGACTGTAAAGGAAAATAGGGATCCCAGGAGTGAAGGCAAGTTGATGGCAGCGATGGCAGTTGATGGAATTTTAGGATATTTTGCTCACGCCAGTTTTTTATCGCGATGACAAAATACCTGGCAGAAACAACTTAAGGGAGGAAGGATTTATTTTGGTCACCGTTTCAGAGGGCTCAGTCCCTGGTCATCTGGCCCCATGAGCTTGGGCAGAACATCCCGGAAGTAGGAGCATGTGGCAGAGGCTGTTCTTCATTGCTTGGCAGACAGGAAGCAGAGAGAAAGAGAGGAAGGAGCCAGGAGCAAGATACCCCAAGGAACCACGCCCAGTGACCTATCCTCCAGCCAGGTCCCACCTCCTAAAGTTTCCAAAACCTCCCCCAATAATTCCACCAGCTGGAAACCAAACATTTTCACACACGACCCTGGAGGGGACATTTCATACCCAAACCATAATAAAAATGGGATTTTGCCTCTAAGGGACATGGAGACCAGGCGTACCACTAAATACCACTCAGTGCACAAGATAGCTGCTACAACCAGAGATTACCCAGCCTGAAGTGTCCGAAGTGCCAAGGTTGAGAATCCATGCTTCACTGGTTGCTTTTTGGCATGTATGTCAAAGAAGAGCTTGAGAAGAGGGTCCTCAAAGGCTGTGAAGTGGAAAGAAGCCTGGACTTGCTTCCGTGCCAGAGGCTGATGGGAGCTGTGGAGCCGTGGAGCTGTGGAGTTCCCTGTGAGGGTGGGTGAGGCCCCAGGAGAGGAGTCTGAGCCCTGTGGAGCCTTAGGAAGAACAGAGCACTGATTGCGTCCTGATAGAAAGCACCGGGGCAGGTGGGAGGCTGGGGAGAGACGCTGCCCAGGAAGAACCAGCTGACTGGGTGAGAGGGTGGCTGGGATGAGTCTGGGCAACATCAGGGGAAAAGAAGGAGGCTGGGAGACCTCAGGGAAGGAGAGGGAGTGAGAACTCCTCTAGGGATTTGGACTTCTTGGGGCAGGGTTCCAAACAAGATCATCTGGAGTTTGCTGGGTCTCATGCCTTCCTGCATAGTAATATCACCTGGGGAAAATTTTAAAGTACTAAGACCTAGGCCGGGCTGGGATTTAGCTCAGTTGGTAGAGTGCTGTGCTGCAGTCTCTGAGGACCCGAGTTCAATTCCCAGCACCGCAAAATGGGAGAAGGGCCTGGCAATCTACTCCCAAGGCAATCACCAGTCAGCCATTGAAAACCCTATGAGGGTCACTAGGAGTCAGATACCGACTCAACGGCACCTAACAACAACAACAACAACAATACCTAGGCCACCTGCAGCCATACCACTGTGGTATCTGATCCCATCAGATTTCTAAGCTAAGCAGAGCCAGACCTGGTTAGGACTTGGATGGGAGACCCCCTGGGAACACAAGGTACTGTAGGCTTGGGAGAAGGACCCGGTAGCCCATGCCCAAAAACAGTCAGTCATTGAAAACCCTATGAACACCAGAAAAACACTAATAATAGTGTTTCACCTGTTGCATGTAGGGTCACTATGAGGCAGACATGGACTCTGCAGTACCCAAGAACAATAACAATACGTAGGCCTCACAGCCAGAGACAGTGAAAGTTAGCCTGGTTTCCAGCATTGGAATTTTAAAAGCCCCCCAGGTAGTCTGGGTTGAGAACTACCAATCTAACCCAAGCATTGCCTGTTCAGATGCCTGAAGGGACAGGTAAGGAAAGGGAAGAAGGGACAGGGCAGCCTCAGTCAGCTGCTGCCCACTGTTGCCTTGCAGAAATCTGGCCTCAGTGCCGTCTGACCTTCCTGTCTTCTTGCTTTTTGTTTTTATTGTTTCCTCAAAGTCTGAAATCCAGACTTTTAAATGTTAGCTCCAACTATCTCAAAATCCCATGCCAAACAAAACACGTCTACAGAGCACGTTGGGCTTTGGGGCTGTCATTGAGCAAGCGCTGGTCCAGTGCTGAGGTTTCCACACTTTATTTTAGCCACAGGAGGTTTTCTCCAAACAAGTTATTTTGTAGAGCTGCTACAGATCGAATCAGAGCTTTGGTCTGAGCAGGGTGGAGGCACATTCAGCCCCAAGCAGTTCTTGAAGCCACCTGGAGCCCGGCCTGGCTCTGGGGAGTCTCCCTGGGCCTTTTACCAGATGAGGAAACTGAGCCTTCAGAACACAGTCCAAGAGCAGAATCTGCCCCATAGGGCTGCTTAGAAACGTGTGGGGATGTCCGAGGTTGCCCCAGTGACAAAGCAGGTTCTGTGGCATTTAGTGGCTGAGGGCCAAGCGTGCTAAACTTCCTGCAATGTCCAGGACAATAAAGAATCATCCCCCACAAAATGTCAACAGATCCCCACTGGGAAACACCAGATAAGGAAGCAGAGGCCGGGAGAGGTGATATCAGCTGGCAAGCTCAAGTCACAGTGCCCTTGTGCCCTCGAGGGCTTTAGCTTCTGCCTCATGGACTTGAAGGCTTTCGAGGTTGACACTGGCTAGGCTGGGTGGGCCATAGTCCACGCACAGCAGAAAGTGACATTTTAAAATTAAACCCAATTAGCTTCTTAAGGGGTACAGCCACAACATAAGAGCTAAGCGGGGTTTGAGAAGCAGATTGGAAAGGAGTCGGCACTGCAGTGTCTCTCCAGCCTGGCCAGGGCCCGTGGTGGACACTGGGAGGGAAGATCAGCTGCTACAAGGAGCAGAGCTGCAGGCAAGTGCTGGAGTCAAGGCAGTTGCACAGGTTTGTTGGCTCCGTTGGTCATTTAATCCCTAGGCCAAAACATGCCAGGGTCAAAAATAGGATCCGGGAGCAGAAAGGGAAAGCACGGTGCTCCCCAGCCCTCCAAGGCAAGTAGAGCCAAGGAGCACTCGACTCCTATTTTTATTATCACAATGCCACGCGTTGGGCAGAGTTCTGCTGCTTCTAAAGCACCGCTATAGAACCACCTCCTCAGTAGCCACCAGCAAGGCGAGGATTCTCCCGATTTACAGGGAGGAAGTGAAGCCTCAGGCTCCTGTGTCCATGGCGTCCACCTTGCCCATCTGCTTCCTTTCCCCATCCTCATGGGGAAGGTCGGCGGAGATTCCAAGCTGGCAGTTTGGACCAGCAGGTCTCAGGACATGGTAGGTATCCGAATCACCGGGAAGCTGCTGAAGCCACAGGAGGTCCCCCTGCCTGGCACAGCTGCCTCTCCTCCTGTCCATCAGCACCCCAGGTTCTAACACCTCCACTGGCCTAACCCAGGGCAACAAGACAGGATGCACTTGGACATCCCAACCATGTCAGACTAGCACATTTCTAAATGCTCGTTCTCTCAGCTCATGCTGAAGAAGATAAAACGTACAGTGGAGTGCGAGTAAGCTGGCTTCTGGGAGGGCAGAATCCCTCATTTGCAGTTGCCTATTTCTATGTTGTAAATATTCATGCCATGGCCAATTTCAAAGTGCCAATGGACATGGAGTCCAGAAGAGATGCACATAATAGGCTTTTTTGAGATAGTATGTTGTTGTTGTTAGGTACCATTGAGTCGGTGTCTGACTCATAGTGACCCTATGTACAACAGATGAAACACTGTTGTCAGTGCTTCTCTGCTATCCGTAGGGTTTTCAATGGCAGGTTGACTTTTGGGAGTGGGTTTGCCAGGTCCTTCTCCCAAGCCTACAGTATCTGGTGTTCCCAGGCAGTCTCCCATCTAAGTACTAACCAAGTACTAACCAACTAACTAAGTACTGCTTAGCTTGCGAGATCTGACAGGATTGGATGCCATAGTGCTACGGCTGCAGGCTTTGAGACAGTACAAGCGAGCCCTACAGCACTTTTTTATGTCCCATTTTGAAAGTTGGAGCTCTTTCCCCTAAAATGTCCAGAGCTGGGGCAAGGGATAAGCCATGATGAAAACAGGGAGTATGTGTTCCATTACAGCATCATATTCAGGATGCAAAGATACCGATTATTATTATTCTACCATGGCCTTTGAGGCTCAATAGACTTGACTTTATAGCCCAACTTTGTGACTATCGGCTGTGTAACCTTGGATAAATATCAGACCTCTCTGGGCCTCATCTTCTTCATTTATCAACCAGAAATATTACCTTCCTTAGAGGGGAAACAATAAAAGCTAAAAGCTATGATATATGTAAAATATGTAAGACAGGACTTAGCAACCAGTTCTACTTAAGAAGTGTTTTGTGCTACTGTCTTCCTCTCCCACATCCCACACATTTTTAAACCTTGATAGGACTTCCTGACCCCTTTAGATGCCTTGTTAGGGAATGAGACGCTCTAGGAGGTCAGCTGCTTTGCTCAGCAAGCCACAGGCGGTTGGCCAGAGAACCATCCCGCATCAAAAAGTTTGTCAGTAGTCCATGAAGTCCTTCCACAGACTGACCTGGAAGCCAAGCGGTGGAGACTGCACATTTGTGTTGGAGTGATGTTGTCCCCATCATTATCTGTGCAAAGTTCCAACAGAGAAGTCTGGAGGTGTTTTGTTGCCACAGCCTGGGCTTCAGAATCGGGCTGACCCCACCAGAAGGGCGCTGTCACCTTTCTGCTGCAGAGGACGGAAACAGGCAAAGCTGTAGATTGTGTCTCTCTGTCCTCTTCCCTTCGCACCAGCTAATGTGTTTTTCATCTCTCTTGGCTCGTTCAGTTTCCCACATGTTCTCCCAAGCTCTTCCTCCCAGCTCCCCAGGGCTTCCCACAACAAACCTGCGTGCTCTGGCAGGCTCGCAGGATGGGCTGCCGAAATGCATACCGGATGTGCCTTGGGTTGTGATTGTCAGCCCCAGCCCAGGCTCCCGTGACTGAAGAGGGCTGAAGCGGAGGGCCTTGCCTGCTCAGGTGGCCTGGTCCCGCCTGCAGCCCACCCCTGACAGCTGCCTGCCCATCCCGCCTGGGGAGACAGAGTGTCCAGCCTTCCCATCAGCCAGCTGTGCAAGACCCTGGGGAAAGACCTTCTCCTCAATGTCTGGGTGTCATCTCTGAAAACATTTCAGCAGTGGTAGCCACCTCTTTGTTTTGTTATGGAACATTCTGCATTTTGCAATAGTCCCTTTATCTGTGGGTTCCTGTGCACTGCCATTACAACCTGGGAAGTAGGGGGTACCAGAATAAGTAAACTGTAGAGCTAGGATTGCAGCCCAGGTCTCCTCACGCCACGGGTGGGTAGGAGTTGCTGTCTCATGTGTAAGTGAGGAGGCTGGGACGTAACAGTGAGTCTGTGGCTCTACTTCACTGCTTTATTTCCTCTGCCTCTTCCTCACTCCTGACTTAACTCTTTCTGTGGAAGAAGCTTGGCTTTCTGAGAGCCCTGGGAGTGGCCAGGCATGGGCAGCTTGAGTGTGAGTTTTAACTGAGCATTGATCAGAATCTATTCTTCAAACACCCCATTTGAACTACCTGGTTAGAGGAGGCATGACAAGTTTTCCTCCTCTTTTGTGTTCTTTTTTCCCCTCCCCCTTTGGGTGCTTGTTTATGGCTATCAACTATCCCTTCTGGACACAGGATGTATTCGTGTTTTTTGTTTTCTTTCTTTCCAGGTATTTCTAATTGAAGGGTCAGGAGAATATAAAGTATTCTGGGGATTCCATCAGTTCCACAGACATCTAGGCTAAATTTGGTGGGGTGTAGAGAGAATTTGCCATTGAACTGTTGCTAGGAAAGCAAGGGGGAAGATACTTAGCCTGGATCCCAAGTGAGGTAATCTCCCAGCATACTCTAGGGTGCCCTCAGCCTACACTGTTGCACCAATCAAAGCCTTCTCTGTCTCTCTAGTTGGAATTAACTTCTTTCTAAATACAAACCCTACTGTGCCCAGTGGTCATAACTTCTGTTTAGCACTTCATCCTTTTCTGTGTCTCTTACCCGGTTCCCCTGGCGGATTGTGAATTCTTTTATTGCAAAGACCATTTCTTAATCATTTTTAAGTTCACCATTGCATCTCCACCACCTCCACTTAGTAATAATACTAGCAGCTTCCATTTAGTAAAGTTTACTTTGTTACAGACCATTCAAAAAATATCTTATGTAATCTTGCATCAGGTTATCAAGGCAAGTAGTATTACTACTTCAATTTAAGCAACTTTCCAAGAGCTATATAGAAGCAAGTTATTGTTGTTGTTGTTAGGTGCCATCGAATGGGGTCAGACTCATAGTAGGTGACACAGGGTTTTCAATACTTGTTTCGAGATTGTTTTGGGAGTGAGTTTCCAGGTCCTTCTCCCATTTTTGCAGTGCTGGGGCTCAAACCCAGAGCCTCCAAGAGTGCAGAATAGCACTTTACCACCTGCGTTAAACCCCATCCCTCATAAAAATAAGAGAAACTAGAATTTCCAGCAGTTTCAAATTCTCTAATTCTCAAGTTCTAAGTTCTTCAATATCCTGCCCATCACAGTGCCTGGGAAAATGAGCCCTCCACAACAGAATTCCAATATGGTCTGCCAAAGATTCCACACTATTTGAACAGAAAGAACACTTTCAAAATCATTTCATCTCGCCCTCTCATTTCACTGATGAAAACATTAAAGCCAAACAGGGAAAAGTAAATCAACCAAGATTGCCCGGGCAGCTGTTAGCACAGCACAACGCCCAGCTTCACACCCTGTCCCCTGCTGCCTGTAGCCTCTCCGCCTCTCATCTTCCTAAAGAGTTTCCACGGGACAGGAATTGCTCAGTATTGGAAAGCTTAGGCAGGAAGAGGGTGTGGACACAAACGTACGCCATGCTTCATGATCCTGCTGTATAGGACACCAGGGACAGCCAGCTTCCCTGAAGCCTTACTTTCCTGAAAAGTTGTGCGTAGATCAAATGCTGGCTTCCCCATTCCAGTAAGTCAGCCTCCGGTGAATGAGTCAGTTTGGCTCATGGCTGGGAGTCCATGCCATAGCTTTGTCCTTGTGTTGGTTGTCAGTTGATTGCATGTATAAGGGCTCAAGGTATACAAGATGACACAGACATATTCTTGGTTACTGTTTAACTTGCTATTGACAGGTAATTCTTTGTCCTGGGGCCTGCTTTCTACAATGGAAATTTAACAGCCTTCCCGGGTTCGACCCACTAGATGCCACTAGCACCTCCCTTCCCCCAGTTGTGACAACTGAAAATGTTTCTAGACATTGCAAAACGTCCTTAGGAGGCCAAATCACCTTGATTAATTAAGCCTTTAGCCTCATGTTTCCCTGAGTCCTTTGGAGAAGGGAGTGCTAATTGGTAAAGACAGCAAATATCTAAAACTCTAGTTAGAATCTATAGTCCTCAGGATGCACAGACTTGGGATTTCAAAATATTTATATGGTTTCCATGTATTGTGTGCTTGCAATGTGTTCAACAGTGGCTAAGTGAGATAACTCATTTGTTCTTCTGTAAGAACCTCATGGGGTCACTATTACTGTTTGTGTATTAGTCAGGATTCTATAGAGAAAGAATATAAATATGAGGTATCATCAAAAGATACACTGAATATTTAAATTTTTAAAAATTAGAGCAAAAGACACATTTGTCATTAATCCCCCTGCCTTCAAACACACTTATCTCATTGTTCTTGCCACGTTCTGAAGCTGTTCTCGAAGTCCTCTTTTGTGAGTGTCTTTAGTTGAGCTGTCATGGCAGCCTCAATGGCCTGAATCAATTCAAAATGTGGACCTTTCATAATCATTTTGACTTTGAGGAAAAGCCAGAAGTCAGATCCTGTGAATGAAGTGGATGAGGACACACCATACTGTTTTCATTTGACAGGAATTACCATACCCAGAAGCAATGTGTGACACAACATTGTCACAATGGAGGATAAAACTAAAGACACTCACAGAAGAAGACTTCCAGAACTGCTTCAGACAGTGACAAGAACAGAGCCAGGCATAGTGGCACATGCCTGTAATCTCAGCAACTAAGGAGGCAGAGGCAGGAGGATCTCAACTTCAAGGCCAGAAACATCCTGTGCAACTTAATGATACTCTGTCTCAAGATAAGAATTGATAACAGGGTTGGAGGAAGTAAAGTGCTTTCAAAATATGCATGAGGCCCTGGATTCAGATCCTAGTACAACAAAAAGAAAAAGAAGGCAGCAAGAACAGTGGGATAAAAGTGTTTGAGGCCAGGGGAGCATTTTAGGGGCAATTAATGGCAATATGCCTTTTATCAATTACATTTTATCATATCATATCAATCAATCTATCTATCTATCTATCTATCGATTGATCTATCATCTATATATAGAAAGAGTTGTTGTTCATAGGTGCCACTGAGTTGGGTCTAACTCATAGCAACCCTATGTACAACAGAACAAAACATTTCCTGAAACTGTGCCATGCCTGGCAGTATGTCAGTTCTTCTCTGTTATTCATAGGGTTTTCTATGGCTGATTGTTTCAGGATTGCTTTGAGAATGGGCTGCCATGTCCTTCTCTGATTTTTCTGGTGCTGGGGATCAAGCCTAGGGCCTCAGAGAATGCAGAGCAGCACTCTACCAACTGTGCTAAATCCCAGCATGTATGTGTGTGTGTATACATATACATATGTATACACACACACACACACACTATATATATATATATATATATATATATATATATATATATACATATATATGTATATATACACACACATACATATGTGTATATACACATACACACTATATATAAAACATATATTACATATGTACACACACAGATGTTGTGTATGTATTGTTGTTAGATGCCATCAAGTCAGATCAGACTCAGTGATTCTAAGTACAGCATAACAAAACACTGCCCAACACTGTGGCATGTACACTATCTTTTTATCTTTGATCCTATTATTGCAGCCATTATGTTTCCTCTCATTTTGAGTCATGCCACATCAGCAAAAGGAGGTCCCAGGGGCTCTGCAACATTCCTGTCATTGAGGTTGACTCTACTTTGAAGGGGCAACTCTTCCCCAGTCATTTCTTGAGTTCCTTCCAGCCTGGAGGGCTCATTTTCCTGCACTATATTTGTTTCTCTGCTATTTTAGGGTCTTCTATGGCTAATTGCATCAAGAGTGGGCTTCTGGGTCCTTCTCTGTACTCTGTCTTAGTCTGGAAGCTCAACTGAAACCTGTTCAGCATGCGTGGTCCTGCTAGCATCTAAAATGCCAGTGGCATAGCTTTCTGCATCACAGTAACACGCAAGCCCCCACAGCACAACCAGCTGACAGACACGTGGGTGTGGGTGTGTACATATAGTTATTCTTAGGTGCTATCCAGTCAGGTCCAATTCACAGTGACCCTCTGAATAACAGAATACACAGAGGCTTGAAAAGTGTCATGATGGCCCTTTGCAGAGTGGAGAGCCAGGAGAGTCAGTAGTAGGAAGGAACCGGAAACCTGAGAACCGCGGAGGCCTGAGAATCCCTGGAGGGCCACTGGTGTGAGTCCCAGGGCTGAAGCGCCAAAGAACCTGGTCTGATGTCTCAGGGCAGCAGCGAGAGAGGCACACTCACTGTAGAAGAAAGGACCGGGGTTTTTCTCTCCTTCCACTTTACTGTTCCACTGGGCTCCAACTCTTTGGATAGTGCAGCCCACATTGAGGGCAGGTCCCCCGACTCATTTGCCCGCTCACAGATCAGTCTTCCTTGCAGGCAGTCCCACAGACACACCAGAAGAAATATTTTACCAATTCTCTAGACATCCTTCAGGCAGTCAAACTGATGCCCCAAATACCCATCACACCAATGTTTCAGACACATGGCGGATAAGCAGAAGAGTTCCCTGTGTTTTGGAAGATGGCCAGCCTTCCTTTTCTATTCAGGCTTCTCAAGGGTTGGATTTGTAGGCTGGGACCCTGTAGACATGCAACGTGGCAGGTAGCTTTTCAAAGATCTGCACAGAGAGACCTTGGAATGGTCCTCAACTCTTGTCTCTGAGGTCAGCCAGCACCAGGTCCTTCAGCTGTTGCTTTCCTGATAGAAGCCACAGCATCCTTCCTCTCTTGTCTCTTTCTGGACCTGGCTCCCTATGACCAGGTCCCTGTGATGAGGATGCTCAGAATCAAGCACAGTGCTCTGCAGGTGGGCTGACTCATGGAGAGGATTTACAGGCAGACTTTACACTTATCCACCATTAGTTTACAACTTAGCAGCACCGTTAGTTTACAACAGACCAGCAAGCACAATGCCAACCCAAACTGAAAAATGCCTCACAGCATATAAAGTTGTTTCTCTCTTATGATTCTAGCTAAACAGAATAAATTCCTGAGGGAGAATAGCAAACCATTTCCTTAGACTATGCACAGGCAGATGTCTAACAATGTGGGAAGAATGACAAGCATCTTGAAAAAACTTTCTTTTTCTGTTTGTAAGTGGTGAGAAGGGTCTAAAGAAAATACTCGTAAGTCCTTATAAAAATGAGATCTAACTGGCTAGGTGAAGTTACTTCTGGTTTCCTCTACTCCCAGAATGAACCCAGAGTGGTGATTTGGTGTGCTGCTGCTGTTGTTGTTGTTGTTGTTTTTGGTTTTCCCCTATGAGGTTAAAACTTTGTAAATAGAAATCAAGAAGACTAATCTTGTTGTTGCTGTTGTTGTTTGGTGCTGTAGAGTCGGGTCCAACTCATAGACACCCTATGTACAACAGAACAAATCACTCCCCAACACTGTACCAGTGCTTCTCTGTTGTTCATAGGATTTTCAATGGTTGATTGTTTCCAGAGTGAATTGCCAGGTCTTTCTCCTATTTTTGTGGTGCTGGGGATCGAACTCAGGGCCTCAGAGAGCACAGAGCAGCACTCTTCCAACTGAGCTAAACCCCAGCTCTAGTGTTATTAAAAAAAAAAAAAAAAAAACTGATCTAAGAACTTGATAGCCTGGGAACTTTCTCCATCTGCTTCTGGCTCTTGGGAACTCTTAGGTAGGCCACAAACCTCTGTGGGCCTTCATTTCCTCATTGTTCAATGAGATGGTTGAATCAGTTTAGAGACTCCACCAGTGAAGACAGAGCATCCACAACATAGGTCATTTTTGTGAAGCCTAAATGATCCCTTGAACTGTTGATCTTCTACTTAATATTCCTCTCAAAACTAACTTCAATTTTAGCCAAATTTCTGACTTTAGTCTTTTCCAAAGCAGAAACTTTACAAGATCACAGGTATGGTGTGTTAACTATGATTTAGTAGCCACTATAATAAATACTTGCCTTCAGCCATAGCCCGGTGGCATCCGATCCCGTCAGATCTCGGAAGCTAAGCAGGGTCAGGCCTGGTTAGTCCTTGGATGGGAGACCGCCTGGGAACACCAGATACTGTAGGCTTGTGAGACGGACCTGGCAATCCACTCCCAAAAATCAATCCACCATTGAAAACCCTATGAACAGCAGAGAAGCACTGACAATGGTGTTTCACCTGTTATACATAGGGTCCCTATGAGCCAGATACCAACTCAACAGCACCTAACAACAACATAATAAATACTCAGAAATTTAAATTAAGAACAGTATTTGTATAGGTACCACCTAAAATCATTTTGCTTATATATATCACTTTGGAAACACCAAGGTTTGGGTTTACTGATGGGCTTTAGGAGGCCCTATAATACTCTGAAACTGTATTCCAAGTTGTGTTTGTATGCTTTTAAGAGAATGAATAGATTTCCTGTGATTCTCAGCAGTCTGTCTTATCCACCTAAAACCTGAGAACCTTCACCTCCAGTGAGATCTCTTAGAACCTATCAGTCATTTCTTGGGAAAGGACTGGGTGAAAGGACCATGGGTTCTAAATTGCCTGCCTGTGGCTCTTTTTAAGCAAACTTCCTCCTATACCCCCTTTTAAATGTCCCCTAATTGGCTAAAGACATACCATTCACTTAGTTGGTGGGTTGGGAATAATGGAGAGAGCCTAATCCTGGTTCCATCTGTGTCCCAGGCAGGATGGTCTTGGAGGCACTGGAATGGTCATGCCCTGGGAGAAAGAGCAGAATTTTTACTTAACTTCATAAACACTTGGCAAATGCCCCCAACACCAGATCCTACAGAGTACAGCTTAATCCGATCCATTCCTTTCTCTTCTGAAGACGTGGAAGTTCAGCTCCACAGAATTGTTGCAGAGAGAGAAGAGGTATAGATGCATTATCTCCCTCCAGCACTCCTTTGCCTGGTGGAACTGCCTGCTATTTCTCCACCTGCCTGTTTGGCAGCTGGCTGAACTCCATATGTGCAGCCTGAATTGTTAATAATAGCTCGATGATGTGGCTACAGGAAAATGATGCAGACAAACACAGATATGTAGTTTTTTGGGTTTTTTGTTTGTTTGTTTTCGGTACTGGGTGTTGAACCCAGGGCCTTGCACTTGCATTCTTTGCAAATGCCGGACCACTGAGCGCATGCCCAGCCCCCCCCCCCCTTTTTTTTTTTTTTTACTTTTTTTGAGACAGGGTCTCACAAAGTTATACAGACTACCTCTGGTCTCAAACCTGTGATCCTCCTGCCTCCGCCTCCCCAGCCACTGGGATTACAGGCGTGTGCCACCGCACCCAGCAGATATGTAGTCTTGATCTTGCCCTGCAGTAACTGAACAGAGAGCTTCCGAGAGGACAGGCAGAGTTATGCAGCCCGGAGCCCACTCCAGCAGAGGTGCTCAACCAATAACTGGTGAGTATGTAAGAAATGCGAATGAGTGAAGGATGACTACTGTATAGGTTAGTTATGTGAGCAATTTACCAGTACAAAAAAAATAATAATCAAGGAAAGATTCAGAGGATAAGAGGCGTTGAATGAAACCACCACTGAATGAAGCCTTGGGGTCAGGTGTAATTTTAGCCTAAGAGACCATGTTATTCCGTGATTAAAGACAAGGGCTCTGGAGTCAGGCATTGGAGGGGGTTTGGACTCTGACACTGCCATGAGCTAGGCTTGTCTTTGCGCATGAGGTCTCTGAGAGATCCCACCTGCAGAGTAGGGATGATAGAACCAGTCTCAAGGACTTGTACATTTAAGGAGAAAAATCACATAAGCCCATAGCACAGAGCCTCTGCGAATGTTCCTCAGGACCATCATCATCACCATCACCAAGGAAGGTGGGGAGGCCACCGCACTGGAAGAGACTAGAAGAGGTTGAGCGTGCCATGGAGGAAACAGCTTATCTGTAATTTCTGCAGCATGACCAACTCACCTGAGCCTTCAGCTAGACCTTGCAATCCTGCCAGCAGACTTCAGGGGGCGCTGTAGATGGAACGTCTCCCTCACTCCCCTCAGCAGACTGTTGTAGTTGGCAGTGCTGTCCCATGCCACCAGTGGTCTGGCTCCATGTCTGTCTCTTCCTCCCACAGTGGGTTGCTCGGCTCCAGGACAGAGCCACCAGGGCGCAACTATGGTGCCCTGCACCTGCAGACCTGGGGCAGATTCATCTCCCAGCTGCTTTTCCCTGGGGCAGAGGTACACGAGGAGCCCCTGCGCTGCAGTGACAGCAACAACAAAGGGGAAGGCGGGGTGTGGGAGGGCCACAGAATCGTCAGAGGCTGCTACTGAACTTCTTCTCAGTGGGGCCCACAAGGCCCGAACATCTCTGGAGCAGGGATCCGTGGTACCCGTGTCCTGGTGGGCCATGCTTGTTCCTCATCCGGTCATCGGCACCCCGGTGAATCTGAATCTGCCACTCTACAGTTTCTTCATTGCACTTCTCACTGCCTGATACTATGCTATGGTAGCGAGTGCTGTATCTCTTGTATTAAGACAGTACCCGGCACACAGCAAACACTTCGCATTTGTTGAAAGTTGGAAAATTCTATGAATGAGCATCCACAGTGCTTGACATATAATGCTGCTACTGTTGTTAGGTGCTGTTGAGTCGGGTGTGACTCATAGCTACCCTCACAGGGTTTTCAATGGCTGATTGTTTCGGGATTGCTTTGGGAGTGGATTGCCACGTCCTTCTCCCGTTGACATATAACAGGTGTTCCATATATAGTTGTCAAATAGTAAGAGTTTGCCTCCTTGGCAGGGGAAGGTGGAACGTGGCAGGAGTGGGAGATTATGTTCAGAGAAGACTTCCTGGAAGTGCCATTTGAGCGAGACCTCAAAAAAAGATGGAGTAAAATTCCACAAGGAAGCCTGAGCTACAGAGCTTTCCAAATAAAAAAAGACTATTGTTGAGATATGCAAAACATTGAGAACATTTGAAAATTTGGGAATGGAATTCTAATTGGCTGGAGGTGGGAGAAACATAAAGAAGAGTTATGAGAAATTATGCCTGAAGATGCTTCCCAATGTCATGTTGTTGTTGTTATTGTTGTTGTTGTTGTTGTTGTTGTTAGGTGCTGTCGAGTTGGTATCTGACTCATAGCAACCCTCATAGGGTTTTCAATGGCTGACTGTTTCGGGATTGCCTTGGGAGTGGATTGCCAGGTCCTTCTCCCATTTTTGCAGTGCTGGGAATTGAACTAGGGACCTCAGAGACTGCAGCGCAGTGCTCTACCAACTGAGCCAAATCCCAGCTCCCAATGTCATAGAGGGTCCCAAAGGCTGTGCCAAAGAATGTGGGCTGCCTCCTCCTGGCAGTGGAGAGGCAGTGATGCTCTCAAAGGAGGGGAGGAATGTGATCTGACCAGGGCTTTAACAATAATATAGCTAGGCCTTGCAGAGTGGATGTGAGGTGGGAGGGAAGAGAACACAAATTATCTGAAGCCAAAAATTTGGAGAAAGTATAAACAGAACTCAGTATATTATTAGATGTTGATTTAAAACCATAAACAGGGGCAAGTCAGAGATGAAGTCCAAGTGCCCACAAGGCAGCAGAAGCAGAAAGGTCAGGAGGAGGAGCAGAAGAGACTGGAGTATGGGAAGGAAAATTACACCAAGCCTCATCTTCCCAGGACTCAGATTTCCCATTTGATGAGTACTTGTGGACATGTTGTTGCTGTTAGGCGCCACAGTGTTGGGTCCGACTCATAGAGACCCTATGTATAATAGAACAAAACACTCCCCAACACTGTGCCATGCCCAGCACTACATCCGTGCTTCTCTGCTATTCATAGGGTTTTCAATGGTGAAGTGTTGGGGATTATTTCAGGAGTGAGCTGCAAGGTCTTTCTCCCATTTTTGCGGGGCTGAGGATTGAACCCAGGGCCTCAGAGCGCACAGCAGCACTCTACCAACTGAGCTAAACCCTAACCCACGTATGCACATACAAGTAGCAAAGTGTCACGGACAACTGGAAATGGAGACTACAACTCCAAATGTGAATAGAGGCTGGAGAAATTTCGAGAGTCACCCTCATGACATGATCTCCATGGAAGGACACTACCAGCCTTGGGACCAGCATAGCTTCCAGAGCTGGGTAAGTCTGGCTTCTTATCCTGGCTCTGCCTCTTCTTAATGCAGCCAAACCTCTGCTTTGCCACCTATAAAACAAGAATGATAAGATATTTATCTCACAGGGCTTTCATGAGAGTGAAATAATGTACACAGGTGAAGTTCTCAGTGACATCCACCAGCGGTAGAAGCCTCAATATACAGCAACAGTTATTAAGAGTATTTTATTGTTTCTTTCTTTCTTTCTTTCTTTCTTTCTTTCTTTCTTTATTTTATGGTATTGGGGATTGAATACACGGCCTCATGTTTGCATGCTTTGCAAATGCTGGACCACTGAGCTGCACCCCCAGCCCATTTTTTTTTTACTTTTTGAGACAGGGTCTTGCTAAATTATGCAGACTCCCTTTGGTCTCGAACTTGCAATCCTCCTGCCTCTGCCCCCCGAGTCGCTGGGAGTACAGGCATGCGCCACTGTGCCCAGCTATTTTATTATTTTTATTTAGAACAGAGGTTACATATAGGGATGCCTATTGAGGTCAACTGGAAAGAGAAATGAATTAGCCCATTCTGTACCTAAAGGAACAGTGGCCATTCACCTTCAGTAAGTTGCTGGCACAAAGGAATGAAGACACACATGGCTACACATCACCATTTTTCAAGAGAAACTAGAAATCCAGACTTTTCAGGGAGGAAACTGTAATTTAAAGTCTGCCATCTGTGGAATCAGATTTAAGAAAGGCTCCCAACTTAATGCAGTGATCTTAGGTGGCCTTCTGGAAGACAGAGCTGTCCCTTCCTCCTCTGAGATGTTCAGCCCCAGTGACCAGCCTGCAGGGATGGCCTGATGCCTCCAGCCTGTGGTCCTGAGATCTCTAGGATCTGAGGCTGTGGAGTCTGGCCATGATGGTGTTGGGGACATGAGTTATTAGAGGGATCCAGAGCTGGGTGAGCCGGCCAGGAAGGCCAGGGATGGCTGCTGGGCTGTAGTGGGGAGGAGCCCTTGGGTACTTGCCTGCAGTGCAGAAAGACAAGCAAGAGAGGTGGCGTGGTGAGGCTAGATGGAGACACAGAGAAGCAGGCTGTCTGACCTGAGTAGTTGAACCATTTCACTATGGACTGCAGCTGCACCAGGCCACATCACCCTCCCCCCCCTTCCTCTCTCACTCTGTGTGTGTGTGTGTGTGTGTGTGTGTGTGTGTGTGTGTGTGTGTGTGTCTGTCTGTCTGTCTGTCTGTCTGTCTGTGATGATGATGGGGAAAACATGCTTAGGTATATATACATACTTCATCTGCTTGCTTTTCTCAAGTTTGCTTCCGTGTGAAAGGACCTTTCAATCCTTTGTCCTCACACTGAAGGAAACAGCTCCTGGAGCTCTGTTTCCAGACTTCTTCACAGTACCAACTCCATCTCACCCCATTCCACTGCCTGAACCCTTGGCCCCAGGTACCTTGGGCCAGAAACTGTAGCCAGACCTCAGGGTTTTCGAACCCAGAGTGGAGATGCAGAGAATGTTGCAGGCAATCCTAAGTACTAGTCAGAGCCCCAGGGGACCCACACCATCCCACCCAGGAGTAGCTGGGGATTCCAGAGCCCAGGTTGCAAAGATAAGAAGGTCACTGTATGCCCAGTGGAGACAGAAGAAACCCTGCTGCCGACCCATGCAGTTGAGGTGAGGATGCTGGGAAGACAGGATGACCTTGCAGAAAGGTGATTGCTTAGCCCAAGGTGAGCACTTGGTTTCTTCTACTTGGCTTGGAAATTGGACTTCAAAGTCGTTACTACTTTCTACCTCTGCACAGATGTATCCCACAGTTCCAGGACTCATGGCATTTTAGAAAAAGATACTTTTCAATTTTTTTTCTTGAACTAAACTCCAACATATAAAATATTTTTTGCAAACAAGTTCTTAACATTCTTTAGCCAGTATGAATCTTTATTATTGATGGCAAAGACTATTATTTTCAAACTCCCAGAAGTTCCTAACCAAATCTTTCAGGTTCTTTGGAGCATATTGCGGAATCCACAAATGTGGTCCTCCCTTTCCGGGGGCTTCGGACTCTGAGTGATGAGAAGTCACCACTTTGTCTCCCACAAAGTTAGATAAAAACAAGAGAAGAGCATCAAGTCCTTCTCAGCATTTTACTGACTAGACACGAATAGGAGGTACCTCGCACGTGGGTAAAAGAAAGAATGGCACAGAAAACATCAAGGCCTTGTCTTCTAGTTGGGCTCTAGGGGTGACTGTTCACTCTAGTCTTTTGCAAATCAGCACTCAGTGTGTGACACTGGAGAAGGCCCTTCTTATCTGTGGGCCCGGGTTTTCCAATTGTGGGTATTATTTCACCTGAGGGTCTGGCTGCAGCTCCTTGTATTGCCAGATGGCTGCTCTATCACAAAACCATCCAGGCCCTCCCAGCCCCTGTGTGTTACGAAGTAGGCTCAGCCCCTCTGCACACTGAGGAGCAATTCTAAGTTCTCTAGGCTAGTTCCTAGCAACAGCACTGCTGGGAGGTTTCCAGTGGTTGCACAACATACAGAAAACTAGCAAATGAGGCCTCCTCAGCTTTAAGTGCCAGCCCTGAGGCCAACCCTTGATTCTAGTCTGAACGTGATCGGTTACTCCTGTGTGCTCTGAGCAGGCTGCTCACCCTCTTGCTTTCCCCACCCGTAAAACGGAATAGCGTGCTCTTTCCCTCGTAGGGTCCCGGGGCTCCTTGCCATTACACCGCACCGTGGGAAGCCCTGGGCTTCAGTGTTACGCAGACCAGAATTCAGATCCCTTCTCTTCTGCTGATAAACAAAGGGACATTGTAAACCTCTGATTTTTCAGTTTTCACAAGCAGATGGTGACTAAATCAGAAATATTTGTGAAACGCTTTTATTAGAACTGCGCTTGGAATATAATAAATACTCAGAAGGAAAAAAAAAAAAACGATGTGGTCAACTGTAAAGAAACTTTAGAGGAAATCGTTGTTGTTGTTGTTGTTAGGTGCCCTCGAGTCGGTATCCGATTCATAGCGACCCTGCATACAACAGGGGAAACACTATTGTCAGTGCTTCTCTGCTGTTCATAGGGTTTTCAATGGCAGATTGATTTTCGGGAGGGGGTTGCCAGGTCCTTCTCCCAAGCCTACAGCTTCTGGTGTTCCCAGGCGGTCTCCCATCCAAGTACTAACCAGGCCCGACCCTGCTTAGCTTCCAAGATCTGACGGGATCGGATTCCACAGGGCTATGGCTGCAGGCTTAGAGGAAATAGTGTGAGTTATAGATGAAGAACGGGGACCAGCATGAGAGGTACTGGGAAGAGCAGCCTGGCCCCAAGAGTGAAGTCTGGGCTGTCACCCCAGCCATATTGCATTTCCTAGGCGACCCTAGAAGGGTCCTTCCTCTTCCTGGGCTACAGCCCCCCCATATGCTCCAAAAGGATGTTGAGCTCCATAGTTAGATTCTAATATTCTCTTGGTTGATGGCATATTTTCAGCTATTAAAAGTTTATTTTAAGAATCCACTGAAAAGAGAGAAGGTAAGAAATCACCTCAGCCACAGAACCAAACACCATGGAGACCAGAATATTATTCAGCCACTGACTGGGGCGTGATTTCACTGCTAGTTCCTGGGTTCTCTCATCCGTCCATCGGCCTTGGGCACTGGTTGCTGCCTCCTCTGATCCTAAGCGCTATTCTGTGCATTAGCTCTACCTTCCTGCTGTCCAATAGAACAGGCTTAATTGGGTCAGGGGGTGGGGATTTAGCTCAGTTGGTAGAGCGCTGCTCTGCAGTCTCTGAGGTCCCGAGTTCGATTCCCAGCACCACAAAAATGGGAGAAGGACCTGGCAATCCACTCCCAAGGCAATCCTGAAACAGTCAGCCGTTGAAAACCCTGTGAGGGTCGCTATGAGTTGGATACCAACTCGAAGGCACCTAACAACAACAACAACAATTGGGTCAGGTATCTGTGAGCCGGTGCTCAGGGCTCCTGTTGAACTGAGCATTCACCTCATAGGCTGATGGCAGCCCGTAACTAGGAACCTTTGGGTTCAGCCATCATTCTATATTATATCGCCTCCCAAGGGCAAATGGTGCTAAGCAGGCCAACCCATAATTCAGTAACCTCCTAGAGAAAGGCCAGGAGATGGTAGGCTCCTTGCATGGGTCACCTACTATGGTAATGGAGATAAGGAAAAGTAGCCAAAATGCTCAAAGATGTCGAGACTCCATGAGTCTGAAGGGACAGATGCCCCAACAGGACCATTCTACCCTGGCTGGAGACAGATGCGGGCATAGAATGCAGACTAGCCTAGTAGGTGAGTCTACAGGCGCTGGGGTCTCAGCCCAGATCCACCATTGTCTGTCTGTGTGACTCTGGGTAAGTAACTCAAACTTCTCTGAACTGGAGTTTCCCAATTTTTCCATAAGAATGATTGCAATAATAACGCCTCACGCAGAGGAGCTGTGAGGGTTAAATGAAATACTGAGTATGGAGCCTTTTGCACAGAGCACGGAGTACAGCAAAAGATAATATTTAGTTTAAAAGAAAAAAAGAAACCTACAGAGAGTTCCCCTTCTCAGAAAACGTCCTCAAAGAACAGAACAACATTGCAAGAGGAGATCCGAGTTCTAGGGAAACATGAGCTACTGTTATTGTTATTCTCCAAGCAGCAGAAATGGAAGTGGGATAAAGGTGGTGTGCAGAGTGGTGGTGGACAGCGGGAGAACACTGGGTCAGTAGGACACCAGGGCATGGGTCCTCGCCCTGCCGCCTCTCTAGCTGGCTCTGTAACCAGCTGCAAACAAGGCCCTTCCTATGCCAACTTCTCCAAAGGAGCCGTTGGCCCTTCTGATCTCAGAAAGCTCTAGAACCTTCAGATCAAAAATGGAGGAAGAAAAGGAAACAAAATCTAGTCAACCGACTCTACATTCAAGAAGGGCTGGGGGTTTTGTTCTATTGTGCTTTGCTTTGCTTTTTAAGGTAAATTTGCTCTGAAAGAGAACTTTTAGCTGAAATGACAGCCAGACCGGCTGTGATGAGCAGGTTTCCTTGGGCCTTAAGGAAGGTGCTCGGTCATGTGCAAGAGGCCATCAGCCCGAAGCAGGATGAAGCCACACTGTGCGAGCCTGGACTGAAAGGCAGAGCCCACCCAGGCGAGGCTCTAACCTGCACTGCTTCACACACAGCCTGATCTCCCATCGTCCCGCTCCCCTAACTAAAGGAATGACAGCTTCCCCAGAGCAGGGGCTGCGTCTGGCTCTTTCACTGCTGAATCCACACCTTTTAAAGCAGAACCTTGGTTACGGTAGATTCTCAGTATCTGCAGACACAAGGAAGAGGAAGAGAAGGAAGAGGAGGAGGAAGACAAGGAAGAGGAAGAAGGAGGAGGAGGAGGAGGTCCTAAGAAGATAATGGTCCTTTGTACTAGTTAACAAAACCCAGAGGTAAAGAATTAATTCCTAATGGTGACAATCCTGAACTCGGTCTGCTGCTGAGGCAAGGAACAAGGGGTTCTCTCGGCTCTTTTCCTGCAAATTTCCCCTGTGCATGCCCTATGTGCAAGACCAGCAGGGGCCCTGCCCTGGGCAGAGACGGTGTGCAAGAGTTCTCATCTGCGGCAGCCCCTGCCTGGTGAAGGGTCTCCGCCTCCAGTCTAGAGACCACGTGCCGGCCTTGAATGGGGCTTTGAAGGCTTGGATACTCAGGAACTGTCCTGACATTTTCCCTCTTCCGCATCCAGGAGGCCTGCCACGTTCAGGAACTGTGGATTGTCCCGAGAATATAAACAAAAGAACAAAGGCAAAACCAACTCATTGGAAAGGAAAGAATCTCAGGCTGACCTGAACATGAAGCTCCCTTGCAATATAAACGCCCAGAGTCTATGCAGAAGGAACGTGATCACAAACCTTGGGGGAGGGTCCTGAGAAACCAGAGCTTCCCCCTCGTTCCCAGTCCCTGTTCAGGAGAATCTCACAGCAGGGGTGCGTGTCCCCAGAGCCTCAGCTTTTGAGAAGCAGCCCTGGCTGCCGGCTGAGCCTCCAATTGCTCTGAGGGATCCAAAGGGAGACTCCCTGCTGGCAGGCTTCTGCCCATCTAAATAGAGTGTCTTTTCGGGAATTGTTGTAAATCAAGCCCCAGGGAGCCCGGGGGCCAGCGGGGCCCTGGGCATGTTTACTTCATGGGCTGCCTCACTTGGTGAGCTCCTTCCCCTCTGCAGGACTCAGTTTCTCCTTGCATTGATAAAGACACCCAGGCTGCATCTGAGCTGCTTTTGCTCTGCTCCTTCAACCTCACTGTCACCCTCAATATTCTTACAGACGCACTCCACCAGCTCCCACACCTCCATTTCTATTGGCAGATAAACTGTTTCTGACAGACTTTGAGAAGGGGTCTCCCCACTGGCCAGTGCTAGACTTTTCCATGGCCCCAGGGCCAATGGGCCCGCCCTTCTCCTCTCTCTCTTTTGATTCTACTGTGAGCTTTGCCGGGTGCCCCTCAGTGGCCTGTGACAGCATGACATGAGGGGAAGCTGCATGGAAGGGCCCTGGGCCCTGGGCATTGGGTGGGAGGGTGGGGCTCTCTGTTTATGACTCGGGCTGCCGGGGATGCTCATCCACTAAGGAGCATCAGTTTCCTTACCCTGGAATGGAAATAAGAACTCTGACCCACCATCTCAGAGGGCTTTTGGGGAGCACTGGGTAGAAAAACAGATTTGAGAGACACCTGTGACTTGCCACTTAGAACTTTGTGTCTGACACTCCCGGCTACTGCCTTGATCTCCTGCCCCCCTGGTATGGTATTTCTCACTTCGCCTATCCTGACAGCCTCGCCAGCTAAGACAGAGCAGTTTAGAGGATGACCTCTGGACTCACACTGCTGGTTCTGCTCCTTACCACCTGTGTGCTCCTGAGCACATTTATTCACCTCTGGTCCTCAGTTTCCTCATCTGAAAGTAGGGATAAACAGAACCTGCCTCCAGGGTTGCTATGAGATAATGCAGGAAAACTCTATGGCACAGCTGCTGGGCAGTAAGACATGCCAGTTCTTGCTATTAGAGCTGTTCTGTCTTTGAAAACCCACCGCCTGCTCTCACAATAGGGGCTGCGGAAACTTCAGCGTGACTGATGTGACTCAGAGGCATTGGAGAACTGGCAGTTCTCAACGTGTGATCCAGAAATCTTTGGCAAGCCTTGAGAGACTTTCAAGGGTCCCACAAAGCCAAAACTCTTTTCAGAATACCACTTTGCCCTCTTCACTGTGATGACATTTACACTGATGGTACAAAAGCAATGGCAGGTAAAACTGCTGGAGCCTTAGCTTGAATCCAGAACGTGGCACACACCTGTGCAAGTGGTCATTGGATTCTTTACCATAAGGTGCTCTTGTGGCGGGGAGGGGATCCTCATAATAATGTCTTTTATTAGACAGTAAATACTGTTACTTTCATTCAATCTTGATCTCACTTCTACTTCAAAGGATAACTGGCATACACACTATGGTTATTCAAATTCGGGCAGCCAAGATGAGTTTTTCAGATGAGAGCATCTGGCAAATATTTTCTCAGAAATGAATGAAATGAGCCCAATACTTCAAGGAAAATCACTAGCAAGGTTTGTTGTCAATAATAGAATTCATGCCTTCAAATGAATTTTAGTAAACTTGTGTCTGCCACCATGAAATTGTCAACTTTCCAAGACTTAGAAGATTGATTTAAAGATTTTCTTGAGACTGCCACAAATGTAAAACATTGCCATTTTCTCAATATCATTTTTTTCTTTTGGAAAAATTTTCTTAATGTGCTAATTATGTTAACATAGTGGTTTTATTTTTGTTGTTTTTAGATGAATTACCAACATGATATTTTTAAAAATTTTGTTTTAGTTCCTTATGTGGTGTCACTAGATAAGGTAACAAGCAAACTGTAGCCCCAAATCTTTTTTAAAGAGGGTAAGAAATCTAACAGCTCCACATTTTAATAGAACAAACTGAGGATAACTGAGCTATTGAAGAATACAAATATTGCATTCCAGAAAAGCAATAGAAACAATTGGGTAAATTTACCCTGGAGAAAAGCAAAAATAAAAATAAAACTTATGGAATCACGATAACCTCTTCAAATCTCTGAAAGCTTATCAGATAAATTTTAACTGAAGAGATGTACAAAAGTGGCCTCAAAATGTACATTTTGCTGTACCAATATTTTTTCTTCTGTTTTCTTTTTCTTGTTCTCTAATTAATCTTCCTAAAGTGTGGGTTAGCCTTTTCTGATTGCCTTGTTTTCTGTCTCTTTTTCTATTTTCCTTCTTTCTCTCCCTCTTTATCCTTTCTCTTTTTCCCTTCCTTTTATTTTTTTCTTCCTTTATCATTCACAATATATGACAAATATATTTTTCCTTTTGTTTCAGAGTTTTTCCTTCTTTCCTTCTTTAAAAAGGTGAGTATCAGAGCCGGGCGTGGTGGCACATGTCTGTAATCCCAGTGGCTCGGGAGGCAGAGGCAGGAGGATCACAAGTTCAAGACCAGAGGCAGTCTATGTAACTTAGCGAGACCCTGTCTCAAAAAAAAGTAAAAAAAAAAAAAAAAAAAAAAAAAAAAAAAAAAAGGGCTGAGGGTGCAGCACTTGCAGAGCATGCAAGCACGAGGCCCTGGGTTCAATCCCCAGAACCACACACACACACACAAAGTGAGTATTGGAAAAAGAAGGAGGAGGGGGAGGAAGAGAAGGAGAAAGGAGGCAGGAAAAAGAGGAGAAGGAGGCAGAAGAAGAAGAAAGAAGAATCTGTTTTCTTTCCACTTCTATAACCAGATCTATTTAATAAAACATAGATGCTCATGGTGGTGGTTTCTAGCAAGAGTATCAGGTCCCTGCAGGGTAAGGCTGGCCCTGGGCTTTGGGTATTATTCATCCCAAGGTCATCAGAGAGAAAGGCAAGTCATAAAACAGTAAGTGTGAATGTTTCACAAGCAAAGAGAAGGAAAAAGACTAGAGAATCCTGGAACTTTTTCAAGATATGACTTATAACAACAAGATCCCCCTACTAGGAAAGAATCTTAAGGACATGATCTAAGATGTAAGTATCAAATTATGGGCCAGAATGTTTGTCACATATTCCTTGAAATAACAAAGAGTTGATAGACCCTAAATGTCTAATAAATTAATAATTTAATCATTTTGGGGATACTTACACAATAGACTATTAAGCAGCCAATAAAAACAATAGAACAATAATGGAATGAAGAAATACTCACAAGATATTAGATTTTTAAATATAATCAAAATACCAAATCATATTTAGTAATCTATTCAATATTTTTTTATTGCCAGATGCTGTGGCTCACTCGTATAATCCCAGTGACTTGGGAGACAGAGGCCAGAGGATCAAGGTTAAAGGCAGCCTGCACAACTTAGGAAGACCCTGCCTCAAAGATAAAAAACAAATTTAAAAGGGGGCTGGAGGGTGTGGCTCAGTGGTAGAGCACTTGCCCAGCATTTGCAAGGCCCTGAATTCAACCCTCTAGTACTTAAAAAAAATGTAATGAGCTGCTATCTGAATTATAACAGATATTACTCATTCAGTGGTGGGTATAGTCTCTGCCCTTATACAGTCTAAATTCAAATAAGCAATATAGATTGTAAACAATCATACAAATAATTAGTCACATGCCATTTAATACCTACAGCAATGAAAACATGAATTTATAAAAAGCTATATGGAAAAATAAAATATTAATGGCAGGTTTTTGGATAATAAAACTATAGGGGCTTTATATATTGTTTGTAGATTTTGTATGTTCCAAATTTCCTAGAAGAACATGTTACTTGATAAATCATTAAAATTTTTATGATGAATAGTCGAGAAAAAATATTATAAGTAACACACTCTGAATTAATTTCTAACCCTCAGTCTCTCTTCCTTTCTCCTTTCCATCATTAAACACCACTAATGCCTTCTGCCTCTGTGACCTATCTAGAAAACCAGCATAAGCAGAGACATTTGTTCTTTCTTCAAAAAGTGCTGGATAGACAGAGCATTAGACATCAGATATACAACAGAGAGCAAGACTGACCCAGTTCTTATGGAGCTTAAAGCTTGATGATGGAGAGAGACAGGTGAACAGTACAACAGGTACTGGACACTAAGCTGAGCATGCACTCTATGTATGTCATCTCATTTTTATTCACTACAAATCTGTAGGGAGAAGGACCCAGCAACCCACTCCCAAAAATCAAGCCACCATTGCAAACCCTATGAACAGCATAGAAACACTGACAATAGTGTTTCCCCTGTTGTATGTAGGATCGCTATGAGTCAGATACCGACTCAATAGCACCTAACAACAACAAACAAATGGGTCCAATAACAAAATCAGATTTTGTTATTGGACCCATCTTACAGATGAGGAAACTGAGGCTCACTGAGGCTAAATACCAGCTAATAGTTGGCACAGCTGAAGTTCATACATTCATGGGCTGACTCCTAAGCCTAAGATGTGATTAAATCTCCAGGCAGGGGACAGAGGTAGGAGAAGAGTTATCCATGGCCCCACCAAGGACAGGACTTATCCCAGACCCTGTAGGAGGAAAACCCTCCTGGAAGAAACAATCTTTACCGGAGACCTAATTAATGAGTTGTAGCTATTTGAGAGAAGGCTTGGGTTTAGCTCAGTTGGTAGAGTGCTGACTTTCTGAGACCCTAGGTTTGGTCCCCAGCACCCCCAAAATGGGAGAAGGACCTGGCAGCCCACTCCCAAAACAATCTCAAAACAATCAGCCATTGAAAACTCTATGAATAGCAGAGAAACACTGACATAGTGCCAGGCATGGCACAGTGTTGGGGAGTAGTTCATTCTGTTGTACATAGGGTCGCTAGGAGTCAGACTCAACTTGACAGCACCTAACAATAACTAACAAGGTCTCTGAGAAGATGTTTCCAGACAAGGGCCTAGGGGTCCATTCTGGGAATTGGAAGAATAGTGACACTGGCATGGGGATTGGAGGAAGGCAGAAATAAAGCTGGAGAACAAGCAAGAAACTGATCATGTTGAGCCTTCAAAGCTCAGGGCATTTCAGCTGCATCCTGGAAAATATTGAAACTCAATGAATTGTTTTAAGCAAGAAATCATCAGGATCAGTTTTCCCTTTACAAAATAAAATTCTGGCAGCTCAATGGGAAATAATTTGGATGAATGAAAACTGAAGGCCAGAAGGCCAGTGCAGAAGCTATGGCAGTCATTCAGTAGAATATCATAGGGGCCCAAACCCAGACAGAAGTAAGGAAGAGAGAGAGAAGATGACTGGTCCCAAGGATATTTTGAAAGTAAAGTTGATAGATGTAGAGATAAATTGAGGATGATGATGTGAGAGAAAGGCAGATATAGGGAACCAAGATGATTCTCAAATATTGTGCCAATTCAGTCAGCAGCCATTGAGGGAACATGAAAAGCAGTTGCCATTTTGGGGGATGAGATAAGTTCACTTTAGAGGAAACCAGGTTTGAAGCACCTCTGGGACATGTGAGTGGCAAAGGTAAGAAGAATAGTCTGAAGCTCAGAGGAAGCAGCTGGGCTGGCCGTGAGTATTTGATGCCTGACCCTTAGAAACATGAGTTCCCTTGGAAGAAGTGTATAGTAAGGAGACAAGAAGGCTTAGGAACATGTAGTTTTCAGGCAAAAGAATAAGCAGCCAGGGAGGTAGGAAGTAAAATTCCTGCAGAGAAAAAGTATGATGTTAGGGAAGTCTGCAAAAAGAAGGATTCCAGAAGACAGAAGTGGTCAGCAGGCAAAGAACGGTTCATTGATTTAGAAACAAGAAAGTTGTTGGTCTACTTTGGGAAGGCAGCTTCAGTGGCAAGGTGAGGGCAAAAGGCAGACTGCAGGATAGCTGGCCAGCAGACAAGCAGGAGGGAAGGAACAAATGTCACACATGAAGTCACACGAAGCCCATCTACAAAGGTAAAGGGAGAGGTAGAGTGGTAGCTGCTAGAGAAGAAGGATGAATATTGGTTCTTCTTATCTTGTAGTTATTGTGATTTGAATAGATGAACTACACCAATTCCTCCTTGCATGCACTAGAATGGACAGATGATATTACTATTACCAAGAACCATTGAGCTTGTAAGTGATCTGATTTCTCTAAAAAGATGAAAAAAGAAAAAACTCAACGATTATGGAAAACCTCACCACATATGTTTTGGGTTCTAAGGAGGCTATAATGAATTAACCTTTTGATTTTACAAAAGAATAAAAATTATTACTTTGGTATCATATCAGCTAACAATTGTGGATCACTCTTTACGCACTGTGGACTAGTCTGAGGACTACATATATAACTAATTAAACCTCCTCAAGAACCCCATTAGATAAATTATTATTCCCTTTTGTAGATGTGGAAATTGGGATTCACATTCAAACGGCAAGGAAGTACTAGAGTCAGGATTCTTAGGTGTGTCTTTCCCTCATTTGTCCCAAGGACAGAGAAGAAAAATATTAAAGATTTGGAGAACAAAAGATGAGATAATTTTGATGTTGTCAGCACACTTCTCTTCCAGAAATGTTTCAGCATGAAAGGAGAACAAATTGGCCTATAGATACTCTCAGTGCCTTTTCCCTAATGGCTTGGGTGCGAACAATGCTATGCCCTGAGCCCGCTGTTCTAGGACCTGCTGGCACAAGCCATAATCATGTTCTTTGAAATTCTGGTTATCGGAAGGCTGAAGCACTGACTTGAGTTGAATATCCCTGCAGATTTTTTTGTTGTTGAGTGCCATGTAGTGAGGTCCAGCTCATAGAGACCCTATACACAACAGAATGAAACACTCCTCAACACTGTGCCATGCCCAGCACCGTGTCGGTGATTCTGTGCTATTCACAGGGTTTTCAATGTCTGATTGCTTTGAGATTGTTTCAGGAGTGGGCTTCTAGGTCTTCCTCCCATTTTGGGGGTGCTGGGGATCAAACTGAGGGCCTCAGAGAGTGCAGAGCAGTGCTGTACCAACTGAACTAAACTCCAGCCCCCTACTGAAGAATAGACAGCAAAAAATCTTTCTTATAAATGATCTTCCAAATTTTATTTCATATCTACACAGCTATATACCATTTGTTCAGTGCCTTCATATACATTATCTCACTTAATCTCTGTGACAAGCCTAAGGCAGACAAGAAGGTTGTAGTCCCTAGATCTTTGCACGTTCTGTTCCCCGCTCTTGGAACATTCTTTCTTCTCTACCCTTTTTGTATGTTATTGCTTAGTCATCTGGCTTATTATTTACTATGTTTTGATCTACTGAGTTGGTGGGAAGGAGAGTAGTCAGAGTCCCAAACAAATATCTTTATTTGGTTCTGGGCTAAATGAGATGATGATCTATGTCTCTCCTTAGAGGGAAGAAACAGCAATATCAGCCCTTCCTTGAATTCCTGGGCATACCAGAAATACTTAAGGATAAGTGAAATCCAAGATACAAGTTTTTTATGAGCCTTTTACTAGTCAGATTCAGGCCAGGGTAGATTTGCTGTGATTGTTATGGAATAAAAGAGATATGATAAGAATTAGACATTACACAACGATGGGGGAAACTGGAGTAGTGAAATTCTAAAAGGGATATTTGAAGGATCAGAAAAAGAGTCTCAGTAAAGCTGCAAAGTCACGCACATACAGTCACCAAAATGGGCTTAAAAACATGAAGTGTGGGAAGAAAAAAAACATTACCTCTAGGAGATGTCAGCCTCTGGGGTCTCCAGACAAGATACGGACCTGAAGCTGCTGATTATCAAGAAGAAAAGCTGGAACAGCTGGGACATCCCAGATACTTCTGTGGCTGTCACGACATCTGACCACAATGGCCTTCAGGGAATAACAACAGTCACTGCTTCGCTTTTGCCTTCCAAATCTTATACGAGTTCCTCTTTCGCATAACTCCAGTCTGTAACATAAAGGAAATCATGCTTAGTTCCCAACTAAATCAAGTTGGCATGGCAAAATCCAACAAATACCCATGGGAAGTAGAAGGCAAACTAAAGGAAAGGTTTACTATATGGAAACAGATGTCAAGTCAAGGTCACCTATGACTACTCGTACACCTCCCACGCTCCCAGATTTTCATCAGCTTTTGCCTCCACAATGACATGCGCACCGACTCCCTCTTCTCCATCTCCATCTTCATCACTTTAGTCCACGTTCTCCTTACCTCTTGTCTTGAAGATTGAGTATCTTTCAAGCCATCCACTCAGCCTACTCTCTCTGGCCTATGCATCCTTTGCTCCCGGCATTCCTTCTGCCTAGAATGCTCTTCCCTTCCTTAATGTATTTCAGGTCCAAATTAAACATCATTTCTTCTGGAAGCACTTGTGGAATCCTCCAAAAATCTGAGTTAGATACCTCACTGATCTGCTGCTCTATTCTAGTACTTATTACACTATAGATCTTAAATATCTGTCTTCTTCTCCATCCTCACCTAGTATATGTTGTTGTTGTTAGGTGCCCTCAAGTCGGTATCTGACTCATAGCAACCCTCATAGGGTTTTCAATGGCTGACTGTTTCGCGATTGCCTTGGGAGTGGATTGCCAGGCCCTTCTCCCATTTTTGAGGTGCTGGGAATTGAACTCAGGACCTCAGAGACTTCAGCGCAGCACTCTACCAACTGAGCTAAATCCCAGCCCCCACCTAGTATATTGTTGTTGTTGTTGTTAGGTGCCGGCGAGTCGGTATCCGACTCATAGCGACCCTCTGTACAACAGGGGAAACACTATTGTCAGTGCTTCTCTGCTGTTCAGGGGCTTGATAATTGTTAGGTAATTGACATGGATGGACGGATGGATGGATGGCTGGATGGGTAAGTGAGTGAGTAAGTCTCTCTATTTCGGGTGTATCTTCTTTCCAATATCCTCTATATTATACACTGAAATCTTTTGGAAAACCTCACCTTCTTTAGTGGTTTGCCATTACCAGTGGGAAAAACACAAAATCCTCATCTGTGCATTGTGAGAACACTACTTATAGTCCCAGATTATTTTCTCTAAACACATCCTACTATTCCTCTGCACAGATCCCACACACACCAGCCAAACTTATCTTCAGGTTATTCTCTGAAGAAGAGCGATTTTTTTGCCATAATAATTTCCAAAGCAGCTGTGTGTGGTGGCTCACGTCTGTAATTCCAGCAACTAGGGAGGTAGAGGCAGGAGGATCACACTCAAGGCCACAGACTGTGTGACTTGGGCAAGTGCCTTTCTGAACTTTGGTTTTCTTATTTATAAAGACAGATGAGAACCTTGTCAGGTTGTTATGATGATTCAATGAGATAAAACATAAAATATGCCCTGCAAAGGCTAGCATGTAATACATGTTCAATAAATAAAAGCTGTGTTTTGAATATAGCTGTGTGGTAAAGTGTTTGCTTACCATGTGCGAGGCCCTGGGTTCAGCCCCCATCACAGACACACACACACACACACACACACACACACACACACGTTTTAAAAACATTTTTTTAAACTTTTTTACAGTACTCGGAACTTGAACACAGGACCTTGCACATACTCTGCAAGCACTCTACTATTGAGCTGCACCCCTGGCCCCTTTTTAATTTTTTATTTTGAGTCAAGGTCTCACTAACTTATGCCGGCTACCTCTGGCCTTGAACTCTTCGCCTCCCAAGTTACTAGGATTATAGATATGTACCACCGCCCCTGGCAACTTATTTTATGTGAGTTATCAAAACAGCTTTGTGGAGCTGGGTATGGTGCACGCACCTGTAACATTAGCACTCAAGAAGCTAGGGCAGGAAGATCATGAGTTTCAGGCCATCCAGGCAAGATCCTGTCTCAAAAAAAATAAATAAAAAGTAAAAAAAAAAAAATGCAAGACTCAAACAGGTAAAGTTGCCTACTATCAGTCACATAGTTGAAAAGAAACAAAACTAGGACTTGAACTGGGTTTGTCTGCCCCAGATCTGTAGCAGCCAATAGCTCTGCTGCATCCCTCCTGGTAAGAGCCGCCAGCTGCTGGCAGTGGAGTGGACTCCTGTTGCCGTGTAGCCCTCTCTTCATGAGCAAGATGAACCATCCCCAGGGGAGCTAAGTGGCAGCCCCTGCGGGTGGTAAATCAGGACTCTAGCTTGCTGTCCTGTGCATTTCCATTACAAAATAGGTCTCCATCTCTGACCAGAAATTTATCCTGGCCACAGTGTGATGACAGCCAAGTGTTGGCCACTCCATCCCCTGCTTTGTTCATCCCATACCCTCTGCCTAGTAAAATTCGCTCTGATGGTCCTAAGGACATCTGTTTCCTGTTTTCTAAGAATATAAAGAATTGTGAGTCATAGAAACATCATGCCTACCCTTCCAGGAGCTTCAAAACAAACAGTGACGTTGCAGATAGGAACACTGTGACCGTTAGGCAAAGATACCATGAAAACAAGCTCTCAAGACTTTCCATTCAGGCAAGCACTGGAGACAGCGAATCCTGAAGGCTGAATGTCTATCCCGGGTAGATTCCAGGGAACATTGTCATCTTCCCGGAAGAGAGAGAATTTTATGAAGGGCTGAAATGCTGCAGGAGTGTGGGCCCTGTAGATAAGAGGGTGGGTGGGGCTGGGATACAGTACAAGAAGATATGGAGGGGAAAAGAGGGGTTCAGACAGAAGGAATAGACAATTTTCTCATGAATTCAATCATTTCTTTTGTCGAAGTTTATGTCTGATGCATTTACTGAGCCAGGCTTTGTGCAAGAACTTAAAACAGAAGTGTTTAACATAGACTAGCACTGGGAGAGGACTTTACTTCTGAGATCTGAAGATAGAGATTGTGTAAAGTCAGGGGAAGCATTCTAGGCAGGTGCAATGGCCCTGAGGTGAGAGAGAAATTAGCACATTGAAGGAGCCAAGGGAAGGCCATTGTGCATAGGGGGATATCATGAAATGGGATAATGGATTGCTTGTTGTTGTTGTTGTTAGGTGCCATCAAGTCGGTATCTGACTCATAGCAACCCTCATAGGGTTTTCAATGGCTGACTGTTTCAGAATTGCCTTGGGAGTGGATTGCCAGGTCCTTCTCCCATTTTTGTGGTGCTGGGAATTGAACTCAGGACCTCAGAGACTGCAGTGCAGCACTCTACCAACTGAGCTAAATCCCAGCCCAATGGATTGCTCAGCATATGCCAAACCATTGAAAGCCATTTATTTATTTACTTACTTATTTAGTATTTATTTTTGACAATACCAGGGGGTTGAACCCAGGGCCACACACATGCCAGGCAAGTGCCCTACCACTGAGCTGCACCTCTAACCCCTTTTTTTATTTTTTATTTTGGGACAGAGACTTGCTAGGTTGTGCAGGCTGCCTCTGGCTTCAAACTCAAAATCCTCCTGCCTCAACCTCACAAGTAGCTCGCATTATAGACATGTGCCACATTACCCCACTCCTTTTAGTTCTTTTAATGGATTTTTATAGTTAGGATGTGGCAGCTTTAAAACATGATCCAAAATTCTTTGATATTTCTCTCATTGAAGGGAGCTCTCTGTCCTTCTCTTTGAATCTAGGCTGTGGAATACTCTGCTAGACTCTATACTCAGGTCTTAACAAATGATACCTTCTACTTCCTGTCCTTTGTGGCAATTTTGGAACCCAGTGACCATGTTGTAAGGAAGTCCACATAGCCTATGAGAAAGCCCTTATGGAGATGCTCAATGGCCAATAACTGAGGTCCCTCACTCTCAGACCCAGCTGAGCGATTGGGAATAGCTAACACTAACTGTTCAACCATATGAGTGAGCCATCTTCATCCTCTAGTCTAGGCACTTCAGCTATATTTGCTCTACTTCACTAAAAATGAAATGCATGCATTTCTGTCTACTTACTTTGAAATCTTATCTTCTCTTATTGTACAAATATAAAACTGGAACTATTGCAGCCATCATATGTCTGAACATAGAGGTAACAGTGTGTGGAAAGAGAAAACTTAGAAAGTGGTGGCATTGTTTGAGCTCTTAATCAAGCTTTACCTGAAGTATAATACAAGACTGTTCAGTTATATAAGCTTCTTTCTTTCTCTCTTTCTTTCTTTCTCTCTTTCTTTCTCTTTCTTTTTTTTAACATAAGCTACTTTGATTCAGTTTTATGTGCCCTTGCAATTGAAGGATCCCAAACCAATATATTAGCTGGGCAAAAAAACTGGAAAAGAACAGGTATTATGTTACAGCTGACTATGATATTGGTAACTTTAGAGCAATATTAGTGGGGAAATAGAACTGAGCATAAATTGGAGGGGCAATTAGAAGAGGAAGAAATGGAGATGAAAAAGATCAGTTAAAAAATGTGGTCTGAAATAATTCAGTATTATTTTGGCATAGATATATTAGTATATGGGCCTGCAGCTGTAGCCCTGTGGCATCCAATCCTGTCAGATCTCAGAAGCTAAGTAGGGTCAGGCCTGGTTAGTACTTGGATGGGAGAGCGCCTGGGAACACCAGGTGCTATAGGCTTGGGAGATGGACCCAGCAATCCACTACCAAAAATCAATCCACCATTGAAAACCCTATGAACAGCAGAGAAGCACTGACAATAGTGTTTCCCCTGTTGTACCCAGGGTCGCTATGAGTTGGATACTGACTCAATGGCACCTAACAACAACAACAACATATTAGTATATGTCTTAAATATTACTGAAATAAAACAAATCTCTTAGCTTGTCTTGGTGGTGAAGAAAGGGAAAAAAGTGTGGTCATCATCCTCTCTACTAGTCATCAGAAAAATACAAATTTCTTCATACTATCACACATCTACAGAATGAGTAAAATGAAAAAAAAGAGAAAACGTCAAGTATTGACAAGGGTGTGGATCAACTTGAAATCTCATACTTGGCTGGCAGGTGTGCAATGACTTTGGAGAACTGATTGACAGTATCAGTTTGCTATGCAAGGTGCATGTGTGCCTAACCTATGATCTTAGACACATAACTAATGCATGCATAGAAATGCACACACATAAGCACCACTGGACATGCACAAAAATGTTCACAACAGCTCTATTGGTAACAACTTTAAACTAGAAACTACTGAAATCTTCTTTAACTATAGAAAAGATTGTGGTGTATTCTCTCAATGAAATGTTATATGCCAATGAAAATTAATGAACTATAAGCTCAAAGCCAAGCAGAAGAAATCCATGGTACTATAAGTCAGGATATTGATTACTGTTGGAGAGGGTAGTTACTGGAAGGAACAATGGGTGTGATTTCTGGATGCTGATAATTTTCTATTTCCTAATCTGAGTTCTGGTTACACAAGCATGAATACTTTGTAAAATTTCACTTATAATTTGTTCATTCTTTTATATTTTTTCTATACTTTAATAAAAGTTTGAAAAAGCATAAAGCAATGGAGTAAATTTTAAAAAGAGACCGGAGATCTGAAAGTGAGTGAAATGCCTGGATTTGTGCTTAGTATCTCCAAATTTTAGAATTCCAGAAATAGGAGAGACTAAATTAACCTAGAAATGGGTGGTCTTTTATTAAAAGATGCTAAGTTGGGGTGTTAGGGTGTTCCATGAGCCTTCCCTGATAGGCGAAGCAATACCAATCTAAGGGAGCCATAGTTCTACATAAGGGAACTGTAGGGGGGGCAAGGGTGTTCCTTTAAGCTTGGTGATCTGATAGGCTAGGATCCCTGCGGGGATGGGGGATCGCCTTCTCAAAATTGTTCCAGTGATCTTAGGAGAATCCTGCTGGGAAAAACACAGAGGCACTGGTGTCTTCATACGTTTGTCTTGAAATATTTCCAGATAAGTCACCCGACCTCTCAGTCATAACACTGTGGTGTCCAATCCCATCACATCTTGGAAGCTAAGCAGGGTCAGGCCTGGTTAGTACTTGGATGGGAGACTGCCTGGGAACACTGGATGCTGTAGGCTTGGGAGAAGGACCTGGCAGCCTACTCCCAAAAATCAATCAGCCACTGAAAACTCTATGAATAGCAGAGAAGCACAACAATAGTATTTTGCCTGTTGTACATAGGGTCGCTGTGAGTCGGCTACCAACTCGACGGCACCTAACCACCACCACCACCACCTCTCAGGAATAAGGAGCTCCACTGAATCTCTTAGAGTTAATAGACTGAAGGAGGAAGAGAGGGTTGTGCATATTCTAAGATGGGCTCCTAAGTTTGAATTTCTTTGCATCTTCTTCAGCATTACTATCCCACTTACGGTCAGTTCAGCCTCACTTCATCTCTCCGCTGAAATCTCAGGTGGCCCCATCTTCCCAGCTTCCTGCCTTATAAGTCTCCTTCCAAAGAGTAGTCAGAAATATCCCTCTAACACGCAAAGCTGGCCATGCCACTCCTCTGCCTATAACACTTAATGGATCCTTCCTCTTGGGTTTCTGTCCCGAATTTGATCATAAAGCATAAGGCCCCATGACGTGGCACTTGACCGTCTTGTCCAATATTCCCCTGGCCTCCTTTCCCCGCTCAGTCCAACTACGTCAGCCATGTCAGACATCCCAGACAGCATGTAGGGTGCTGAGTGTGGAGGCTGTCTCAACCTCTATGCCTTTAGCCCAAACACTCTTCTACTTTGTCTATTTATTGAATTTGTGTTTCTTTTGGAACCGTAGCAGGCATCCCCTCTGGGAGCCTTCCCTGAGAGCCCTGACTCCCTCCTCTTGTTTTAACCTCGTATTTTCTTTCACTGTGCATGTTACATGGTACTTTATTCATTCACTGTGTGTGTGTCTTCCCTATTAAGAGTCCAGATGTTCCCTAGTTTGAATTATGTCTTATCCATTCTCAATTCTTGCAATGGCATCTGGTAAGTGTAGATTTCTCAGTAAGGTTTTGAAAAATACACCCTTCAAAGCATAGCTCCATGAGTTATCACTGAACTACAACACTCAGGAGACTTTTCTATCATTGTTTTTATTTATGTGCATACATGGTCTAATAACTATAACTAAAATTTTATCATTGCTTTAAGAAGAATGCTATTCATTTGATCCTTGCAATAGGGAGCCTAGCAGTATGGCCTCTTTCAAGGCTCCAGTCCCACCCACATGTAGACCAGGAGTCTCCAAGAAAAGGAAAAAATATTAGAGAAATAGAATAGAATAATAGAAAAAATATTTCTATTTTAGCTTTATAAAAATTCCATTTTGTATGCAATTTTATGATATATTTAATAGTCCATGGGAAGGTTTGAATTGGAACTGTCTTGTGAAGGCTCATGTGTTAAAGGATTGTTTGCCAGCTGAGGGAGCTTGAGAAAAGTGATTGGACATGAAGACTCCAACTTCCTCAATGTATTAATCCATTGATGGGTTCCTAATTTGATGGTGTTATTGGGAGGTGATAGAAACCAGGAGGTGGGACCTGGCTGGAAGAAGTAGGCCACTGGAATGTGACTTTGGAGGGCGTATCTTCTCCCTGGCCCCTTTCTCTCTCTCTCTCTCTCTGCTTCCTGGCTGCTATGAGAGGAGCAGCTGTGCTCTGTCATGCCTTCCCCATCAGGATGGTTTGCTTTACGGCAATGTGGCCAGCCAGCCATGACCCAAAACCTCTGCAACCATGAGCCAAAATAAATCTTCCTTCCCTTAAGTCATTTATGCCAAGTACTCTGTCACCATGACAGAAAGACTAACAGTATATTATCATGTGTATATAATTCACAAATAAGTAAATATTCATTGTGGGAGAGTGATTAAAATTGTTTCACTTGCAAAGTGCATCACCAAAAAAGTCGGTAGATACTGTGCTCCATGTTCTAGCACTTGAGCAAGAAAGACAACGTGACCTGCCATTCAGTTTGCAAGGACCGTATCTCACAGTGTGGTGACATTTCTCTGGTTGGGTTATGAGCCTGATCTCAGTTCTCCTCTTGTCATTTTTCTTTTTCTGTTTTCCAATTACTGGGACTGGTAGTAGGAGTCTACATGTATTGAACACCTGCTCTGCGCAACATGCTGCGCTAAACATTTGTGATACAGCAACTCCGTGAGGTGGGCCCTATTATCCCTGATTTACAAAGAAGGAAACTAGAATGAACAAGCTTGCCTAGGTTCCCAGAGCTACAGGTGCTGGAGCCAGGATCAGTCCTACCCTGGGAACAAGCTTGAATAAGGAGGGTGGTGTTGAAGGTTAATTCTGGATCCACGCACAGACTTGGGCACTTATTAGGAGGATTATACACGGTATTGTCTCTACTTGGAGACAACCAATCCATTGTTCTAAGTTCAGTCCAACCCCTGTAATAGTCCTCGCAGCCAGCCAGATGGAACACGACACATGTGAGACAGTGCAAGGACGTGCATGCCTTACGGGACCAGCGGGAAACCGTTCTCATAAATAGCATAACTCTTCCCCACCGCGCCCCCTGATACCACTCCCACCATGGAAAGATGCCCAAAGCCTTTCGGCAGTCAGCACATCAGTTTTTAAAGTGAGTCTCAAAAGAAGTTTGTGGCAAACCAGCGCCTTGCCTTCTGACGACCTGACCTCACCCAACTGTTTACTTTAAGGCGGCAACTGAAGGAAGGCAGGGAAGGACAAAAGATTGTCCAAGGCAGGCAGTGAAATAAACAGAGCAACTGAAAATGACTCTAATGACTGCTTCCCTGGCAGCTCAGGAACAGGTCTGAGGATATTGCTTTCATGACCTCCCCACCCTTCCTCTATGCTCCAAGACTTGCCTCTGAGTCCCGGTCCTCCGGGCACACCATCCACGGCTCACCCTCCTACCTAATGTCTTCCTGTGGCTTGCACATTGTTAGCCAGCTTTCCCATCTCCCAGCTGCCTGTTGGCAAATGCACACCACTGCGTTCCACCCAAGAACTCCTTAGCACAGAGCGAGGAGGCTAGTGGATAGAGCCTGTGTGTTGATGAAGCAACAACTTGGCCAATGTCATTCTATCATGGGATTAATGATGAGAATCAGTCTTTGCATTGTCCACAAGCATCCATGGAGGACCCGTCCTGGAAATAATTATAATAACAACAATAATACCAAAGAATGGTAATAATACAGATGGGCTAAAAAATTCATGTAATAGTACTGACAATGTAAAAAGAAAGTTCACTACAGAAAAAGTTTCCATCTTAAACATAATTGGAACCCAAGGATATATAAAAAAACATTACCATAAAAAGATGGCAGGCACGGTGGCACATGCCTGTAATCCCAGTGGCTCAGGAGGCAGAGGCGGGAAGATCTCAAGTTCGAGACCAGAGATAGTCTATGTAACTTAGTGAGACCCTATCTCAAAAAGTAAAAAAATGGGCTGGGGGTGCAGCTCAGTGGTCCAGCACTTGCAAAGCATGCAGGCATGAGGCCCTGGGTTCAACCCCAGTACTGCCAAAAAATAAAATAAATAAAAATTACCATAAAAAGACAAGCAAATGGAAGAGAAGTCTTTGGTGGGGGGAGGGACGGGGGGTAGGAAGTGCACAAGAGGGTAAGGGGGAACTTATCCATGCAATGTACAACAAAATGCGTATATGGAAATGTCACAATGAAAAGCATGTCTGAATCACATTAAGGTGTACATTAAAAATTTACAATTAAAAAAAAGAACTTGTCTTGTGTGTGTTAGGACTATCAGGTTCACGGTGCTCTTGAGTAGTGCAGCTGAAACTTGGTCTTCTCTTTCCTTCCCTCTTCTTTTGAGGAAGGTGATCAGGCTAGGAGTGGAGCAGTTGCCTCCCAGGCACTCAGATTTGGGTTCATTTATTTCTACCACATAGGGTGGGGACAGGACAGGAGGCCCAACTATGATACTGTGTCTTGCTGGGAGGAGTAGAATTAGGGAGGCTTCCAGTTTCCACTGAGTGGCATCCCAGACAGAGTGATTGCAACAAACCCAAAATGAACACAGATCAGCAGAGTAGAAAGAACTCTTAGTATGGTTGATGAAGTCGGTGCTGATTATCATGACAAAGAAAAAGATAAGAGCAGCTAGCATCTATTGAAATTTGACTATGTGTCAAGAACTGTGATTGCATTGAACATGCATGAGCTCATTTAGCCTAAGCAACAACGTTATTGCTATCACATTCACACAGAGGCACAGAGTGATTAACTCATTTACCCCAAGTCATACAGCTCAAAAGCAACACAGCTCAAAATCAGATGTCTGACATTAGTAGCTGAGTTTAAGAATATTCTTTTTTTTTTTTTTTTACGAATTTTGCCATTTATTTTGGAAATGCATTGTTGCATCTGGAAAAGAAGTCCATGTTTTCATTTTTAAGAATTATGAAATATGAAATACACTCAAACATGAATATTTTAGTAACAATGGAAAACAGAATGGTTGTACAGATGCACTTTTTACTCCATCATCCAACTATTGTAAATTAAACTTCTATAAGTTGTGGGCAACCTGATTACTAAAAACCGTTGAATTAGACACTAAATTGGTGAATTGTATGGAATGTGAATTACATCTCAATAAAGTTGTTTTTTAAAAAAAAATTAACAATAAACAAATCATCCAATTAGAAAATGGACAAATGATCCGAATACTTACTGAAGGAAGAAATGCAAATGACCAATAAATATATCAAAAAATGCTCTAGATCATTAGTATCAGGGAAATGCAAACCAAAACTATGATGAGATATCATGTCACCCTAATTAGATTAGCTATTATCCAAAAAAAAAAAAAAAAAAAAAAGAAGAAGAAGAAGAAGAAAAAGAAAAACCAAAAAAATAAATACTGGCAAGGATGTGGAGAACACAGTTCTTATACACTGTTAGTAGGAATGTAAATTAATATTTACTCATTGTGGAAAAAAGTATAGAAGTTCCTCAATCTTTTAAGCAGCAGAAACATCTCCTTTCAAGTGCAATCTGGCCTAATACCTAGAAGCCCAGATGCCAGTCTATGAAATCAGCAAAACTAGAAACTACTCTGGCTGAAGGGGAGAACAGCAAGAGGAGGGGACACTGAGGCTCCCCTCCCTCTGCCAGCCCTGGGCTGGAAGGGGATCTTCTATGGAACCCATGTGGTAAACTCTCTATCATCACTGCCACTTTATTTTGAAAAAAATTTTAGGGTGAATACATATATTTTGACATATCCAAACACAAATAGTCCATAGCAATGACAACTCAATATTGCCACATGAAACAGTATGGGTGGACTTCACAGATATAACATTGAGTCAAAAAGCTAGATATAAAGAATGTTGTTGTTGTTGTTAGGTGCCGTTGAGTCGGTATCCGACTCATAGCGACCCTCATAGGGTTTTCAATGGCTGAGTGCTTCGGGATTGCCTTGGGAGTGGATTGCCAGGCCCTTCTCCCATTTTTGTGGTGCTGGGAATTGAACTCGGGACCTCAGAGACTGCAGCGCAGTGCTCTACCCACTGAGCCAAATCCCAGCCCAGATATAAAGAATAGCTAATATTTATTTTCATTTGTGGAGATTTCAGAAACTGGCAAACCCAATTGCATGACTGTATGTTAGTAAATGAGATAAGCCAGTTCATGGTCTCCTGTTGGCAATATCCTAGTTGGAGAAAGTGACCCTAAGAAAGCGAATGAATAAATGAACTAATCAATGAAGAAAATGCCACGTAATGAATGATGTGATATGTAGAGAATTAAAATAGGATGAGATGAATGTCTGAGTAACTACTTCAGTCAGTCAGACAGTCAGGAACAGTTTCTCTGAAGAGGTAACCTGAAAAGCTAGACATGAGGGACAAAACATGGCCATCCAAATGACAAGTCAGAGGTGTTTTAGACAGAGAAGAAAGGGGACAGGCATCACGATGAAAGGAACTTGTCCTACTTGAGGACAAACAGTCAGCACCATGGTGGAATGAGCCAGGGACAGGGTACAAGTTGAAGCCAGGGCGGTAGGCAGGAGGCAGAACATAGAGGGCTTGCTGAACTGTGGGGAAAGTTTGGATTGTGTGCTAAACTGAGAAGGAAGCCATCAACTTAGAGCAGTGGGAACAGTGATGTGACCTGATTGTGTTTTGAGGACTTCACCCCACATGCTGTGAAGAGAACGGGTTATAGAGGAGCAAACCTGGGAGCAGGGAGACCTGTTAGGAAACCAGTGCCTCTGCTGGGCCTGGTGGCTCGTGTCTGTAACCCCAGCAACTTAGGAGACAGAGGCGGGAAGGTCGCAGGTTCAAAGCTAGAGGCAGTCTGCATAACCTAGGAAGACCCTATCTCAAGGTTTTTTTAACAAATGGGCTGAGAGTGCAAGCCAGTGGTAGAGCACTTGCAAAGTATGTGCAAAGCTCTGGGTTAAAACCCTCAGTACCATAGCAAAGATAAGAAAAGAAAAGAAAAAAGAAAAGAAAAGAAAAGAAAAGAAAAGAAAAGAAAAGAAAAGAAAAGAAAAGGGAAAAGGAAAAGGAAAAGGAAGAGGAAAGAAAAGAAAAGAAAAGAGAAAAGGAAAGAAAAGGAAAAGCCAGTGCCTCCATCTCTGCCTTCTCTCATGCTTGTCATCTGTTTACCTAAGGTACTTTTCCCTCTAGAAGCCTGCTTAATTCTGTTCTCTCTGACTTTACCTTTCCCTGGGAAATAGAAATACCCTTCTGCAGTTCACCCAGGGAACCCAGTTTATTTCCAGTTCCTCTCCAGGTTTAGCTAGGCTTCTCCAGGTAACTCAGTCTCCTCTGTAATTATTTCTTAATGGTGTATTATCTTTTAATAAACACCATCCATGCTTTCTACTGTTTAAAAAAAGAGAAAGGGAGGAAGGTAGGAAGGTAGGAAGGAAGGAAGGAAGGAAGGAAGGAAGGAAGGATGGAAGGATGGAAGGGAGGGAGGGAGGAAGGAAGGAAGGAAAACTAGTGCCTCTATCCAGGCAAAAGCTAACAGTGGCATAAGTAGGGAAAACGGGGTGTATTCAAGGCATACTTTGGAGGGATTTGCGTCTGGATCAGACAGGGAGGCAGGGAAGAAGACCCCACAACAATGCCAAAACTTTTGATTTGAGCAACTTGGGGAATGTGGCACCCTAGGAAAGGGCAATGGGGTTTAGCTCAGTTGGTAGAGTGCTGCTCTGTGTTCTCTGAGGCCCTGGGTTCAATCTCCAGCACCACAAAAATGGGAGAAGAATGTGGCAATCCACTCCTGAAAATAATCCAAAAACAATCAGCCATTGAAAACCCTCTGAGGGTCACTATGAGCCAGATATGACTCGGACAGCACCTCACAACAAGAACACAGGAAAGGGCAATAGGACATGGGAAGGTAGGAGCAAGGAAGTCCATTCTGGCAGGTCAAACTCGTGTTGCTCGTTAGACACACAGTTGAATATCCAGTTGGACATAACTGATGATCAGGGGAGAGGCTAGGATTGGGGTTAATTTTCAGAATCCTCACATATGGATGATACTTAAAACCATGGAACCAAATGTACAATTGGATGAAGAGAGGATGGAGAGAAGCTGAACAGAGGCCTGGAGGATCCAGGCATTAAGAAAGAAACTGGGGAGTCAGCAGAAACCCTGAGAAGGAATGGCCAAAGGAAAAGAAAATGGGAAAAGCATGATTCCATGGCATCCAGGGAAAGAAAATGTTCCCAGAAGATGGGAATAATGATCCATTGGAAATACTACCAAGTCAGATCAGAAAAGTGATTTGGATTCAGCAATATGTTAGGAGCGTGCTCAGTGGAACAGTGGAGAACAGAAGCAGTTGGTGGAAGAGCAAATGTGAGATGAGAAGGCAGAGAAAGATGGTAGATGATCTTTCAAGAGGTTTCCTGTAGGAGAGAACACAAAAATCAGACGGTAAACTAGAGGAATATGCGAGCTCAAGTCCTTGCCAGGCGTGGTGGTTCACACCTGTGATCCCAGAAACCTAGGTGGTAGAAGCAGGAGGATTGCAACCTGGAGGCCAGAGCCAGCTTCCATGGTAGAAAGACCATGTTTCAAGATATTTTTAAAAAGGGATGAAAGTGAGGCCCAGTAGTAGAGTGCTTGTGATGTTGGCACAAGGCCCTGAGTTTATCCCTCCAGTACCTCTTTGTATTGCTTTTTACTGGAGACACTTGCTGTTTTTGCTCTTGTGAATATGGGATTGACCCAATAGAGCAGGAAAAATAGTGGTGATAATTTGGGAGGAGAAAGTCCTTGAGAAGATAGGAGTGAGCAGAATCCAGACTACAAGTGGAAGGGGTTCTATTTTCCTTAAAGGAAAAATAATATATGGAGAAATTTTTTCACATTGGGCAGGACTATTCCAAGCATCCCTGGCCCTAGTAGTTCCTTGTCAGTCATAGCAACAACAACAACAATAGCAATGACAACAACAACAAAACTGTGTTTCCAAACACTCCATGTGGAAGCAACACCACTCCATTCAGAAGCAATCTACAGGTTCCTACCTGTTCTCTCTGCTCCATCTGCCTCCAACACTGGGGGCCCAAGGCTCAAGGGCACGTAAGAGGACTCTCAAACTGAGGGAGAGGCATGGGTGTTTGGGGAAGAGTGATGTAGGAAAAATTCTGGAGATCCTGGAACCGAAATAAACAGCCAATAATGCCCAATGGTTAAACAGCTCTGCAGCCCTCCTGAGAACACTGTAACTTTCTCGATGGAGTAGCTGTCCCCAGCCTTTTAGACTGAATGGTCCATCTTTCCACTCTATGATAAGGGCCTGTAGCTTCCACAAGAGCAATTAGGAAGCTGGATGAAAAAAATTTTAATGCCTGCCTGAAGGCATCACTAGCAACTAGGACTTGAGGGACAAGATTCTAAAGCAGAGGTAAGTCTCTTTCCTTTCTCCCCTTTGGGCATTTGCTGAATCTTAAGCTGTCATGGGAAGAGGATAAAAGCCAACCAGAAAGTATTTGAAGAGCTCAGCAGAGGTTTAGCAATGTTACTGTGCTGGTAACAAAAACTGGAACCCAAGAGCAGCAAAAGCAGAGAAGATCCTGATATATTACCCTAGTGTCACGCAGAACCCCTGAAGGGCTAGATCTATACCCGCACGTTGAGGCAGAAGAAAAACAAGCCTAGCAAGGGTTAAAACTGAATCCTGACTGCATTAAATTAATCTAACTTCCTTCACAAAAGAAAGTTAACCTGTCATTTTTCATATACCAAACATGTCTTGCATACCAAGATACAGGACCAAGCATAAAAATAGACAACAGAAACCAATCCACACTTATCCCAAATCCCCAAATCATCAGAAGTCAACTTAAGAAACTGCTTCATGTTTTCAAGGAAGTAGATGGACAAACTGAGGAATTTCATCACAGAAGAGAAATTATAAATTGAAATCAAAAGAATATTCTAGAATTAAAAGATCCAACAAGTAATGTTTGCCCACATTCTGTCAATATCTGTGTTTGGCAAGGATATCTAGTCTAGGTAGGGAAAAGAAATGGAAGGAAGGAAGGAAGGAAAGGAGGGAGGGAGGGAAGGTAGGTGGGCAAAGCAAGGGAATGAAAAAAAAAAAAAGAGAAAATCCAGTCTAGATTTGTAAGGGGCTCCAAATCCTGGCTTTCTCCTTTGTCTTCCAAATATTAGATGGAGCCCTGGTCATGAGGCCTCCAAGTTGGGTTGAGCAGTGATTGTGAAATGAATTTTCAAAAAAAAAGAAAGAAAGAAAAAGGAAGAAGAAGAAGAAGGAGGAGGAGGAGGAGGAGGAGGAGGAAGAGGAAGAGGAGGAGGAGGAGAGAAGAAAGAAAGAAAGAAAGAAAGAAAGAAAGAAAGAAAGAAAGAAAGAAAGAAAGAAAGAATTTTGGGATTTCCTGGAAATGACAGGAGCCCATGAAGGAGACAAGAGACTTGGGGTCTTGCTTCCTCCCACCTGCTGCCTCAGCTGCCCTGTAGTGAGCTCTTCCAGGTCTTTTATATCCAGCACCCAGTTCTCCCTTCTGTCTTCTCAGTGAGTGATCATCGGGCCTGGCCTGTAGTCCTGAGGAGACTCAGCAGCCCCCTAGTTTGAGGCAGCTCATTTCTCTTTCTTCTAGACACCACCTACTAACACCTCCCCAGGGCTTTCCTCAAGCACCCAAACCCCTGCACGGCTCACATAGCTATCTGTGATCTGGTCCTGTGTATCTCTCCAGCCTCTCCCCACTCCAACCACACCAGATAGCCTCCAGATCCTTGCTGTTCCAGGCTCTTGTCACCCAGGCCTTGCCTGTGCAGTTTCCTTCCAGAATGCTCATATCCAGCCTGGGCTCACCTAATTCCCATTTACTCTTTGGTAACTTCCATGCCAGGTTTTAGGGGAAGCTGTTAGTGATTCCTTTCTCTTCCCCCTAATCTAGATTAAATGTCTCTCCTATATTTTCAATAGCTCCCTTTAACACTCTCATCATTAACAAGCACCACTGCCCTGTCTGTAGTCTTGCCTGTCTATAGTCATGTGTAGACAAGAACCATTGCCTGTGTTGCTCATTGTGGGCATAAAGCCTGATGGAGCACCTAGCGTAGTCCCTGGGCATAGTAAGAATGAATGAATGAGTAGATGGAGAAGCACTGAGAACAGCGCCCATCACATAACAGGCATTCATTTACTATTTCTTTATGGGTGGACAGAACTTAGAGTCCAGAGCCTGGGACCTCTCTCAGGGCAGTTATTCACTCTGGGATTACAGGTGACGAGAAAACACCTCCTTCCTTGGGCCAGTGTCTCTGTTTGTGAGGGCAGAGCATCAGGCTCTGTAGCTTTCCTTTCTGTCCTTCTGCACTAGGGGACCAAGAGTCAGCTGGGCCCCTACAGTGAGGCTGAGAGATGTCCAGAGCCTGCACCACTGTGTGTTCTTGGCAGCCCTGGACACTCAGCTGCCAACGGACTGTAGGTTCACTGTCCACCCAACCGGGAGGCCTGCTGGGGCCTTGCAGAGCACAGCAAGGAAACACAAGCTCCACTCCTCAGCAGCAGGAACACCGCGTGAAGCAGGGCTGGGCGCTTCCTGGGGACATACGCCCGAAGCCAAGTCCCAGATGAACAAGGCTGCAGTTCTTTCTTCCCATGGGGAGGCTTCATGTCTTCCATGCACAGTCATGGCTCCAAGCACAGCTTTTCCCAACCCCAGTGGGATTCCATTTCATCTGGACTTGGCCCCATAGTGACCAAGACAAGTCTAGAATAAGCTGCCTGCTCTTAGGCCTGGGGTTCTACGGTAGCTGAATGGTGTAGTAGGTGTCAGTACATCATGCCGGGAGAATGTAGGCCAGAGCGCTACAGCTGCGTCTGCAGGTCACTAACTCATAATGCAACTGGTCTTTCCCCAGACTCTGGACCTCAGTTTCCACACTTATGAAAAGAGGGTGCTCTTCCCCAGCCAGCTTTCTGGCTCTAACATACCTGGATTCTCTGAAAACTTTGAAGGTGGTCTCACCCAAAGAAACCATGACAATGGTATCACTTCCATCTTCTCCTTGTGTTATGATCATTTCACAGTGCTCCTCCACCACTGTCTGAGTTTATGATCATTTCACAGTGCTCCTCCACCACTGTCTGAGTTTATGATCATTTCACAGTGCTCCTCCACCATTGTCTGAGTTTATGATCATTTCACAGTGCTCCTCCACCATTGTCTGAGTTAAGCCTCCAAACAAAGCTGTAAGATCAACTAAGGGACACACAGAATACGCTATTTAATTTATGTTTCTCAGAGGGATATAAAACACTTGGCTCACAAGCTTTTTAGACAGAGTCAAAGAACATAAAACTATATTTAATTAGCACACTGTGCTAAAAATATCCTTTAATGAAATAGATTGATGAAATTAAAGGGCACTAGTTTAAGGATCAGGAGGCCAGATGCTGGTCCCTCCTCAGTCCCAGCCCCACTCATGTGGCTTTGGGCAGGCAGTTCCTCAACCTGACCCCAGCTTTGCCATCTGTGCATCTGTAAGTTAGGTTTGATTCTGCTATTCTGGAAATCTCTTATGTAGAATAAGTCTTCCCAAAGGTGTGGGGGCTTTCCTTGGTAAATGTGGTGAAGTTTTGTTTTTGGCTTTGTTTGTCCATTTGTTTATCCTGCTAGGCCATTGCACCCAACCCTACATGCAGAGAGTAAGCCAGGAAGCATTTCTCATTGGTCAGGTGGGATACAGGTGGGTCAGCAGGTGGGCAGGAGGCCTGTGCTAAGGAAGGCTCACAGAGAGGTCTAAGCCTCCACTGCTCTACCTGAGGTTGGAGAGAAAGTTCAACATCCTGCCTACCTCTCCAGAATATGGCCAATGCCATCTTCCAAAACAGAGATGAATCCCACATACAGTCTGAGATCTGGGTCGTTGTTATTAGGTGCCATAGAGTTGTTATCCAACTCATAGAGACCCTACATACAACAGGTGAAACACTATTGTTAGTGCTTCTCTGCTATTCATAGGGTTTCCATGGCTGATTGTTATAGAAAAACTTGAATGTCAGAATAAAGGCTTGAGACAAGTACTCAACCTGTTTTCCAATACTACATACAAGACATTGTTCTCAGGCACAGTACACTCTAGGTGGGGATAAGAAACTGCCGTAGTTTGTGAAGAGCTATTAATAACACTTCAATAATGGCTAATATGACAGAAATCGCTTCTTGTCCCCCAGTACCCACTTCTTCTTCATTAACATGGCCACCAAATTTTAGGTTGGATTGTGACTACATTTCCCAGTATTCCTTGTAACTAGGCTTGGCCATGTGACTAAGTTCCTACCAATGGGATATAAGCTGAAGTTGTTGGTAGGTATCATGGAGTCAGTGTCCCACTCATAAGGACCCTATGTACAACAGATAAAACAGTATTGTTAGTGCTTCTCTGATATTCATGGGGTTTTCAATGGTTGATTTGTTTTTGGGAGTGGCCTGCCAGGTCCTTCTCCCAAGCCTACAGCACCTGGATGTTCCCAGGCAGTCTCCTATCCAAGTACTAACCAGTCCGACCTGCTTAGCTTCTGAGATCTGACAGGATTGGATCCCACAGTGGTATGGCTGCAGGCTAAGCTGAAGTAGTAAAACCAAATTCTATGATGTGTGCTTAAAGGAGAGGGCATGGCCTTTCTTCCCCTACCCACTTCTGTCCAGATTATAGATCTAATGGTTACTCTATGAATAGCAGAGAAGCACTGACAATAGTGCCAGGCATGACACAGTGTCAAAGAGTGTTTTGTTCTGTTGTACATAGGGTTGCTATGAGTCAGACCCAACTCGATGGCACCTAACAACACCACCACATATAATGTATCAATAAAGTCGAATTTTAATTTTTTTTAGGAAATTACTGAGGAAAATGGGGGAAATGCTTTGAAGAAAGAAAGTAAATAATGATTTAAAGCTTGAGTCCCAATTTAATATCAGAAAGACAGAATATCTGAAGAAGCAGTAGAGATGAGTTTCCCCAAAGGAAGCAGCTTCTAGTAGCTGTCAGGGTAACAGGGAGCTGAGCAAAGAGTTGAAGGAGGGGCCAGTGAGTCCCTTGATTGTGTGGGAGACACAGATGGTATTCTCAAATGACCTGTGAAAGACCAGGTACTTTGGGGTTTTTCTGTTGTTTATAAAATTTTTTTAAATCACACCCACTAGAGACCACAGAAATGATAAATTGCTATGAAAGTTCCAACTCTTTCTCCATGTATATGCTGACATTATTATAGACCACTTGCAAACATACACAGAGGGGCACTGGTGTACAGAACATATTTTCAACAGCACTGCCCTGAGGGGCTCAGAACCCTTTGGGGTGCACTGTAGAAGAGACGGAGGTCCTGTGCAAATAGACAGAGGCAGAAGCCAAAGACAGCTGGGGTATGGGTATGAATGTGGCCCTATTTGTACACAGCAGACACTGAAATCTGAGGAAATGCACTCAGGAAGATTTCAGAACGGGTACATGAGTCAACAAGACGCTGTGTTAGGAAGTCATCTGGAAGCCTGCGCAGAATGGTGAGGGATGAATCAACCTGAATCCTCAGGACGCACGATGAGGTTGGCCCAACTGACCAGGCAGGAAATAACTGGGTCTTGAACCATCGTGGAAAATATGGGTCTGGAAAAGGGTGTGTGGACAGCAAAGGACAAGGGAAGGTGGTATCAATAGTGACTGGTGACTGACTGGCAGGGGAGGAGGGTGGATTCAGGGTCAGAGCTGAGCCTTTGACAGGAAGGAGGCAGGCATGCTGAGGAAAGAGAAGGAAGGGACGGCCATGGGTGTGGGGTGTAGGAGGTAGGCTCCTGGATGTGCCCACGCTCCCTTGGCCTGGCAGGCTCCTGCCCCTGCCTGCCTTGGCCTCCTGCCCAGCAGCTGTCTCAGACCCACTACCACCTGCAGTGTCACTCACAGCAGGCAACAAAAGGAGATAAACAGAGGGAGTGCCTTTGTACATGTGTCTCCCATGCCGGGCATGCCTGGCTCCTCCCGCCCACGCTCCACCCATAAGTCCTCCTCATCTTCAGAAGGAATCAGACACTGAATGCTCATCGCATCCCAGGGCAGCTGCTTGTGAGTCCATCTGCCAAACCACCGGAGGAGGTGGGAGCAGCTTCTGCTCCGCCAGCCTTTAGCACAGTGCCTGATGCAAGTCCCTCTGCCCAGGAAGGAACATATGCCAACGAGGAGAGAGCACAGGGAAGGAAGGACGGTGACAGGGTTGACAGGTGGGTGGGAGTGAAGAGAAACCAGAGGTCACATGAATTTTGCTCTTCTCTGCCCTTGGATACACGTGTGCTGACCACTATTTGAAACTTCAGATTTCCTCAATCTCAAACACTTGAGAAGCCCCTCTTGGAATGAAAAAACAATTGGCAGCCATCAGGGTAGAAATTATTCTCTGGATTTAGTCACCATTGCAGAGCCATCTCACCTTTAATAGCCATGAGAAACTGGAGGGAGGCTGGAACTGGCCAAGGGACTGGGAAGTTACCATCACTGGTTCAAGAATAAGAATCAAAAGAAAATCTGGGCCATCCTTCATGTCTGGTCCTGAAGTCATTGAAATCACTAGAGAAAGAAGTGGAATTATTGCAGATCTGGAGATTGAAGTCCAATTCAACATGGAGTTGCCCAAGCCCAGAGGAAGTGGGTAGTGGGCCAGAAGGGCCTGGGTTTGTGGATTGGTCTGTTCTGATAGGTCTGCACTCTACTGCAGAAAGGTGTAAGGTTTTGAGTATCATCTCTGCCCACAGCTCTTCAACAAAAGGAGTTCTCACAATGGTATCCTGACCCAGAGAAAAAGATTCTGCAGCACAGAGAGGGAAGGGATTGGGGCTCCAGAGGGAAGTTTCTAGAACAATCTAGAAGGGGAATTTTCCATTGGAAGCAAGAATTCCTGGACAGGAGACTTTCAGTATTAAGCCAGGAAAATCTTGAGCAAACTGGGATCATTAGTCAGTGTAGATGGACCTTACATATCATAGTCCAATGCTTCCTCCCTCACTCTATAAAGTATAGTCCCAAACAGAGCAAACAACTTGGTCAGTTCACAGAGAAGCCATTGGCAGGGCAGAGACTGGAGCCCAGGCCTCTAACTTGCCCTACAGGACCCTTTCTCTTGGTGGCATTTTTCTCTCAACATCCCCTTGACATTTGCTTTCTTTTTTTCCGAACAACATCTACTTTCTTTGTATTATTCTGAGCAGAGAATTCTCCAGTAGCTAAGTGTTAGACAGGAGGGACATCAATGTCCCCATACACCTGTTTCCAAGGACAGGAAGTCAAGGTGAGGGAACCCCTAAAGGAGTCACCATCTGTACCACCGTCCTTGCTGCCCTTCTGAGGCAGCCAGTGCCCCCGAACTTGCTGATGTTTCTCCTGCAGCCTTGGAGTCTATTTGAATAAAGAGATGTTCTCACCCCAAGCCTGAACCAATCACGCTGCTCCTTTCTCTTCCCTGTGAGCTCCAAGCAGACCCCAACAAAGCTCCCAAAGGAATAAAGTCTTCACCTGGTACCACCTTAGCACCTTAGCACTGGGCGAGAGGGAAGGTAACATATAAGCAATAGGGAGTACTAGGAGCAGTGAGCCTGCAGCCGTAGCCCTGTGGAATCCGATCCCGCAGATCTCAGAAGCTAAACAGGGTCGGGCCTGGTTAGTACCTGGATGGGAGACCACCTGGGAACACCAGATGCTGTAGGCTTGGGAGATCAATCTGCCATTGAAAACCCTATGAACAGCAGAGAAGCACTGACAATAATGTTTCCCCTGTTGTACAGAGGGTCCCTATGAGTCGGATACCAACTCAACAGCACCTAACAACAACAACAACAACAAGGAGCAGATGGTGCCGTGCTCCTCTTCCACCTGAAGATGGCACCTCCACGACCAGGCACAGTGGCTTGCACCTGAAATCCCAGCAACTTGGGGGTCAGAGGCAGGAGGATTGCAGGTTCAAGACCATAACCAGCCTGTGTAACTTATCAAGACTGTCTCAAGACAAAAAAAAAAAAAAGGGCTGGGATACAGCCCAGTGGTAGAGCATTTATAAAGTATGCGCAAGACCCTGGGTTCCACCCCCAAGTACTGCCAAAACAAACGAAGGCACCTCCAGCTTCCCTCAGTTCTCATTCCTCAGAGTCCTGAGTGGTTAAGTCAGCAAGGAAGTCCCTAGCTGACCCTGCTAGAAGCAGTGTGGAAAGTGTGAGGCCCTTGGGGCGAGATAGTCGCAGGTGTGGGGATATGCGTGCTTCCGAAGGAAGATCAGATCACAGTGTGGACACAGAGCAACACCTCCACAGACTTTCAGAACAAGAGCGCACAGAATGAGCAACATCCTCTCCTGCCCCTCCTCAGCCCCAGGCTGGCTGGCTGCGCACATTCTCTCTTCTTTCTCCTCGTGCCTGAATCTGTTCAGGAATGTCACATCCCAGCCTTTCTGGGATGCCAGGTCACAGTGCAGCCATTGTGATGCCTCACATTGCCAGTACAGCATCTCCAAGTGAGTCAGGCAGGAGTGCCCGCTGCTAGTGCCCGCCTAGCACTGTTTCATCGTGGGAGAGCAGCCCTCACTCAGACCCTGAGAGGAGGGGTCTCAAGAATCTCGAAGGCAATGTGCCATTTGCTGCCCAGTTAAGAGAAGGATAAAAAGAGAGGAGTAGCCAGGTGTGGTGGCGCACACCTGTAATCCCAGTGACTCAGGAGGCGGAGGCAGGAGGATCACAGGCTCGAGGCCAGAGGCCGCCGGCACAACTTAGTGAGATGCTGTCTCAGGATTTAAAAAATTGGCTGGGGGTGCAGTTCAGTGACAGAGCATTTGCAAAGCATGCACAGGGCCTTAGGTTCAGCCCCCCAGGACAGCAAAAATTAATTAATTAATTTTAAAAAGCAGAGAAATAGGATTTCAGTAATGCTGCTTGTGTTTGCATCGTCTTCTAAGTTATGAGGCCCTTCCATGCCTCTGCTCTCAGGTGGTTCTTACAGTATCTGTGTGACTAAAGCAAGGCTGATCAAGTTCAGACAGTGGAAACGCCTAAGGTCCTGTGCCTGAGGTGGGGCAAGCGCACCAGAGCTGAGTTGTTGAAGTCGTCCACACTTCAGGGCCCTTCCCACTGCACCAGACACTGTCTGCCTGCTCCATCCCTCCTTCAGTAGTGGACCCGCTGGTCAATCTATTGTGTGGACCAACAAACTCTCAGAGGCTTTTCCTGACAGGCCAAGTTACGGCACAGTTAAGGGTTGAGCAGATCCGTGTTGCATTCTAGCTCAGCCATCAGTGGCCTTGACCAAGTGATGCAACTTAAACTCTCAGACCCTCGATGTCCAGTTATACAATGGGGACAATAGCACCTATAGTGTAGATTTGTAAATGAGAATTAAATACAATGAGGTCTGGGAGACAGTAGGGCATAGTGGGCATCGTGGCTGAGAGGTATAACTTTGGGGTCAGAAGAGCTGGATTCAAGCCTCAGGTTTGCCACTCACAGCTGTGTGACCCTGAGTAAGTCACATGACCCCTCTGAGTTTCAGTTTCCTCATCTGCAAGATGGAGATAAAATTCCTACCTGCTTCACAGGGCTGTGAGGATGAAATAGGAGGAAAAATGCATGCAAAATAGCTTGGCACTGTGGCTGGCACCAAACAGACACTTGACAAGTATTTGGTGAATGATGAACTGAAATGACTGGCAAGGCTGGGATATAAAATGAAGTCTGCCTAACTCCACAGCCTAGAAATGCTGGCTCCCAAGCATACCAACTACGCCACTACAACGGGGTAAACAGCATTCTTGAAATGATGGAGTGATTACTCCCAAAGCCACTTCTGATCCTCAAGCATCCATGCTACTCACTTGCTTTCTTGGATATATCCTAAAGGCCTTCCGAGAGGAAGAACTTGAGAAGGGACTGTACGCTCTATACCATAGCTATGCCTCCACACAAGAGAAGAAGTGGGCTAGCAAAAAAAAAAAAAAAAAGGGGGGGGGATGCATTTGGTCCTGTTCTACAACAAAGGTGGAAGGTTTCTGTCTTCAGGGCTTACAGTGTGCCAGGGCACTATCATACCAAGAGAAAACCCTGAGGTCCAGAGAGACAAAGCAACTTGCCCAAGACTGCACAGCCACGTAGTGGCAAAGCCAGAACTACAGCCCAGTTGTCCTGACTTCCAGCCCCATGCTCCCTGCCTCCATCTCCTAATCATACAGTTTTCAGAATCATTAGACATAGGAGTAGTTCAGCACGAAACTTTCAAGATCCCCTGGGGCCCTCCCACAGTTCCTCTTTAGATCAGATAACTCAGAGAGAAAAGGGTATGGAGTCTTTTGAAACATCAGAGGAAGGTGTTCCCTCAGACAAGAACTTCTAAATCACCAGGTGAAATTCTTACTTGATGGGTACATCATTCTGGGCTCCACCTCTTGTACAAGTTTGGCTTTTTTTTTTTTCTTCCTGTATTTGGATGGTGGAAGCATCAGGCCAAGGAACCTGATGCTCTCTGATAAGCATATTCAAAACATCTCTGAGGCAAGGCCAAAGAAGTGGCAGGCCTCAGTCAGCCAGTAATTCCCAGAGCTTTGGAGAAACAGATTGCTCTACTCCCCAGGCAAGTTTATTAGGAGGGGTCCCACTCATCCAGTCCAACTGTGAATTCCAAACCACAGCTCTCCTCTCTCTTCATAGCCAGGCCACTGGCTTGGCTGGACACCAGATCCTAGAGCCCCAGAATGTCAGAGCTGGGCAGCAGCTCCGACATGTGCTAATGAAATTCCTCAGCTTTCTGTGGGGCGGGGAAAGGTCTTGTCCAACATCACCCTGAGAGCTCAAGGTGAGGGCTTTGGTCCTTTGGCCCATAACATCCTTTGACCCAAGAGCAGTGGCCTGAACAGCTCAGATAACAAAGCAACTGACATGGAAGACAGAGCCAGCGGCGGGGGGGTGGGGGGGGGAACTAGGACAGAGAAGCAGCCTCCTCAGCCACCTGGTGTCTGAGCTGCAGAGGGCACCACCACTAGGAGGCCCCTCTCTGACAGTGCAGGCATCCCCATGTGCACAGCTGGACTCTGCACAGTGCAGAGCTGGCCGTCTCTGATACACACTCACTGGAAACAGAGAGGAGCCTTTCTCCTCTCTGCCCCTGCAGTGTCTGAAGCTGGGCTTCCTGCACAGATGTGTCAGCTGCAGAAGGACAACTTAGGTTGGAGTAGGGCACATATAGGTTAGATGCAAGGAAACACAATCCCAAGTTTTGGGACCAAGTGCCATTACTAAGGAATTTCTTCCCTTTGAGGTAATTTAATTAAAATGCTAAGCATGATTCTCTGAGAACATATAGTCCCAGAATTGCATAATCTATAAATTAAATCGGCAAGGTGCCTGTTTTGAGTAATTTGCTTTCCTTGGTATTTGAGTTTGGGGGATTTTCTTGCTCATTTTTGTTTCAGTTGCTGGGGGTGGAGTCCTAACCCTAATATAGTCCTTGGAAAGACCCAGTAAATCATAAATAAAACAACTCCCTACCCACCCCTAAACAAAATTAAGAGCTGGATGTGGGTAGGAACACCAACACAATAAGGAACGATGTTTCCTAAAGTTATCTTTAGGAGTGGCTGGTACAGGAAATTTTTTCATCCCAAAGAACAGAGATTACACAGTCAGACTGTAGAATCTGCCCCACCCCCGGTCTTCTGTGAGCAAATGCTGTTTTGAAACAAAACCTTGAAGTGGAAAGAGAGAGAAAGGTTTCTCAGAGAACAATGTAATGTTCTAAACTGCAAGAGGCAGGAAACGTTTACCCTCTGCCTGCGCTAACCTGGGCAATGCTTATTCTCCCTATTGTGGACTCCTGGCAGGTGAGGGACCAACCAGGTGCTGCTAAGGTACCTGAGCTAAATTGTCTTTGAACAAAGACTGAAAGTGGTTGCCACTGATCCTACGGACAATAATGCAGCTAACATATTGAGTGCCTTTTGTGCGCCAGGTACTGTGCTAAGGGCTTCCTCTTGTCTGCCTTCTTTAAACCCCAGTATAATCCTATAAACCGGGGATTGTCATTAGCTCTATTATTACTGGTGAGGGAACTAGCGATCATGGGAATTGAATAACTTGCCTAATAAGTGGTATGGGAGAAGGGCCTGGCAACCCATTCCCAAGGCAATCCCGAAACAGTCAGCCATTAGAAACCCTATGAGGGTCGCTATGAGTCGATACTGACTCAAGGACACCTAACAACAACAACAACAAGTGGTAGAGCTGGAATCAGAACCTAAGACATTCAACTTCAGAGATGACGGTTTTTAAACCATTACACTTTACTGCCTGCCAATCTGAAGAGCCTTTTCTAATTTAGTTAATTAAAGCCCTGAGAGGAGTGGGTGTTTTATTTTCATGAATTAGCAGGAAATGAACTTCAAGCTGAGCATGTTTATTGGGTGATGAATTTTGGTTCTTTACCTTGTTTGGGGGTGCTGGGATTCTTCATTCATCAAACATGCATTGATTCACTCAAGTCCACATCAGCGTCTAGGATGTGACAGGTTCTGTACTGAATCTATTGTTGTTGTTAGGTGCCGTCAAGTGAGGTCCACCACTTAGCAGCCTTATGTACAAACACTACCCAATACTGTGCAGTGCCCGGCACTATTGACAGTGCTTCTCTGCTATCCATAGTGTCTTCAATGGCTGATTGTTTTGGGAGTGGGCTACCAGGTCCTTCTCCCAAGCCTACAACACCCAGTGTTCCCAGGTGGTCTCCCATCCAAGTACTAACTAGGCCCAACCCTGTTTAGCTTCCAAGATCTGACAAATCAGAAGCCAGGATGGTGATTGGAGGCATACTAAATATTGTTGTTAGGTGCCATCAAGTCAGTGTCCAACTCATAGCAACCCTACCTACAACAGGCAAAACACTATTGTCAGTGCTTCTCTATTATTCATAGGGTTTTCAGTGGTTGATTGTTTGTTGGGAGTGGGTTGCCGGGTCCTTCTACCAAGCCTATAGCACCTGGTTTTCCAGGCGGTCTCCCATCCAAGAACCAACCCTGCTTAACTTCCAAGATCTGACAGGATCAGACGCCACAGTGGTAAGGCTGCAGGCGTGATACTAAATATAGAAAATACTAAATATAGGAAGGAAAAGATAGAGGGAGTTCCCAGCTAGTGGAGGAAAACAGACTTGTCAAGAAGTTTCCATTGCTCAATTAGGCAGATGGAGTGGCCAGTGTGTGTGCCGGGTTCTAGGAGTGTCAGAGCCACAGGGGCAAGGTAATGTGGTTATTTAAGATCACGGATTGTACAGCAAGATAGGCTCCAGCGTAAATCTTTCTTCCTTCATTTAACTAACTCAGTCACCTGGACAAGTTCCCTAACTTTCTGAGCTCTAGTTTTTATCACTTCTAAAATACTGACAGTGAATGTTCCGCTCTTCACCTCCCTGCCACAGGATGGAACAATACATCGGCTCCTGCCCATGGCCTGCCGCATAGTAAGGGATAGGTAAACGAAGCCACTGGAGAAGGCTATTTTATGGAACCAGGGATGGGTCTACGACAGCTTTGGCAGGAAAGTTAGTAGGAAATGGACATTTCAAAGGAGAGACTTTGGACAGAGCAAGGACTGAACCTATAGGCACAGCTCTGTGCCTAGGGACGATGGTGGTCTGCTTCAGTAGAGGAGAGCTGAGGCAGAGCTGGAGAGAGGAGAAGGAGAAACAGTGATTATCAGTGTCCAGCACTCCAAGCACAGGTATGCAAAGATGTACATACGAGGAGTTCACTGCAGCATTGCTTGTAATGGAAATGAATGAGCACATGAATAAATATGCAGGCAAATAAATAGAAACAACCTTGTTGTTTGTTGTTAGGTGCCCTCGAGTCGGGTCCGACTTATAGCCACCCTATAAGGGAATGAAACACTCCCCAACACTGTGCCAAGCACAGGATCTTTTTGATCTTTAAGCCCGTTGTTTCAGTCACTGTGTCAATCCATGTAGTTGAGGGGCTTTCTCTTCTTTGTTAACCTGCCATTCTGCCAAACACGATGTCCTTCTCCAGGGATTGGTCCCTCCTGACAATATAATATTTGTAAAATACGAAAGGCAGAGAAACAAACTTACTATCCATCAAAAGGAGATTAGGTCAATACATTATGAGATTGCCATATGATGGAATACTGGTTTTGGCCTTTTGTTGTTGTTTTTTGTTTTTGTTGTTGTTTTTTGGTTTTGTTTTGTTTTGTTTGTTTTTGCTTTTTTAATTTGTTTTTTGAGGCAAACTCTCGTTGTGTAGCCTAGGCTGACCTGGAACTCACTCCATCGACTAGGCTGGCCTTAAACTCGTATCAATCCTCCCACCTCAGCCTCCCAAGTGCTAGAATTATAGGCATGCACCCCTAGGCCTGGCTTACTGTTTTGGCATTTTGAATGAGTATGTATATAGACTGACATGAAAAGACATCTGGAGCACAGCGTGAAGTGAAAATGACAGGTGGAGAAAGGTTATAAAATAATCCCAAATTTGTAAATCCATAAGCAATACTATAAAGAAATTTTTACTACACTATTTATAGTGGTTGGGCCGGGATTTAGCTCAGTTGGTAGAGCGCTGCTCTGCAGTCTCTGAGGTCCCGAGTTCAACTCCCAGCACTGCAAAAATGGGAAAAGGACCTGGCAATTCACTGCCAAGGCAATCCCGAAACAGTCAGCCTTTGAAAACCCTATGAGGGTCACTATGAGTCGGATACCAACTCCATGGCACCTAACAACAACCTAATTTATAGTGGTTATGTCTGGGGAACAGTGTTGGGGGAGAGGGGTGTTAGCGATGTTTCACTTTCTATGCTATCCAATTCTTTGATGTTTGAATTCTTTATAATAAGAAATTCTTTGGTATTCATTTTATAATAAAAATGTTATTAAATCATAATGCCCTAAAGGAATTCAATAGGATTTCTAATAAGAGGCCATGGGAAGGTCACTGGTTATCTATAAAAAAGCAAGGTCAGTGGCAGAATGGTGTCCAGGGGGTGAACTGAGGAGGGAGGTCAAAGTGGAGTGAGCAAGCGGCCGCTCTTCTGTGCCCGTTCATCAGATAGCGGAGAAGCAGCCAAAGAAGAGAAGAAACGGAGGCATGCTGAGGACACCCTGGAAGGGAGGTCCAGGGAGAGACAAGAATAAAATCAGCCCAGAGGAAGGGACACATTTATTAGTGAAGGAACAAAGGAGGAAGGAAGGAAAGGAAAGAAGGAGGGAGGGAGAGAAGGAGGGAAGGAGGGAGGGAGAGAAGGAAGGAAGGAGGGAGAGAGGAAGGAAGGAGAGAAGGAAGAAAGGAAGGAAAGAAGGAAAAGGAAGGGATGATGGTTGAGAGAGTTCTGAGAAAATAGTAGGAGACCTCAGACTTATCAGTAGAGTGAGCAGGAGGTGGTTGCCTGAGATTAGGGGAGGTGGAGTAGCTAGTGGTGAGTTTGGGTTGGAGGCTAGAGATTGGAGGACCTGCTTTCTGGCTCTGCAGAAGGGAGGGGAAGGAGGTCTTGCTCCTTATTCCCTACAGCTAAGGCCCCTCTAGCTGCAGAGCGGGCAGCCTTCCCATTCCTGGACTCCCCGCTCCAGGTCTCTAACGTTCCTGGTGCCCACCACCCTCAGTGCTCTCCAGCCACAACTCTTTGTTTTTTTGTTTTCCGTGGCATCCCTGGGGAGGTGAAAGTGAGGAAGGGCAAGGGGTGGGGCCTGTGACGGCAGCTACTAACAATGCTGCTTCCGTGTATTTTGTCCCTGGTGGAATGGGATTGTTGCTGTTGTTGTTGTTGTTAAGGGAGGGAGAATGGGCGAGGTCCGATAGAGTGGGCTGGAGCTGCCTGAAGGTCCTCAGAGCCTGTCTTTCCTCACACCCTGGGTCAGATGGAGATGGTCAGGCCACGTGATCTGGCTTCTCTGTGTGAAACCAATCAGCAGCTCATTAGCACTGATGATTTCATTTCTGCTGAAATTATCCTCAGCCAATGGTACTTGGAATATGGAATGAGAGTTGTTGTTAGGTGCCATCGAGTCCAGCTCATAACGACACTATGGTTAACAAAATAAAACTATCCAGCACTGTGCCATACACATGATCTTTTTTTTTTTTATCTTTGAACCCACTGATCCTGCCACAGTGTTTCTTCTCATTTTGAGTCATGCCACATCATCAAAAGGTCTCTGTGACTTTATTTCATTCCCATCATTAAGGTCAACTATACTTTAAAGAGCCAACTCTTCCCCAGTCATTTCTTCAATGCCTTCCAGCCTGGGGGGTTCATTTTGTGGCACTGTGTTAGACAGTACTTCTCTGCTATTCATAGGGTTTTCAATGGCAAAGTGTTTTGGAATTGGGCTGCTAGGTCCTTCTCCCTAGACTGTCATTGTCTGGAAGCTCAGTTGAAACTTTTCCAACATGGGTGGCCCTGCTGGTATCTGAGATACTGGTGGCATAGCTTCCAGCATCATAGCAACACATAAATCCCCGGGGCACGACAAGCTGGCAGACACGTGGGGGTAGAACGAGAGAAGGAAGAGAAAGAGGAGAGGGAAAGAAATGAGAATGGGGAGGAAAATGAGTCTGTAAATATCAGAAGGAAGTAAAGAGGGGCCAGTGATAAAACAGAATGAGGTCCCTGAACCAGGTTGTTGTTGTTGTTGTTAGGTGCTGTCGAGTCGATATCCGACTCTTAGCGACCCTGCATACAACAGGGGAAACACTATTGTCAGTGCTTCTCTGCTGTTCATAGGGTTTTCAATGGCAGATTGATTTTTGGGAGTGGGTTGTTGGGTCCTTCTCCCAAGCCTACAGCACCTGGTGTTCCCAGGCGGTCTCCCATCCAAGTACTAACCAGGCCCGACCCTGCTTAGCTTCCGAGATCTGACGGGATCGGATGCCACAGGGCTATAGCTGCAGGCCTGAACCAGGTAGGAAGACTTAAAATACTGGGTAAAGAACTTGCTATTACCTTTAAGCAGTGAGCAGTGGTAGAAACCCAAAGTTTCCACTACAAGGGACTCACCTTCTTCCTCTCATGGTTGGAGACTGGCTCAGGAGAGTGGCTGACGTGCACACGACCCTAGTCCCAAATTCTAAGGCAGCTTGTGTCGGGGAGGAGCATCACCCTTTTTGGGAGGTTGGAACAGAAAAGCCCTACTAGGCTTTGCTAAGATGAGGTCTGTAGCAGATGGAATTCAGTCAATAGCAGATTAATTGGCAATCACCTGGCACCAATGCTGGTCATCCTGAGCCTTCATTTCTGCTGCTTTGAGAACCAGAAGGCTCAGGGCCAATCGCAACAAGAAAAGACTCTGAAGTCTTAGTATCTAAGAATACCAGAGCTGAAAGCAATCTTAAAGATCTTTGAGACAGAATTCATCACTTCCTCCCACGTTTTGAAGATAACATGCTATATTTATTGTCATGCATATATTAAAAATAAAGTGTTTTATCCATTGTTGCATTATTAAAACTTGGTATCGAGCACAAAGCAGGCTTATAAATTTGTGTTTTGCTCCAACACATAGGCATTGGCAAGCATTTCCTTAAAAACACTCCAATTGCCCAGGAAACTGCACCAAGAATTGACAAATGGGATTACATAAAACTAAAAAGTTTCTGTACATCAAAGGAAACAATTCACAAAGCAAAGGGAGAGCCCATAGAATGGGAGAAAATCTTTGCATCCTATACATCTGGACTACACAGAGGTCTAATTTCTAGAATGTACAAAGAACTTAAGTAATCAAACACTAAAATAATAAATAACCCAATAAATAAGTGGGCAATGGAACTGAACAGGCAGTTCTTAAAATAAGAAATATGAATGGCCAATAAACACAGGAAAAAATGTTCAATATCCCTAGCCATTAGGGAAATGCAAATCAAAACAACACTGAGATTCCATCTCACTCCAGTAAGAACGGCCAAGATTAACAAAACAAATAATAACAAATGCTGGTGAGGATGTGGAGAAAAAGGAACCCTTTTACACTGCTGTTGGGACTGTAAATTAGTTTGGTCACTTTGGAAATCAAGAGATACCTTAGAGAACTAAAAATAGAACTGCCATACAAGCCAGCTATAACACTCCTGGGAATATACCCAAAGGAAGATAAGACATCAATACCACAGGGACACTTGTACCTCTATAGTTAATGCAGCACTCTTCAAAATTGCAAGGGTATGGAATCAACCAAGATGTTAATCAACAAGAGGAGTGGACTGAAAACCTATCATATATATATATATATATATATATATATATATATATATATATAATGGAATATTACTGAGCAATAAAGAAAGAAATTATGTCATTTTCAGGAAAATGGATTGAAACAGAGAACATCATTTTAAACAAATTAAGGCAGACTCATAAAGAGAAATACCATATATTCTCATTCACATGTAGGAGCTAAATTTAACTTAAAGGAGGAAGAAAACACGTGTACATATTTAGAAATAGAAATATGAACAATCATACCTGTCTAAGAATGGGAAATACAAGCACATTAGAAGTAGGGAGAGAACCAGTGGGTGGGATCAGAGGTTGGGGAAAGGGAGAAATGGGAGAGGGAATAATGTAGAGGGGTAAAGAAGGAGAAGAAAATCTCAAAATATAAATTGTAACTACATGAATACATGAAAAAATAGAGGAAAAGGAAAAAATCAATGAGAATATAATCCATAATTGCATACAATTTCCATTATATATTAATTAAAATGTCTACTTTTTTCTTCTTTAGTTTATACTGTTGAGTAAAATATGTAAGATGATGAGTGTGTAAGGAAAAGTGCGTTAATAGTTGCATAATGGGCAGAGCAAATGAATTATTACTCTGTACCTCACCAGCACTTATAAAATAAAATTTAAAAATAAATTTAAAAATTGTGTTTGTTGCATCCTATCTTAATCCTTCATTTTACCAAGGAAGAAAAAAGTAGTCCAAAAACCTGAAGTGATACCCCAAGCTACCATCTTGTTCGGGTTAATGACGTGCTGGCCAAAGGTTTAATTCAGCCTGTTGTGTTCAGGTGAAAACATGAGGCCTTCCAGAGTATCCAATAAGATGGAGAAAAAGCAGTTTTGATACGCAGTGAGTAGGTGCAGGGCCAACCTGGAAACTGCATTTTGCAAATAATCTTTTGATTTTCTTTTTGAAATCTTTCATTAGTAATTGTTGGTGGGGTACAGCATTTGCTTTTTCCATTATGCAACTATTACATCACTTTTGGTTACACTTTTATCAACTTAGGAGGTTTGTGGAATCATTTGACTATTATGTAGTAAAACTCACATGAATATTTGAGTTATGTTCCCCTAATTTCCCCTGTACTCATGAAGTTGCATCATTTACATTGAGATTATTCTCTGTCCCTTTATCCTTCTACATTGACTCTCCTCCCCATCCCTCCTTCCTGGAAACAATCTTATAAACAAAAGAGAATTATAAGACTATCTCATTAGGAAGGCCAAGTCCCAGAAAGATGTTTTAACTGCAAAGTAGAGTGTTTAAGTTTCCATTTTTCCCATTTTGCTTCAAGAAGTGCCCCTATCTCCTCCCTAAGAAGAGGAAGAGACCCTGTGGAGCCTTCTCAGACATGTTCAGAAAGCACCTGAAGAAAGGGGTGAATGGCTGAGTTGTAAATTAGGGACTAGGAAAGGTGGTTCTTTGGATTAACCCTTTGTAAAAATTTCTAGACTTTCCTCAGACGAAGATAAAATCCTACTGGGACAGTTTTTGCCAAAGTATTTCCTCAGACCACTAGACCCTGCACGCTTTTGGAAAGAAACACATGGCTCTGTGGCCCAAAAAGATGGACAAATCCTCTATCCTAAACCTTCTGGGAGCCCGCCATATGCAGTTGGCTCTTCATTTCCAAGGGTCCCACATCAGTGGATTCAACCAACACAGGAGGATATACAGAAGTTATATGCAAACATTAGGTCATTTTGTATAAAGAAGTTGAGCATCCACAGACTTGGGAATCTATGGGGGACCCCGGAGTCATTCCCCTGTTGATGCTCAGGGAGAATGGTACACTCACATGCTAAAGATACTGAGAAATCCAGCAGCAGAGAAACAAGCTAAACTTTGTTCAACCCAGTATTGCACAAAGTTATGTCACCAGGGAACAATTTGTTCCACGTCACACTTAGGACAATGGTTTTCAGACTTCTTTGTTCACAGTACACTTCCAAATTCTGGGATTTAGGGCAGCACACTTGAAATCACTAATCTGTACAATGTGTGCAGATCTGCTGCTTAACAAGGTCCCTCAACGAGACAGTCAGGACTTCATGGTTTACCAGTGCTCTCCAGTCCTGGTTGGAGGTTGACTTGAACTTGGCTCTGCCCTCATCATACTTTTTTAGACACACCCAAAGCCAAGTTGTCACCTATTCCAGAAAATTCTCCCCTTCTCTGGAATGCCTCTGCATCACACCACTCCCTGCTGCCAGCTGACCCTCGTCTGCAGGCCTTCATGCCATCAAGCCCACCACTCAACTCAGAGCTCTCTCCACCGGGAGTCACTGCGACAGTGCAATACGAAGCGGAAGTGCAAGTACATTTTACACACATTGAGAAAAGCTTGGCAGCACATCTGGAAATGATCGAAACCACCCAGACCGAGCGCGCTGGCTCTGGAAGGGGTGGTCGAAGAGGTCAACTGGGAGGACTGGTGACAAAAGGTATTCATTCAAGGCTATCTTAGGGCGGGCACTTGCTTCTCAGGAGGCAGGGAGAACCCAGGGCAGGGGAGGGCAGGGCTGTGGCACCCCTGGAAGCCAATGTCCAAAGTCCTCTGAAACACAGAGATGCAGATACTTGTAAACCCCATCCTCTGTTTTCAATCACTTCAATAACAAATTTAATTAAAAGAGGAAAGTATTTATTGGTGTGCACATTGTTTTTAAGACTTTATTGATCTGTGATTGACCTATGAAAAGCTATGTGTATTCAATGTGTACAACTTGATGAGTGTGGAAATAAGAGGACATCTGTGAAACATCACCACCATCTATGCCCTGACACTATCCATCATCCCCAAAAGTCTCCTCCAACTTAGTGATCTGTGTGTGATAAGAACCCTTGACATAAGCTCTACTATTTGCAAGTTTTAAAATATAAAATACAGTATTGTTAATTTTAGGCACTACACTGATCTCTAGGATTACAGATGTGCACCACTATGCTTTGGCTGTGTTTTACATGCAGCATATAAATCGCATCATGTAGTATTTGTCTTTCTCTGCCTGGCTTACTTCACTAGCAAGTCCCCTCATGCTCATCCATGTTGTCTCAAATAGCTAAATAACTTGCTTTTCTAAGGTTGACTAAAACTCCATTGCATTTGCACATGTGCACGTGTGTGTGTGTGTGTGTGTGAGAGAGAGAGAGAGAGAGAGAGAGAGAGAGAGACTCTTTCTTCATCCCATTCATCATTCAATGACATTCAGGTTGCTTCCATGTCTTGGCCATTGTAAATAATGCTGCAACGAACATAGGAGCAGAGCTATCTCTCTGAGATCTTGATTTTAATCCCATTGGATACACACCCAGAAGTGGAACTACTGGGTCATATCATAGTTCTAGGTTGAGTTTTTGGAGGAATCTCCATATTGTTGTCCACACTGATTGCAGCAATTTACATTTCCACCCACAGTATGTAAAGTTCCTTTTTCTTCACATCCACACTAATATTTGTTTTCTCTCTCTCCCTCTCTCTCTCTCTCTCTCTCTCTCTCTCTCTTTTTTTTTTTTTTTTTTTTTTTTTTTTTTTTTTTTTTTTGATAGCCAGCCATCTTAACGAGATGTGAGGTACTTTCTCACTGGGGTTTTGACTTGCATTCCTCTGACAATTAGTAATGTTGAACACCTTTCAATATACCTGTTGATCAGTTATATGTCTTCTCTAGAGAAATGTCTATTCAGATCCTTTGCCCATGCTTCGAGTTTTTTAGTTTTTGTTATGAAGTTGCTATTCCTTATGTATTGTAGATATTAATCCCTTGTCCAATATCTGATTTGCACCTACTTTCTCTCATTCCATAGGTTGCCATCTCACTTTGTTGGTTGTTTCCTCTGCTGTGTAGAACTTTTTAGTTTGATGCACCCAGTCTTACTTGCATATTTTTGCTTTGGTTGTCTATGCTTTTGGTATCATAGTTAAGAACTCTTTGCCATGTCATTTGTTATTTTTAAAACAAACTATTAGAAAAATAAGATAACTTTAATTAGCATTCACTAGGGAGTTTTGACCCCCATGTGTCTGTCAGCTTGTCGTACTGCAGGGGCTGCTTGTTACTGTGATGCTGAAAGCTATGCCACCAGTATTTCAGATAACAGCAGTCCCAGCCACAGTGGACAGGCTTCAGCTGAGCTTCTAGACTAAGACAGACTAGGGAGAAGGACCTGCAGCCTACTCCTGAAACAATTAGCCATTGAAAACTTATGAGTAGCACAGAAGCACTGTCATACGTAAGTGCTGGAAAATGAGCCCTCCGGGCTTGAAGGCATTCAAGAAATAACTGGGAAAGAGCTGCTTCCTCAAAGTAGAATTGACATTAATGACAGGAATAGTCAAGTCCCCGGGACCTCCTTTTGCTGATGTAGCATGACTCAAAATGCGAAGAAACATAGTGACTACAAGAATAGGCTCAAACAAAAAGATCTTGTGCACAGCACAGTGCCAAGTAGTGTCTCATTCTGTCGTACATAAAGTTTCTATGAGTCAGATCTGACGCAGCGGAACCCAGAAATAACAACAACAGGGAATTTTGGTAAATCAAAAGGTATGAGGCAAGAACAAAGATCCCTAGATCCTCTTCCTCATTTTGCCACCTGATGAGCTCTGAGCCTCATGTTTCTCAGGAGTAAACATCTGGTTGGGTTTGATAACCTCCGGCACTCTCTAATACCGGCATTATTCTGATTGCTAAAGGATGCAAGTCGTAAAATGCATTAAAAAACTGAGGGAAGAAACAAAGTAATTATTCAATAATTATTTATTATTCATTTTTATTGGAAATGTAACAATGTACCAGGCATTGGTTGATGCCTTTCACATATATTATCTATTTAGTCTCATAGTACCAAATGAGCTCTGTGTTATTGTTATCTTTACTTCCTAGATAAGGACACTGAAGGTTACAGAGGTTAAATGACTTGGTCAAAATAATATCAATAGTGAGTAATGGAGCTAGGAGCTGAATCCAGCATCCTAGCTCTAGATCCACCACTGACTTTCCAAATTATTAAGCTTGAAAGCTTTGTAGCAGACACTAGTGTGTGTATCTTTTGAAGGTATGAAATGTGTATGAGATATAAATCTAGGAAAGAAAACACAAATACCTAAAAGGGTTAGATTCGTTAAAGAAGCTGGTATACAATGAGCTAAATTGTCTGGCCAGAAAGATTTTGATTCCATGCATGCCCCAGCAGCCTGACACGTAGGTCTCAGGATTGGTGAATTGGCCCAAGGAGCTGGCGGAGCTGAGTTCAGGAAGGAATGAGGTAAGTTTCAGGGTCATCCCTAGAGGGAGGAAGCTGGCAGACAGCCAGGGGAAGGTTGTGTGAGTCTGACAATGGAAACTTAGAGCCTTTGCATCTGTGAGCTAATCGGAAGGCTGGAGGTCACCCATCAACCTCCCACCCAAAGCCAGTATTCCCTTTATAACACCCTTGTGGTTATTTATCAAGCCTGTGCCTGAGTATTCCCAGAGATTGCGTTCGCTCTGCTTATCTCAGAGCCTGTTCTGTTGCAGGACATCTGAAGACATTAGAAACTTTTGTTCCTTTTAAGGAGACAAAATATGGCTTATGGTGACTGCTACAAAGGGTCCTGGTCCTGCCTCCAAGGAACCTAAAAATGGTATTTGCCCATTTTACCTATGACAAGCTTCTACAATTAGAAGATGCCCTGAGTCTTTCCTCACTAAGCCAAAGAGCCTGGCTCCTGCTGACATTCCTCGTGGACGGTGTGTCTCATCACCATCTCAGTCCCTGACCATCCTATTGGCATTATCAGACTGCCCAAGGCTTTCAACTTTCTCCCCTCAGAGCCCTCTGAAGGACCTACCCCAGGGCCTGCCACACAGTAGCAGGCCTGGTGTGATTATCTGAGTTAAACTTAACAAGGAAATTGAAAAGGGAAAATACGGCAAATTTGGGAGCCTGAGCCCCTGATGGCATTGATTAGACATCACCTAGATTCATCTCTTGACCTGGACCCTTTGTCCAGACCCTCCTTGAGAGGAGATATCATCCCCACATGCTATAGGTTAGTTATGGGAACCCTGATCCCTGCCCAAGCCTTGACAGAGTGTTTGGGGGATCACCACTACAACCTGAGAAACTAGCTAGGCCCAGCCCACAGCAGCACCAGATAAACACTGGACACTTGAAAGAGCAGAGCAGCTTATTGTGTAGCTATTATGTGCCAAGTTCATAAGTACGTTCCACATATTACCTCATTCAAACCTTACAACTAAGAACCTAAGACACTTGCCCAAAGTGACTGGGCTAGTGTTATGGCTTGGGTGTAAAATGAAGGCTTGGTCCCCAGCTCATGGCACTATTGAGAGGTGACCAGACCTTCAGCATGCTAACCTAATCAACAGATCAATCTATTGGATGAGTTTATAGGTGAATGGGCTGTTAGGAGATAGGTCCTGGTTGGAGGAAGTAGATTGCTGGGGGTGTGACTTTAAAGGACATATCGTGAACCTGGGTGCTTCCTCTTACTCTCTGCTTCCTGTCTACCATGAAGTGAGCAGCTTTGCTCCCCCACAAGCTCCTTGCCAGGAGGTTCTGCCTCAAAACAGCCTAAAAGCAATAGAGCCAGCTGAGTATGGGCTGAAACCTCTGAAACCGTGAGCCAATTAGACTTCCCTACTTTACATTGTTTTCCTCAGGTATTTTGTCACAGTAATGGAAAGCTGACTAATACAGCAAGTGGAAACATCATGATTCAAACCCAGACTGGCCTTTCTCTAAAGCCTAAGATTTTACCTTTGTCATACCATCTCCTGCAGGAACAAAGGAAAGGCAGGCACAATGTGGGGCCAACAGAAAGACAAAGAAACAGGAAAAAAGAAAAAGAGCATGTAAGACAGCTTCATCAGCTGTAGAACTCTCAGCCAAAGGAGCACTGGGGCTGGAGTGAAAGACGCTCTCTAGACCAGCCACATCCAGGAACCGAGTTGCATGACACCCACTCCTCCATCCCAGCACTTCTCCCTTGCCGCCTTCTACCACATCCTTCAAACATTCATAAAGACACCATTGTCTGGCTTTTGCTTCAAATCAGACCACAAGGATGTTGCAGGGCACGTGTCCTATGCCCAGCTTTGTGTTTAATACCTGGCCTCAAAGAAATCTCACTGGAATCCAACATCCCAGTACACAAATGCTCACAGGAGGCGCTGAGCCCCAGAGGCTGTGTGGGATGGAGTAGGAAACAAGTCTGTGTCAGACCTGTGCTCTCCAGCTCGTTCTCAGCCACACAGCCAGGCAGCTCTCACTGAAAAAGTGAACCAAATCTCATCAGTTCCTGTGCTTTTGTTTGTAACTCTCCCGGCTCTCCACCAAGTAGAGAGCCCAGCCTCAACGCTCTCCCATCTACCTCCCTGGCCTCTCTCCATGCCTCCTGGCTCCTGCACTGGCCAGTTTTCAGAGCTTTCCTCCTGCCTTCCTGCCACGTCATGCTGGCTTCTCTTCCCCGAACACATTCTCTCCTCCTGCTCCCTGGACAGCTCTTCTTCCTCCTGCAAATCTCCGTCTAAACAGCCTGCCTGGAGAAGCCAACCCTCAGGTTGGCCAGGGCATGCTTCTTTGTTATAAGCCCCTAAAGCCCCGCCTCTTTCACTGTTGGTGTTGTTATTGTTAGGTGCCATCAAGCCAGTCCAACTCACATTGACCCTATGTACAAAAGAAAGAAACACTCTCCAATTCTGTGCCATGCCCAGCGCTATGTCAGTGCTTCTCTGCTATTCACAGGGTTTTCAAAGGTGGATTGTTTTGGGAGAGGGCTGCCAAGTCCCTCTCCCTAGCCTGCAGCACCTGCATTCCCAGGAGGTCTCCCATCCAAGGACTAACCAGACCAGCCCTGCTTAGTTTTGGAGATCAGGCTGGGTTGGATGCTTGGGTGCTAATGGCTGCAGGCCCTCTTTCACTATACACTTTAAATTGTGTTTAAAATGATCCTCCCTGACAGGGTCTGAGCTCCATAAAGCACTGCCTGCCTCTGATCTCAGCCCTCTTCCTCCAGAGCTACAGTCACCGTGGAGAAACCACTGAGGGCTGTGTGGGCAGGCACTGTCTCTAGCTAGCTCAGTGCCCAGTCCCCAGTTCCACAGACTGCAAAGTGAGGCAACCAGACCGCGCAACCTCCAAGGCCTCTAGTGATTCTAATGTTCTAGATTCAACAACTTAAGAACACTTACAGTGCAGCCTCAGGCCAAAGCAAAATAATTTTAGAGCAATACCACCGGCAAAAGAAGACCCTGGGAACGTAACTCCCTCCCGTGGTCTGGGCTGTGTTTACAAAACAAACCCAAGAAATAGTCATAAATCATTCCAAGTGGAGCTGCCTGGGTTGAGGCAACAAGACAAAAATACCTCCCGGCACAGCTCCCCTGGGCCCCCGCCCAGCTTGGGGGGAACAGGCCAGCCACCACTGTGCCCGCGGAAGACTCGGTTGCCAGAGTTTTCTTCCTGTGCTGGGACCCTCAGTGGGGACTTCTAGCCTTCGGATCTCTGATCCTCCTAGCATCTTCCTGTTCTCTAGTTCCTTGCGAAAAGGGAATGACTGAAGCACTGAAGGGATTGAGTTCCAGGTCATCCACTTTGTGACCTCTGTCCGGATCTGTGTTCTCATCTCTGTCACATACGGGTCATAACATGTGCTCTAATGACCTTGAATAAACACAGAGGGGTAACATTTCTAAATCTTAAAGGGCTCTGTGACTATAGGGATTACTTCTGGCCCCTGTTTCTGACTTGCTCGCTCCCTGGCCCTCACCCTAAAAGGTTACTCAGAGGACCCCTGAGACTCTCAGTAGCGGTCTCCTACTAGGGACTGGAAAGTTTGGCCCCCAGGTCAAAGAATGTCTGGCATCTGATGAGCAGGTAGCCGAGTCAGTCTAGACTGGCCTCACTTGCCCCTGATTGTTGTTGTTAGGTGCCGTCGAGTCGGTATCCGACTCATAGCGACCCTCTGTACAACAGGGGAAACACTATTGTCAGTGCTTCTCTGCTGTTCATAGGGTTTTCAATGGCAGATTGATTTTTGGGAGGGGGTTGCCAGGTCCTTCTCCCAAGTCTACAGCTTCTGGTGTTCCCAGGCGGTCTCCCATCCAGGTACTAACCAGGCCCGACCCTGCTTAGCTTCCAAGATCTGACGGGATCGGATGCCACAGGGCTATGGCTGCAGGCACTTGCCCCTGAGGTAGATCTACTTCAGCCTTTACAGTGTCCCTGAGTTGGGGTCAGGGGCCCTCACTTTATGGTAAATCCAGTTACAAGAGCTGTTATGGATGTAAGAAAGCCTGGGTCCCTACAACCCTGGGGCTGACATCACAGTGCAGCTGAGGGCTCGGAGCACGTGCTTTGATATGTCAGGCAGGGCCTGGTTGAGTCTGTCCTACCAACACATTAAGCTTCTGTTTCCTCTTTAAAGAAACAGGGAGAGGTGACCAATCTCAATATTATGTTGTTGTTAGGTTCCCTCGAGTCGTGTCCGACTCATAGCGACCCTCATAAGATTTTCAATGGCAGATTGTTTCGGGATTGCTTTGGGAGTGGGTTGCCACATCCTTCTCCCATTTTTTTGCGGTGCTGGGAATTGAACTCAGGACCTCAGAGACTGCAGAGCAGCACTCTACCAACTGACCTAAATCCCAGCCCTTCTTAATATTATGTTGTTATTGTTGTTAGGTGCTGTCGGGTCGAGTCTAACTCATAGCAACCTTCATAGGGTTTTCAATGGCTGACTGTTTCGGGATTGCTTTGGGAGTGGGTTGCCACGTCCTTCTCCCATTCTCAATATTATAGGTGATAATAAATGTACAAAAGCGTTGTGTACATGTCACATGTTATTCATTCAAAAACAATGCCGTTATGACTGCTATTGTCGTCGCTGTTGTCATTTTTGTTCCAGGGATGGATGCCTGCCGACCTTGGCATACACCCCCTGCCTACTCCAACCTTTCCTAAATCCCCCGAGTCTCTTTCCACTTCCCCTGGTGTGTGGCCTTTGCCATGCATGCCCTTCCTGTTTTCCTTTCTCCAATAACTCTACAAAACAAATACTTCTAAATTCGCCTCATAATTTACCTTATTTTACTCAGCATTACTCAGCACATAATTTGGGAAACAAAGTTCTGCACACACACAAAAAAGCCTCCTAATCCACAAGTGCAGCAAGTTCAAGTGTCATTATGGAGACGCATGGTCATTCAGGCCACACGGAATAAGAAGTAGATGACTAGATGATTTGGAGTTGAGATTTTTAGACCTGGTTTTGCTACTCACAGCAATTGAGAAGGTATCTAACATCCCCGAAATCTGAATCTTCCTAGCTATAGAACAAAAACATCTTTTTTTTTTTTTTTTTTCAATTTGTAAGCCTTAGTCTGCTGTGGTTAGGTGCCATGGAGTCATCTCCAACTCATAGCAACCATCACAGGGTTTTCAATGGCTGATTGTTTCAGGAATGGGCTTCTAGGTCTTTCTCCCACTTTTGCAGTGCTGGGGATAGAACTCAGGGGTTAAGAGATGGCAGAGCAGCACTCTACCAACTGAACTAAGCTGCATCCCAAGACCTATTCTAAATAGACAAAACTCTTAGCTCTAATAATTTTTTTTGCAGAGTCCAGTATATAAAATATTTAGTATTAGATAGAGGAGGGCTGAGGCAGGCTCGGGCCTGATGGCCTTCCTCACTTTCAAATGGTCTTGCCCTGTCCTTCATCCACAGGGCAGTCTAAATCCTTCCACATACATCCGTAGGCTTCAGAGGGCTCTACATAAGTGACCTCTGTGTGCCTCAGTTTCCTCATCTGTTGAAAGGAGGTAACAACTAGTCCTACCTCACAGGGTTAGTAGTAATAATTAAATGAGTTAGTATAGATAAAGCCTGAGGCACAGGGCTCAGTAATTCTTAGGCATCACTATTATTACCACTGCACTTTGATTGTGAAGGTATCCACCAGCCAGAAGTGTCAGGTGTCTGTGATCACACGGAGGCATCATGAAGTGTGCATGTGTGGAGACTGTAAATTATCTCCACCACCCACCATCCCACCTCCACTGTTTTCATAGTTACCATAAGGAATATATTATTTCATGAGATAGGCAAATTCTCCTTCTACTGATAGCATGGGTTTTATGATACAATGTGTCTCACAATCCTTGATCCGGTTCTGCCAGACATTTACAGAGTTCCCATTCAGTGTGTCAGGGCCAGGTCTTGAGCACACTCGGAGAAACACGTGTGGGAAGATAGAACTCACCTCAGTGATGCCAGTTGGTTTGCTTCGTGGCTCATGACCTCACGTGGTTATTCATCCAACTAATATTTATTGTGCACCTACTGTGAGCCAGGCAGCATGCTGAGGAGACAGCAATAGTCAAGAATGCCAGGCCTCAACCCTGTGGAGCAAGATACAGAATTACATGAAGAGAAAATTCCAGAGCATTTGAGGTATGTTAGTCACCTTGTGTGCTACTGTGGCAAAATATCTAACAAAAACAAACCTATAGGAAGAATGATTTATTGTGGCTCATGGTTGGAGGATTTCAGTCCAGGAAGGCATGGCAGAAGGGCAGGCATGGTGGTAGAGCAGGTGGCAGGGCCTGTGGCAGACGACCTCCTCACTTCATGGCGTCAGGAAGCAGAGAGAGCTAACAGCACTGGGGCCCATGTAAAACCTCCAAAGTCCCGCCCCCAGAGACCTACTTCCACAAAGCTAAGTCCCACAGCCTCTTGGGATAGCACCACCAGCCGGGGGCAAAACATCTAAGCACATGACCTTTGGGGGACATTGTAGATCCAAACTATAACTGAAGGGTTTGAGAGGGGGATGGAAAGGCAACCAAGGCACCGAGAGTGAGACTTCAGCAAGTTGGATTTCAGAGAGGAACGAGGGTGTGACCCCAGGCACGGTGGGCATGAAGAGAATGGCATGTACAGGATTATTTGTCTAAAGGATTTCCAAGAACACTGCTGTTTGCTTCTACTATTTTGCTCCTAGGAAGACACACATTCCTTTTTTGGGAACCAACATTTTTCTTGAATAAGCTCTTTTATAAACAATTATTGAAGAGACATTTGACATAAGCACATCTTAAACTGATCCCAGAATTAATCTTCTCTTCATGATTAAAAGGCCAGAACCTTGTTTCACAGAATTTTTCATTCTGGGAAGTTAGTCTGAAAATGTAAAACTAATTTTATTCAAGAGAAACAGCATGGCTTTCAATATGGTACACAGGAAAGAGCTAAAGATTGGAGTTGCTGTTGTTAGCTGCCGTTGAGTCAGAGTCCAACTCATAGCGACCCTATGTACAACAGGCAAAACACTATTGTCAGTGCTTTTCTGCTATTCATAGGGTTTTCAATGGCTGACTGTTTTTTGGGAGTGGGTTGCTGGGTCCTTCACCAAAGCCTACAGCACCTGGTATTCCTAGGTGGTCACCCACCCAAGTACTAACCAGGCCCGACCCTGCTGAGATTCAGATCTGACAGGATAGGACACCATAGTGGTATGGCTGCAGGCAAAGACTGGAATAAGAAACTCCAAAATATGAATCCTAGATTCTTACTAATTGAGCTTTTCTCTCTGAATCAGTCTCTTCTTTAACTAAATGGAGGATTGGACACTCACTACCAAACAGGAATATCATATAAGATATGATAGGAAAATGACCACAGACATAAAGAATTTATAAGGCATTTGTACCTATTTAATAACTTCCTTTCTTTGTGTCTTTATGTTCATTGCCCCCAAGCATAATGAAATGAGAGTAATTGGGTCATTTTTGTGGTTCCATTTTTGTTTTGTTTGAAGGACAAATATCTAGCAAGGGCATCACAGTCCTCTCAGAGCCCACAGTGTCCACCTAGGAATCTCTGATGCAATCTGTCAGCAGAGCCCATTCAAACAAACAGCCTCCTTGGGCTGTCCTCCAGTCCCCAGGGGATGGGATGGGCTCTTGGCCATGCTTACAGACAGCCACTCTGAGCTAGAGTCCAGTGTTGGGACCTTACTGTTCAACCCCAGACACCCAAGAACCTGGAATATATTTCAACAAACTCTGTAATGGACCCCAGTTCTGTCTTTCTTCCCACAATCTACTCCCTTTTCACCCAGCTCTTTCCTTAGCAACTCTCCCACCTCACCCTTTTTTCATATCTGAATCCACCACTGTGTGTCATGTTCATTAAGATGTCTGTGCCTTGGAGGGATTTTTATCCATGAAAACCACATGAAAAACAATACTCCATAGGATTGTATTCACAATTAAAAATGATTATTCACTTTAATAACATTGTATAATTTGATACAATCATAAATGCCCAGAAAGTTCTTCCCATTGTTATTACCCATATTTCTTTCCTTCCCTTCCTCTCTCATTCTTTTCTTTCTTCTTTCCTTCTTTCCTTTCTTCTTTTCCTGCCTCCTCTCTTCCTTCCATCCTTCCTCTAGAACCTCCTTCCTCCCTGCTCCATCAATAACTCTTACTTCCTTCTTCTCTTCCACTCCTGCATCCCTGCTGTCTTCCCCTCTTTCCCTGCCCTTGACCTCATGTGCCCGGTCCTCCCTCCCCTCTCCCTGACAGTTCCCCACCCCCAGCCATGGACGTTTTCTCCCATACTAACTCCCTGCTATAGTCAGGGGCAGGATCTTCCAAATGGAGCCCAGACCAAGCTGGTACTTGACTTTTAGATACTTCTAGGACTTGAATTTGCATTTGTGGAGCCACTAGCCACCATTTTTGGAAACTATTAAGAGGCTCAAATTCCCTCAGGATTAGGACAGGACAAATGATCTATTGGTCATTTTTGCTAAAGGGGGAGAGATTGATCATGGCCATGTTAAGCTGTTCTTTTAATATCTGGGCAACTCTCCACTGCATTCTCTCATGGTCTATAAGCACTGGGACTCAGCTGAGCCCTGACGTTCTCCTCATCTCTCTTCTGTCCCTTATTTCTTTCCCAGCCTGAATTTAGCATCACACTCTGACATCCACTGACTTTTTCTCTCTCCTGTACTGGACTCTGAGCTCCTAGTGAACATAGATAGGGGTCTGTTCCCAATCCTCTACCTCATTACTCTGAATGATCTTAACCCTATGAGAAGCAGTTAGAAGCAGAGGATTTGGATTCAGACAGCAGCAAGATTCAGTACTGTTTGCCACTATTTGTGACTTCACCAGACTATTTAATTTCTCTATGTCCATTTGCCCATTTACTCATTCAACAAACACTCATTGAGCACCTACTGAAAAAACATTGGAGATGGAATCGTGAAGAAGGCAGGGCACAGTCTTTGCCAACAGCCACTTAGAGTATGAGAAATAGTTAACAACTGAAATCACAAGCAAGCAAACAAAAATAATAATGTGATGAGTATCATGAATAATGCATACAGGAGATGAGCTAAGCAATAGCAAATGGGGAAATTTGGAAGACCTACGTCAATGCAGTGGACAGAGGTGGGTTCAAGCAGCATTTCCCCACCTCAGCACCATTGCCACCTAGGGTCCAATACTTACTGGTCCAATACTTGTTGGTGGAGGGGGCTATCCCATGCATTGTATGGTGTTTAACAGCTTTCCTGGCCCTCTACCTCCACCCTACCCCACACTATGGCAACAAGAATGTTTCCAAATATTGTTTATGTCCCCCGAGTTGTGGGCAGGGGAACAGCATCACCTCCAGTTGAGAATCATTGGCTTAGAGTTGCTCAGACTTGGGGTTCAGGCTCCTCTCTAGTATTTACTTGCTGTGGTGACTTTGAATAGGTGACTAAGTTGTCTGAGCTTCAGTTTGCCCATGGGTGCAGAGGTATATTATCAGTACCATCTTGTAGTGTCATTAAGAGGAATAAATGAGATAAGGACCAGTATATGGTAAGCCCTCAATTATGCATCCTTGATTGCTGATACTACTGCTGTTTATCTGTCTTGCCAACTAGCCACCAGTCCATTATAGACAGAAACTGGCTCCATGTCACATCAATACACCTAGCTGACAGCACAGAAGACCCCTTATAAACCTGGGGAACCTCTGCAGCAAAAATCTACAAAGTGCCCACTACAGGATGGACCGGGAAGACAGACAATGCTGGGTAAATTACCATGACTTTAACTTGGCCCCAGATAGACCTAGTCCAGTCAGGGTTAACATCTGATTAGAATCAGGCCTTTTAGTGGAGAAAGACCTGGCCTCTGCTGCCTGCTAAGAAACGCCATAGGAAAGCTCATTCCCTACAGGGAGTGGCTGATGAAAGATGATATTGCCTTTGGTCTTCCTCTTTGTCCTTGAACAATTGAGTGGGCCCTTCCTTTTCCTGTTTGGCTGGTTTGAAGCCCCTGATTCACTTCTGCTTGTCAGATCTCACCTCTTTGTAGCCTTGAAGCCCAGCCAGTGGAACGAAGGGCATGTGTTTTCAACTTCCGTGTCAGTGCATGGTGAACAGGTTGGTGCCTTGTTGCCTCTCTGGTTCTTCCTGAGGACTTAGTGGGACTAGTTTCTATCCCTACAGAACTGGACTTAAAGAGAGTGACCGTATCCAACTTTCTCCAGCCACATTCTTCTTTCTCTGTGCCCATCCCCTCCTTATCATCCTGAAGTCTTGAAGGATCTAATAGTCCCGGACTCGCTTATCTTTATAGAGCTCTGAGTAATTCCTCCATGGGATAGATAAAAGCAAATCCAGGAGGGTGTCTACTCTGGTGGTTTCCTGACCTAAGAAGTTATTTCAAATACCTTCCATGACCCTACTTGCCCCTATGCCTGATAATATCTGCTCAAGGTCCCTATTGCTTCCAGATCCTATGTTGAAGCAATTTTGGCAAGAGAAGATAGGCTCTGATTTTTTTGAAACAGTATTTCCCAAGAAAGTATGTACAATGGACAAGATTCTGATCTGGGAACGGTGGTGGCTACCAATTGGAACAAGGCCAACTTGTCTGGGAGTTCCTGCGTGCCCTGCACAAACGCACGGTGCAGGAAGAGGACGTGCCTGGGGGGGGGGAGGTGAGAGGGCACGCACCTGCTGAACGAACACCTGCCACGTACGAGGACCTTATTAGGCACTCCAGGTACAAAGGTGAGCATGGCACAATGCTGTAGACAAACTGGGACCTGGTGGGGACAGGGTCCCAAGTAGCATACCAGCCTCTTCCATCCAAAGTATGGTTCCATATCATATTTTCCAGAGCATCAAAATGAAAGAGTCACCAAGTATGGAAGATGCTGGTGACCAGCAAGAGGCCATACCTGGAACCAAGGTCTTCAGGTATTTTCTAGAAGGGACAAAAGTATTTAGTAATCACTTTTCTCTCCAGGGAATGGAACAAGTAACTGAGGTCTGTCCATAGAAAAGTTGGGGTCATTTGGCAGCGTGGAGAGAAAGCTCCGTGCACACAGGAGGGCAGTAGCCTAGCCTGGGCCCAGGGCCACCTTCCCTCAGAAGATGATGCCTTTGTGGAGTCATGAAATCAAGAGGGCGTTAGCAGAAAGGACATTTCAGCCAACAACCTAGTTCATGAGGTCTGCTACAGCAATCGGGCATGGCTAAAATGTCAAGAAGGTAGGAGGTGGCAGAGGAAGTGACAGCAGAGTCAGGCTAGGAAATGAAGGGCCTGGGTGACAGGTGTGGAGAAGAATTGCCCAGACACTGCTTCCCAGCTGTCGGCTCCTCCAGGGTCTGTCCAGCTGCAGCGAGCCACCTGGCCTGGCCTGCATCCCCTCCAGTGACCAAGGGAAGCGGCATCATGAAAGCTTGATCCTCTGAAGAGTGGTGCTGAAAAATGACACTCACTCGCAAGCTCCCCGCCATGCTGTCTGAGAGTCTGTCAGGCCTGCTTTGACTTCTTGCTCTGCCCAATGCTGCGTCCTTCCCCTCCCTTTTGCAGGTGTTGATTCCTATAAACACCATACGCCCTGCACACCGTGTCTGTGTCTGCTTCCAGCCTATGCTAGTCCTGGATGCCAAACTGGAGGCTGACTCTGCTTTGCTGCCAACATAGGTCAGTCACTTTTCTTTGCAATGGAGACACCTGCATGTGGTATGTCCAAGATTCTAACCTCCTTCAGTGTATCTAGGCTACACAGACCATGGATTGTGAACAATTCCCAGAGAACTGGCTGCAACTGGTTACATGTTTTCTTTCCTTTTCTCACTCTTAGGGGAGAACTTTTCTTCCTCTTGTCTGTGTTTCTACACGGAAGAACTTCATCTGGAAAATACTCCTCACATCTTTCTTCCAACAACCCTTCTCACAGGAGGAAGGGGCCTGGTGAGTTTAAGAACAGAGATTCTGGGCTCACCCTTTCTCTCCTAGGGATAGGTTCCCAGAACAAAGGGGGCCACACCTGGGTGGTGCTCAGGGCCATGCTCAGTTCTGAGCCTCCCACAAAGCCTTTCATGGGCCTGCCTCCCAGGGTCTGGGAGAGAAGCATTTTCAAGCCCACTCAGCTCCATAACTAAGCAGCATCCCCCTGGGGTTTTCACCCTCTCAGTGCTACATTTGGGTAAGGAAATGGGATGTCATGTTTCAAGTCCTCTAAAACAACCCACTCCTCCCCTCCAAATCAGCCATTGAAAATGCTATGAATAGCAGAGAAGCACTAACAATAGTGTTTTACCTGCTGTACATAGGGTCACTATGAGTCGAACACTGACTTGAAGGCACCTAACAACAACAACAACAACAACAAAATGCCCTAACAACTCACAGACCAACAGCTTAAACTGTCTTTTTTTTTTTTTTTTTTTTTTTTGCATTATTTGGGGGGTTGAACCTGGGGCCTCATGCATGCTTTGCAAGTGCTCTACCACTGAACTACACTTCCCCCAGCCCATCTTTTATTTTTTATCTTGAGACAGGGTCCTGCTAAATTACACAGGCTGGCTCTAGCCTCGAAACTGTGATCCTCCTGCCTCTGCCTCCCAAGTTGCTGGAATTTCAGGCATGAGCCACTGCACCCAACTCTAACATGTCTCAATGTATCATCTTCTTAGTATTCAAGGAATATCAATAACTACTGTTGAATAAATAAATGATCAAATAAAAGCGTATTGTTCTACCTAAAAGATTCCACCAATAGGCATTATGTCTATGAAGTTCTGTAGAGGGCTTCCCTCAAGTTCGCATTTGGACAATGTGCAGAAGACTTGGAGATAAATTCATGGAAAGAATGATTTAATAACTGCCTCAAATTGCATGAAAGAATACTGCCTTAGTGGTGAGCCACAATGTGTTTATTCAAGGGAAGCCAGGGAACTTAACCTTGAAGCTTTTATATTATGAATTCAGCGGAATATTTTGAGTATGAGGACTACAAAGCTTCTACAAACATTAGAGGATTTCTTTCTGCAATGTAGATTTTCAAAAACTGACCAGCATCTTTCTTGGACTGAACTGGAGGTTCAAAAAAGAGATAGGGCGTGGGCATCATGGCTTAGAGAACCACAGACCTTGTTTCTGGCCTTATTTACCAACAGGCTGGCTCAGTGACCTGGCTCCAGTCATGTTAAATCTCTCGGCTTCAGCTTCCATATCTGTCAAGTGCCTATGATAACACCCACTGTGCTCTCCTCACAAGAGGTCTTATGAGGGCTAAGTGTGATGTTTTATTTTAAATCAAGCCAAATGATATCATTTATTGGTGCTCAGTCCTGAAAATAATGCAAAGCAATTTTCATGGTTTTCACCCTTAGCTTTCATCCTGAGGCTGACAGGATTGTCCCTATTTAACAGACAAGGCAACGGAGGAATAGAGAGTTTAAGGAATTTTCCCAGGTTGTCATAACCAATATGCACGAGTTAGAGCTAGCATCCAGATCCCAGACCTATCTGACCCAAATCTTATGCTTTCAACCACCCTGCCTTTTATACTGAAAACAGAGTAGGAAGGATATGGGGCATTAGATGTTTATAGCTTTGCCATGAGGGAGCTACAAACATTCTCTTGGATCCCATATGAGGAAGCTAGGATGGCCCCTAAAGACACCAAAGATATCCATGTCCTGACCTCTGGGACCTCTGAGTATGGCGTGTGAGATGCCAAAGGGGAATTATGTTGCCAATCATCTGATCTTAAGATGGAGAGAGCAGCCAGGCATGGTGGCGCACGCCTGAAACCACAGCACTCACGAGGCTGAGGCAGGAGAGTCACGAGTTCCAGGCCAGCCTGGGTTACATAGCGAGTCAGCGGCCAGCCTGGGCCACAATTGTGAGACTCTGTCTTGAACAACCAAAAAGAGAGTGAGGGGGCCAGGCCTGGATTACCCAGGTGGCCCCATGTAGTCGCAAGTATTCTCCAGTGAGGAAAAAGGCAGAAGCGAGGGCAGAGAGGTGTGATGTGAGAAGGACTCGACCTGCCCTGCTATCTTCAAAGACAGAAAAGCAGCCTGGAGCCAGGCAAGGCAGGCAGCCTCCAGAAAGGAATGCAGACCTGCTGCTCTCTCCACTTTAGTCCAGTGAGGCTCATGGTAGATTTCTAACCTAAAGAGCTGCAAGATGATATGACTGTGTTGTTTCAAGCCAGTCGTTGGTGGTAATGTGTTACAGCAGCAATAGTGAACTAATACACCATGCACCTGTTTGGAAAACGGAGAGGTTGGGTTGGAAGCTGACTGCTGTGGCTTTTCTACCTCTGACACCCTCCAAAAGTCTATATTCTATTGTAATACACATTGTTGTTGTTTTTAGGTGCCGTGGAGTCATGCCCAACTCAAAGTGACCCTTATAGGGTTTTCAATGGCTGATTGTTTTCGGGATTGCCTCGGGAGTGGGTTGCCACATCCTTCTGCCATTTTTGTGGTGCTGGGAATCGAACTCGGGACCTCAGAGACTATAGAGCAGTGCTCTACCAACTGAGCTAAATCCCAGCCCTCATAGTAATACATTGTTGTTGTTGTTGTTAGGTGCTGTCGAGTCGATATCCGACTTATAGCAACCCTCTGTACAACAGGGGAAACATTATTGTCAGTGCTTCTCTGCTGTTCATAGGGTTTTCAATGGCAGGTTAATTTTTGGGAGGGGGTTTCCAGGTCCTTCTCCCAGGCCTACAGCATCTGGTGTTCCCAGGTGGTCTCCCATCCAGGTACTAACCAGGCCTGACCCTGCTTAGCTTCCAAGATCTGATGGGATCCGATGCCACAGAGCTACAGCTGCAGGCATAGTAATACATAGCTCTTTCTAAAACCTGGGAAGCAGCACAGAAATAAATGACTATGGTTACTTGTTCCTAGAATATAGAAAGGCACAAAGCTAGAATCTCCCTGCATACCTGCCCCTACCCAAATGAACCTGCCTCCATTACCCTCAGCTCCTGCCAGCAAACATCTCCTCCCAGCTCCTCCTTGGGCTGACAGGCAACCCAGGGGTCTGAAGACAACAGATTGCCTAATAACTCATCCCTGCAAAGGTGCCTCATTCATGCTGCTTGGCAGACATTGAGCCAAAGGTGCCCTTTATTTTAAAATATGAGAAATGGCACAAAATATGAAGCACTGAGAGCAGGAGGAAATCAGTTACTCTCTTCCCCTCACCTCCCCTCTCCTCCTGTCTTCTCTCCTCTTCTCCCGTGTCCTCTCCTCTATCATCTTGTCTTCCCCTGCGGCTGCCCCACATATTCTGGATGCATTCCAAAATTTCTTGAAACAGAACCCTGCCCAAATAGCACACAAGCATCTTCCATCCAAAGTATGGTTCCATATCATATTTTCCAGAGCATTAAAATGAAAGAGTCACCAAGTATAGAAGATGCTGGTGACCAGGAAGAAGCCACCTGGAACTAAGGTCTTCAGGTATTTTCTAGAAGAGAAAAAAAGTATTTAGTAATCATTTTTCTCTCCATGGAATTGGACAAGTAACTGAGGTTTCTGAGCAGAGGAGGAGAGGGGACATGAGTGTAACCTCCCTCCAGGCTGGACCTCCTGGAAAATAGGCAGAAGTACAGTGGGCTGGCAAATCTGTGCAGAGTGATTGCTGTAGTCTTTGCACCAATATGACAGTTCATTAGGATTCAGTATGACTGAAGTTCTTTCAGGCTATTTTCATACCACCTTTTCTATTTTTGTCATAAGTATAGCCTTCTCTGTTATTCTTTACATTGAATTTTTCTTTTTTCTAAAATATTGATTGATTGATTGATTGATTGATTGATTGATTGATTGCAGTGCTAGATGGGTGACCCCATACTCCACACATGCTTTGCAAGCATTATACCACAGAGCTGCACTCCTAGCCCATTTTTTACTGTTTTATTTTGAGTCAGGTCTCACTAGTTGGGCCCTTTCTAGCTTTGAACTTGAGATTGCCCTATCTCTGTCTCCCAAGTTGCTGGGATTGCACCTGGATGAATTTTTAATTTGCTAAAGACCATACAAAATCAATTGCTGTAGTATATTAACAGGGAATTGCCAGAAAATCAAGCCAGATTCAGAAGAGGGCGTGAAACAAGGGACATCATTGCTGATGTTAGATGGATATTAGCCAAAAGCAGAGAATACCAGAAAGATGTCTATTTATGTTTTATTGACTATGCAAAGACATTTGACTGTATGGATCACAATAAATTACAGATATCATTGTGAAGAATGGGAATATCAGAGCACTTGATTATACTTATGAGGAATATGTACATGGACCAAGAGACTGTCATTGAAACAGAACAAAGAAACACTGCTTGGCTTAAAGCCAGAAAGGGTGTATGCCAGGGCTGTATCCTCTCACGCTACCTCTTCAATCTCTATGTTGCTGATGTTAGGTGCCATCAAGTGTCTATACTGAGCAAATAATCTGAGAAGCTGGACTTTATGAAGAAAAACATGGCATTAGGGTTGGAAGAAGACTCATTAATAACTTGTGTTATGCAGATGACATAACTTATTTGCTGACAGTGAAGAGGATTTGAAACATTTACTGATAAAGATCAAAGAACACAGCCTGCAGGAAGGATTGTGCCTCAACATCAGCAAAACAAAAATCCTTACAACTGGGCCAATAAGCAACTTCATGATAGGTGGAGAAATGATTGAGGTTGTCCAAGATTTGCTTTACTTGGTTCTATAATCAACACCCACAGAAGTAGTAGTCAAGAAATCAAAACACTCATTGCATGGGGAAAAGCTGTTGCAAAAGACCTAAAAATGTTGAAACATAAACATGTCACACTGAAGACAAAGGTGCAGCTGACTCATGCCATGATATTTTCAGTTGTATCATATGTTTGTGAAAGCTGGATGTTGAATAAGGGATACAGGAGAATATTGATGCTTTTGAAGTATAGTGCTGGAGACAAATATTGAATATACAATGGACTGCCAAAAGAACTAATAGATCCATCCTAGAAGTGCAACGAGAGTGCTCCTTGAAAGCAAGGATGGCTAGACTGCATCTTATGTATTTTGGACAAGTGGTCAGGAGGGACCAATCCCTGGAGGACATCATGTTTAGAAAAGTGGCAGGTCAATGAAGAAAAGGAAGACTCTCAACTAGATGGATTGACACAGTGACTACAACAATGGGCTTAAATATAAAAAAAAGATTGTGTGCCTGGCACAGTGTCGAGGTATGTTTTGTTCACTTATACGCAGTGTCACTATGAGTTGGACCCAACTCGACAGCACCTAAAAACAACACCCTTTCCAGCTCTCCTCTCTCTCCAGGCATGTGGGAGGATTACAATTCCCTGCTCCTTCCACTCCCCACCACATGCAGTGTTTTGAGATGCGTGGAGCCTTGTGATGGTTCTGTGTGAAGAAGCGACAGGCTGTGCAAAGAAGGCGTGTGTGTCACTTCCAGGCCAGAGCATTTGATTACTAGTGGAAATCTCGCCAGGGCTTCTTCCTCTGACGAGGAGGGCATGTGTTCCATGGAGATGCCTGAGGATTCCCCTTGTACCTGAGTCATGGCGTGAGAGCTGCTCTACAGCTGGGGTCCCAGAGTGTGATTCCCGGACCTACAGCACCGGCAGCACCTGGGAAACTGGTAAAAATGCAGATCTGCCTGCAGAAGTGAGACTCAGCACTTCCTGTCTGAATGAGACCACCAAGGATTCTGGTGAAACCTGAGGTTTAAGAATCAATGTCTTAGAATTTCTAAGGCCTATAGAGCCATCTGGACCCACAGCACACATTACATAAGCAAAAAGCAAAAACTCGTTCGCGCTGAGCCAGTGAGATGATTGAGTTATTTGTTATCACCATGTAACTTAGCTTCCTCTGGCTAATATTCTTCTATGAATGCAAGCAAATACACCATGCCCAAAATAGGTTACCATCAAGAAAAAAATATGATCAAATGATTGCATTAAATTTGGCTAATCATTGTTACCTGCTGAAAGTGTCACCCTGAAGTCTGCTCCAGTTTTAATAGAGAAGATTAGCACATGTGAAAGGTTAAAAATAGTGGCACCAAACTGAGTTTATTTCCTTGAGGAAGAGCAGACTTGGAATAATTTCAAGTCTGCAACCCAGTACTATTTAATGACTTGCCATTTTGCTACCTGAAATCATCTCAGACACCACACTAGTGGTACGTGAGCCATCCTTTGGGAAGTGCTGATCTGTCAGCCTTTTGGTTCTGTACTTGAGGAAAGCTGTGGCCTGGAAATGGGAATGTCCTTGCCCAAGATCACTGTCTAAATCTGTTTCTTATTGCTTTGTTGTTGTTGTTAGGTGCCGTCGAGTCGGTATCCGACTCAGAGCGACCCTCATAGGGTTTTCAATGGCTGAGTGCTTCGGGATTGCCTTGGGAGTGGATTGCCAGGCCCTTCTCCCATTTTTGCGGTGCTGGGAATTGAACTTGGGGCCTCAGAGACTGCAGAGCAGCGCTCTACCCACTGAGCTAAATCCCAGCCCTCTTATTGCTATAACTGAACACCATTATGAAGAACAGAGGTTTATTTAGCTCACGGTTCTGGAGGCTAGAAGTCCAAGAGCAAGTTGCCAACGTGGGCATGGCGTCTGGCAACAGCCTTCTCACTGCACCCTAACATGACAGAGCGGATCACGTGGTGAGACAGAACACGGGAGCCAGCTCCAGTCTCGCTTCCTCCCCTTATAAAGCCACTAATGCCATCATGGAGGCCCCACTTTCATGGTTCCATCTAAACCTTGTTCCCTCTCAAAGGCACCACCTCCAAATACCCTTCACATGCAAACTTGGGATTAAGTTTCCAACACATGAACTTCCGGGGGATACACTTAAACCACAGCAATTGCAAAATAAATTGGAGGCAGCACAGAGTCCAGAGCCCAGGTCTCCCATACCCCTAGTCTTGGGCATTTCTCTGCAGCAACCATGGAGCTTACGTCCCCATTTCACCTCCTGAACTTGCTGCAGTCACCCAGGCTGTTGGTCTGAAATATAGGGAATGGCCAAAAGGACAGGTGTGGGCTGGATCCTGAGGTCAGGGAAGCCAAAGGCAAATCCAAAGCCCTTTCTGCTTCATCCGTGCAGAGGACAGCAGACATGAGTAGTCAAGGAAAATATAAAGAAGCAACTGGCACAGTGAATTAGAAGCTAGGAGACAGAGATTATGAGTTTCTGTGGCTGCTGTGATATCTATCACAATCTTACTGGCTTAAAACAATGTAAATGTATTATCTACAGTTCTGGAGGCTGAAATCTACAATCAGTATCACCAGTCCCAAATCAAGGTGCTAGCTGGACTGCACCCCATCAACATGTTCTAGCGGAGGGGTTGCTTCACCCTAGTCTCTGCTCCTGTGGTCACAGCCCTTCTCATCAGTCTGTAACCGCCCTCTGCGTCTCTTTTATAAGGACACTACTGATGGCACTTAAGACCTACCCAGATAATCCCAAATAATCTCATCTGGAAATCTTTATTTTAACCACATCTGCAAAGACCATTTTCTCAAGTAATGTAACACTTGTGATTTCCAGAGATTAAGATAGTGATAGCCTTTGGGGGTGGGAAGTCATTTTTCAGCCTACCCCAGAGACACTAGCTCACCCCCTACCACCAACTGTGGCTGAGCTCTTGAACAGATCAGTTACCTTCTCTGAGCCTCAAGTTTCTGGCTTGTAAAAGGAGAGGGTGGGCACTAGATGATTCCAGAGGGCTCTTCCATCATGGGCAGTAGGAGTTCACTGAGCTATTGCAGATCCCCTCTGTGCCCCCAAAGGATGCACCACCCAAACCAAGAAGTGACCAAGGATCATTAAAGACAGAAAACAGAGGACAGCTCACCCTCTGGCTGACAACTTTTGAGTACATGCACCGTCCTCTTTCATTTCTTATATTTCACTCTACATTTTATTGGCCACTGGAAAACTGTTGTAGCTGGGTCCTGCAGGGTGAAATGCTACCTCACAGTGAGGACTTTGGAGAATATGGCTCAAGTCATGAAGAATGCCAAGGATGCCCAGGACTCACCTTCCCCAAAGGCTTGGGATATAACAAAGATGAACAGAGATGCCATAATGGACAAATCTCCTGGGACACAGCCTGAAACAGAAGGGACTGGAGGGAGCTCCAGACACCTCCTCTCTGCCCCTGCTGAGCTGAGTTTTTTAAAAAAGGCTTTCAAAGCTGGGCGCAGTGGCGCATGCCTGTGGTCCTAGCAGATTGGGAGGCGGAGGCAGGAGGATTGCAGGTTCGAGACCAGGGGCAGTCTGCATCACTTAGTGAGACTCTGTCTCAAAAAGTAAAAGAGGTAGGCTGGGGGTGCATCTCGGTGGTCCAGCACTTGCAGAGCATGCGGGCGCGAGGCCCTGGGTTCAAGCCCCAGTACCGAAAAAAAAAAAAAAATTCCAAAGCCCCATCTTGCCTCCTTTCCCTCGGAGCCTTGGCCTGTATGGGTTATGGGGTGTGTGAAGGGTGAAATAAATATAGATGCTAATCATATTGGCAAAAAATGCAAGCATATGTTACTGTTGAGCCTGGGAAGAGTGCTGGAAAGTGCGTCCCTCATACAGTGCTTACGGAAAGGTGCATCTGTGCAATCTTTGAAGGCCAACTTGGTATGAAAAAGGTGCGTGAGTCTTATGATTCAGCAATCCCACTTGGTATATGTCTAGTAAGTTACAAGCCATTGTACAGGAAGGAGTGCAGGCTTCCACAGTACTCTCAAATGTATTCCCTGCTCTGTCCTATCACAGAGTAGTGTGTGATTCCTCACTGCCTGGTTTGGGGCAGATTTGGGCAATGGTGGAAAACCAGAGGGCAGGAAAAGAGAAGCCCTTTTTCTCCCAGAGTGCCTGCCATGGTCCCTGCACCCAACCCAGGGCCCTCACTTCTATGCTTTGCTCCCCACATCCTCCAGGGCCCTCTACCTGTAGGAGATGGCATCTTCCACAGCTCCTAGTCCCTTGTCTGCCTCACCTCCATGTTGGGTTCTTTCAAGTATTGCATCCGCTTAGTGAACAAATCCCTGCCATCAGTCTCCTCTATTTTAAGTATCTATGGAGATGTTCTGTTTTCCTGACTGGACCCTGATGGGTAATAGTGTTTACGGCACCACTATTTGTCATAGCAAAAAGTTAGAAACATCCTACATGTTACTTAGTGTTCTGTTACTGTGACAAAATACCTGAAACAATAAACTTTCAATGAGGAAAGGTTTATTTCACCTCATGATTTCAGAGGTTTCAGTCCATGATCGTTTGCTCTGACTGCTTTGGGCCTGGCATGGCACAGTGCATCATAGTGGGTAGCAGGGTGGGCAAGGCCTGTTCAGCACATGGCAGCCAGGAAACAAAGGGAAAGAAGAAACCCCATCATCCCAGTATCTCCTTCAAGAGCACACCACCAATGACCTAACTTCCTCCCTCTAGCCCCCGTGTCCTAAATGTTCCACCACCTCCCCATAGTGCCAAAGGCTGATGACCAAGCCTTCAACACACGGATCTTTGGATGATATTTAAGGTTCAGACGATAATATCTTAACAGTTCATCATTTGAGAAATTGGACACCAGTGGTTTTAAATCTATATGTACCAACATGGAAGGCACACTGTTGATAGAAAGAAGGCAATCACAGAACAATATTATGGGAATGTTTGACTTGTGGCTATTATTTTTTAAACCACAAACTAATTCTATGTACTTGCTACAGTTTCATGAAATCTTTAGCTTTTAGTTAAATATCTGCATCTACAGAAATATCTGGAAGGATTCATAGCAAATTAACTGCACTACTACCTCTGGGAGGCACTGAGATCGAAGTGGAATAGAGAGACAGTGATAGAAGAGAAGTTCAAATTTACCATATCATTTCAAGCTTTTACAAGGAAATCATATTAATGTACTACTTATTGTTGTTGTTAAATACCGTCAAGTTGGGTCTGACTCATAGAAACCCGACATACAAAAGGATGAAACATTGCCAAACTATGCCACACACACAGTCTTTTTATGCTTGAGCCCATTGTTGCAGCAACTGTTTATCTTCTCATTTTGAGTTATGCCACATCAGCAAATGGAAGTCTCAGAGGTTTTACTCCATTCCCATCATTAAGGCCAACTTTACTTTGAGGAGGCCACTCTTCCCTAGTTGTTTCTTCAATGTCTTCCAGCCTGGAGGGCTCATTTTCCAGCACTATATTTGAAAGTGTTTCTCTGCTATTCATAGAGTTTTCAATGGCTAATTGTTTCAGGAGTGGGCTGCCAGGTCCTTCTCCCTAGTCTGTCTTAGTGTGGAAGCTCTGCTGAAATCTGTCTACAGTGGGTGGCATCTGAAATATTGGTGGCATAGCTTTCAGCACCACAGCAACATGCAACACCCCACAGCATGACAAGCTGACAGACAAGTGGGGGGTGTATTACTTACATAAGTAAAATTTAATTTTAAGATATAGCAAAACAACAACAAAAGGAGTATGAAAAAATTACACTGGGGTTATATTTTGAAGCATCTGAAATGGGAATCTGAGTTTGTGCTCAATTCTATCTGGCAATGAGAAGGTAACGAAGATGTGCAAATAGTCATGAGGTGACTGGGTCTAGGGAATGCAAGTGCCTCCTCCTAAGGCTGTCATGAGGATTGGATAAGGAGCCACAGAAAGCACCCAAAGCAGGCTCTCGTCGGCGGTGAGGCCTTGTGAGTGTTGGCCACTGCTGATCTTTCCCTCACTCTGCTCTGGCGCGTTGGCCTCTCCCATTCTTGTGACTGTGCTGTGTACCTTAGGGCCTCAGAGTTCTCATGCAGGCTGTTCCTCATTCCTGTTTCTTTTTTCCAACTCTCTTGCATACCTTGGTGTTCAACTTAACTATCATCAGGTAGCGAGCAACCTGCCCTTTCAAGTGGGTCCCCTAGCCCCTGGGCATATCTCCGTCAAAGCATTCTTTGGCCTTTACAGAGTGTTTGTTAACAATCTTGTAATCAAGTCTACGGGCTTTTAAAATTTTTACCTATTTATTATTTTTCTTCTATGCTTACAAGTATTGTTGTTGTTAGGTGCCATCAAGTCGAATCTGACTCATAGCAACCCTCATAGGGTTTTCCATGGCTGATTATTTTGTGAGTGGCGACCCTCATAAGGTTTTCCGTGGCTGATTGTTTTGTGAGCCATGTCTTTCTTCCATTTTTGCAGTGCTGGGGATCCAACCCAGGGCCTCAGAGAGCACAGAGCAGTGCTCTACCAACTGAGCTAAAACTCAGCTCTCAAGTATACAACCTCAAACAGGCAGGGATAAGTATTTGTAGGTTTACTGCTATTTCCTCAATATGCAGCAGCATACCTGGCACACAGTATAGGTTGAAGTAACAATAAGATTAATAGTAGTAGTAGCAGTAGCAGCAGCAGTAGCTGCAATAAATTGTTACTATTTATTGAACATTTACTATGTAAAGATATAGCTCAGTGGGTAGAGCGCTGTGCTGCAGTCTCTGAGGCCCTGAGTTCAATTCCCAGCACCACAAAAATGGGAGAAGGGCCTGGCAATCCACTCCCAAGGCAATCCCGAAGCACTCAGCCATTGAAAACCCTATGAGGGTCGCTATGAGTTGGATACCGACTCGACAGCACCTAACAACAACAACAACATTTATTGAACATTTACTATGTAAAGATGTATTTTCACATGCTTTACATATATTAACACATTCTAATATGTTAATAACCATTTTGTATGGACATTAATATTATTTCTACGTTACAGAGGAAGAAACAGAATCATAGGTTAAGAAACTGGACCAAGATCACACAAGTAGTAAGTGTCAGAGCTGGGATTCCACCTATTAGTACACCATAAGTATTTATTGAATGATGAATGAATGAACTGTTAACCTAATATTGATTTGTGGTACTCCTTATGTTCTCCTCCTCCAATGATCCCATTGATTTGTTTTAGAGTAAAGTTGTTGTTGTTAGATGCCATTGAGTCGGGTCTGACTCATAGTCACCCTCATAGGGTTTTCAATGGCTAATTGTTTCAGGATTTTTCGGGAGTGGACTGCCATATCCTTCTCCCATTTTTGCAGGGCTGGGGCTTGAACCTGGGCCCTCAGAGAGTGCAGAACATCACTCTACCACTTAAGCTATACCCTAGCCCTTAGAATAAAGAGAAACAATTAACTAGTTGACAGGGCGTCCACAGAGACATGCAGCCCTTAGAGAGAGCAGGCAGCTACTTTCTCCTGAGAGGCAGCGAATGAGGCTGAGTGTAACAGGACCCCTGGCAGTGCGGCAAATGAGGGGCAGAGCGTTCTGGCAGAGACGCAGGGACTCAGCCAGCTCCGGGCCGCCTGCTGGGTCTTTGGAGGCTGCTCCCTGGAAAGCCCCAACACAGCCAGAGTCTGAGAACAAGTTCTGGGAGCACAGAGACCTGGCTGTCCCAGGGTGACCCTAAGGAAGTGAGAAAAACCAGCCCCTGACACCGGCCAGGGAGACTGCGGCTCAGTCCGTTAGGGGTGGAAGCCACACCTTTCCCTGGGAGGTGACTGGAAGTGGCAGTGAGTGTCTGCAGAGGCCAGGAGAAAATACCATGTACAGGCAGCAAACGCACCATGTTGCCATCGCGTGCCAGGCACGGTGTGGGGGGCTTTAGGTAAACTGTCTCTGGTAATTCTGGTAACAGCCCTGATGGTTCTGTCAACACTGGCTTGGTCAATAAATACTTGTCAAGGACCCACTGTGCAGATGAGGTTAAGGACTATTTTTAACTGTGTTATAGGTGAGGAGAAAGAGACTTAGAGATTAAGTAACTGGCCCAAGTTAGACATTGCCAGTGCCCTTCTGATCCTTCCTGTATGTTTTACTTGAACTCGAGTCTGCCAATGCTGACACCCCTTCTCTACCTCTGTTCAGAATTACCTTCTACATTGGCAACCCCTATTTATTTCTATTGAGTGCCAAGTACTGTACTATAATCACGATTAGGAATTATTCAATGAGATAATGGTGCCTGGCCCATAATGAATATTCAGTAAAGATTAATGTATGTGATTCTGTCTGTATTCTGTATTTATACAATGTGATGATTAATTTTGTGTAGAGTAGTCTAAGCCATACTACCCAGAAATTTGGTCAAATATAGCTGGATATTTCTATGAAGGTATTCTTTAAATGACATGAAGACTTAAATCAGCAGACTTTGAGTAAAACAGATCACTGTTCATAGTGAGGGTGGGCCTCATCTAATCAGTTGAAGGGCTTAAGAAAAAAAGGTTCTCCAAGGAAAAGGGGCTTCTACCAGCAGACTGCCTTTGGAGTCAAACTGTGAGATCACCTATTCCTTGAGTTTCCAGACTCCCCGCCTATACTACAGCAGATTTTGAATTTGCCAACTCCACAATCATGTGTGCCAATTCCTTGATGTGTGTGTGTGTGTGTGTGTGTTTTGGAAGAGTAGATAAAAAATAGAGGATGTCTATATGGAAGTTAAAAAATAAAAACTGCCTGAATTCTTCTAGAAATCCAGTTGCTAATGAAGAGTGTCTCTGATGTTCACAAACAGCTCCACTTATATGGAAAGAATGGGTTTTTCTAATTTGGTCATAAGACTTATATTCTAATCCTAGTTCTGTCCTTTCTCCTGTCATTCCATGTCTGTTCTCCAGACAAAAGAAGAAGACACATAAACACCATAATGAAACCCACATTTCAGCCAGGCACAGTGGCACATGCTACAATCCCAGCAACTCAGGAGGCAGAGGCAGGTGAATCACAGTTTTGAATGGACTGAGGCTGTAGATCAGAGGTAGAACACTTTTAAAGCCAGAGTGAGGCACTGGGTTAAATCCTCCAGTACCACAAAAAAATGAAAAAAAAAAAAGAAAAGAAACCCATATTTCATACATTTAACATGCTATGCACTAATAAAAAAAATTGACCATTTAAAAACTGAGGAGGCATGACAAACTCAGCAATGAATAAGGATGCCACTGACAGTCTGAGCCTGCCCTGGCACCCCGTGGCCCAGGGGACGGCGGTGGCCCTGGAGTGACTGAGGAAAGTGTGCCTGTTGCAGGCCAGTCCCCAGTGCGACCTCACCAGCAAGGTGACTCAGGGCAGGTCCAGGCTGTGGTTTCCTCATTACTGGAAGTGGAGTGACAATTATTCCTGGGGTTATTATGAAAATCAAAATGGACTCCGGCACATGGCTATGTCTTTTATCCTAAGAGCGAGCAGTCCAGACTGTTGAGTAAAGAAGCAGTTTCTGGGCTCAAGGTCAGAGCGGGGTTAGGGCTCGGGATCCAGTGTGGTTTACGGTCACTGCTCCCGTGACTCCCCACTGCTGATAGCCCATGCATCTGACAGCAAGTCCTTCCACATTGAGCCTTCTCGGCTTCTAAACTGCCAGGTCTCGTTTCCTCTTGGTAATAGCCTTGGGGCCAGCAGCCCAAGAAGAAGGGGGTGACCCCTGGCCACATGAGTTGAAAGCAGAGCAGAGCTGACCCCGACCTGAAATTCAGCGTCCTCGCCTCCACTCACATCAGCAGGCATCCAGAGTTTCACCTCCTGGCCGCCGCTCCAAATGAGCAACACACATCAGCCACAAACCCCCACCGCAAAGCTGAGTCCCTCTCACCACCGCAGGAGACGGGGAGACAGAGGAAGACTGGAAAAAGAACTGAACGCGAGAAAACAGGACAGCACAGCAAGATTCCAGTCAGAGAGTCAGCTGCCAGCAAACGGCGGGTCATCTCCCAACCGTCTCCTGGAGCTCAAACCTAGTGGATCACTTTTCCCATTATTTTAGGATTTGGGGACAATGAGATACATTTTCTATGACTAAGCTTAGCCACTAACTCACTCGGTGACACCCAGTAGGTCAGTGAGTCTTCTGAGTAACCGTTTTCTCTTCTGTATAACAAAGTCATAGGAAGTGCGCATTCCTAAACTCCACCATTAGACTTCCAGGCTCACGATTTTGCCATGGGTGAGTCCCTTGGTTGCTATCATTAACCTAATGTTGTTCTTTGTGTGCATTTATTTACTTAAAAAGGAAATTCTCTATGACTACCTAAACGCAAGGGCTGGGGTTTAGCTCTGTTGGGAGAGTGACACTCTGTGGTCTCTGAGGCCCTGAGTTCAATCCCCAGCACCACAAAAATGGGAGAAGGGAATGACAATCCACTCCCAGAGCAATCCCCAAACAATCAGGCATTGCAAACCCTGAGAGTCAGACTCGACTTAATGGCACCTAACAACAACAACCTAAATGTAAAAACACAGCCTTTTGCATTAGTAATTTATAATGAGGGAGAAGAATGTGGTAACATACTTCTGAAACAATCAACCCTTGAAAACCCTATGAGGGTCACTATGAGTCGGACCCGACTCTATGGCGCCTAACAAAGAGGATGATGACGAATTTGTAACACATAATTATGGTTGACAAATCTCTCATGCACCAGGAGCTACAAGCATCTGTGAGGCTGTCTTCTGACAACAGTGACCTGGATGATCCCAAAAGGCCCTCCAGTGTGGCACCGCACTGTGAAAAACCCTGATGCCCAGCAGCAAGGCTCATGGCTCCCTTCTTGGGGAGACTTCCAACCCCCTGTGTTAGACCAGTTCCCCCTGTGAGTCCCTAGCATGCTTCTCTGTAACCCTAGTAAAATCTCTCTTCCCTGCTAAAGGTGCCGGCTGAGCATATTTGGACCTTAATGGATTCGAGTAATGGAGTTAGCGCAGTTAGTATGGACACTTGGCTGTGTTTACACTTCTAAGACTCAGCTCCTTTATCCACAAATGAGTTTAATTTTTCTTCAATACATGGAGCCCAGAAAAAAAAAAAAAAAGCCAAAAGCAATTTGTGTAAGAAGGGCAGAAAGGACATAATGTGGCTTCCCAGAAATGTTGAAGTGAAAAGAACTTGTCAGTTAGAGGAGAGAGGAGAATGTTTGAAAGCAAAAGGAAAGAAGCCACTCCATTCATGGTTTTCAACATGATTAGAATGACCACAATGGGTATTTATTTATAGTTATGACCGTGTTAAGTGCTTTTTCAGCTTGATTTCATCTGATCCTCACCACTATCATTCCCACTTTGCACATGAAGAAACCAACATTCATTGAGATGACGTGACTTTTCCGAGGACACACATAGAAAATGGCAGAGCGGAGACTTGAACACCAGTCTGCCTGGTTCCAGGGCCCACGCTCTCCTCATAGGCAGATGCTCCTGGGGGAGGTGCCATGCTCACTGCTCCTACAAGCGTGGAGCCCACGGCCCACTCTGCTCCCCAGGTTCTGCGGCTTGTCCTGTGACCGACCCACCAAGCGACTCAACTGAAATCCTTACTAGGCTTTTACTGCACAGACCTTATCTCTTTTGCAACTGCGACTTCCTTTTGTCTCTGCCCTCCCCTATCTTTTCTGTTCTGATCCTCCCTCTGTGTATCATGAGATGAATGAAAAGGAGCCCTGAGCCCCGCCTGCATCTTATTGCAGGAGCCAGTGCAGTGCCCTTCCTCTGCCAAGGAGTGGCAATGGCTCCAGGTGGCCTAAGCTGCGAAGCACCAGCAAACGTGGTGGCTTCCAATCAGAGTTCCACAGGAGACCTCAAGGAGAGGCCAGCCTCAAGAGAATGGGTCTGCTTCATCTTTATTACATAAATCCTCCTGTGTAAAATGTCACTTGGTCAAGGCTAAACGTAGAACACCTATAGCTGTACCACCCTGGCGTCCCATCTTGTCAGATCGCAAAAGCTAAGCAGGGTCAGGCCTGGTTAGTACTTGGATGGGAGACCACGTGGGAATACTGGGTGCTGTAGGCTTGGGAGGACCTGGCAGCCCACTCCCAAAACAATCAGCCATCCAAAACCCTATGAATAGTAGAGAAACACTGACATAATGCCGGGCATGGCACAGCATTGGGGAGTGTTTTTTCTGTTGTAGATAGGGTCTCTATGAGTCAGACCCAACTTAAGAGCACCTAACAACATAGCTCAGTTGGTAGAGCACTGCACTGCAGTCTCTGAGGTCCCGAGTTCAATTCCCAGCACCACAAATGGGAGAAGGACCTGGCAACCCACTCCCAAGGCAATCCCGAAACAGTCAGCCATTGAAAACCCTATGAGGGTCACTATGAGTCGGATACCGGCTTGACGGCACCTAACCACAACAACAACAACAATAAACACAGAAAACCTACTAATGCAACAGCATTAAGCACAGACTGCGGAGACCCAGGCTTCGTCCTGGACATGCCACCAAATAGCTATCTCTGAGGCTTAGTCCCCTCATGACTAATGTGCCCGCCTTTCAGCTTGGGGATCAAAGGAGAGAAAGTGAATGAGACACACACACACACACACATGCGCGCGCGCGCAGTGGGCATGCCACAAAAGCAACAGCATGTAAAGAGCTCTATTGAAAGCAACGCCCCTCTAGCATTTGCGACCACCTCTTTCCCTTCTCTTCCATGAAACCTCACTTCCACTAACACTGATCACCTGCTCCTGCTGGTTTCATTTTGTCTTTCCAGTCCCTTTGAATGCCATCTCCTCCCACTCCACCAATGCTAAGCACACAGAGTCTTTAGGCCCTAAATCCAGTTGGTTGTCCTCTCTGACCTGGCAGCCTGGGCCACTGATTTGGCGTGACTTGGAGAATCCAGCAGCATAAAGACACCTGCTGCCTTTGGGCTCACTTACCTTGCCCGTGCAAGGCTTGGTCCTCATCACTTCACCCTCTCTCCTCCAGAGATTTTTCACCCATCCTGGGACAAGTGAAACCAGGCTGGGACCTCTCCGTTGTTAGCCTTCTGTTCCCCAGCCCTCTGACCAGAATGCCATATGAGGGTGGGTGCAACTCTGAGGACGTCACCTTCTGTGACTTGCCCATGGTGAGGAAATGACAGAGAAGCCAAGACACTGGAGCAGTGGGTCAAGGAGATGAGAGCTCTGAATGAAATATTCCCATCAAGGGCCAAGACGTCTCATGATACAAGCAGCTCTGCCTGAGCCTTTCCCAGCCCAGAGTGAGAGGGTCAGGGCATTCCCAGCGCACCAGGGCTCATCCTGAGCAGAGGCAGTGGGAGCGCAGCCTCTTCAGCAACAGCAAATCCACAGGCAGCGGGCTTTTAGCTACATTCAGGAGCCACTAACCCAGGGCTCACTTGTGCCAGGTGGGCAGTGATTATATATCAGACAACAAGTAAATGCTTTAACCTGAGGAACTTAACCCTTGTCTTTTAAACTTAATTCTTTGGGCCTCCAGCTGCAAATTTCCCCCATCTCCTCCCCCTCTGGAAGTGAAGACTGCAAATCTGCCACAGAGCTGAATTCTAGGTCTTTTCAACCTATTGTTTAATTAGTCTGAAGCATAAATGGTTAGGTAAGCCCCTCCTTTGGGAAAATTAACACGCAAGAGAGAATTCCACTGGGGTAGATGCTCACATTACAAATGGCCCCTCTTCAAAATGAAATCCCAGTTGTGGTGGTGCACACCTATAATCCCAGTGTCTCTGGAGACAGAGGCAGGAGGATCTCCAGTTCGAAGCCAGAGGCACTTGCATAATTTAGTGAGACCCAGACTCAAAATAAAAAAATTAAATACAGGTTGGGGTTGCAGCTCAGTGGTAAAGTACTTACAAAGTATCTGCAAGGATCTGGGTTCAACCCTCAAGTAAAATCAATCAACCAATCAATCAATCAAATCCCTAATTGTACTTAGAGTATGACCTGAATTACAAATTACTCAGTTTAGCCACAACTTTTTTAGAATATACACAAAGTATTAGTCAAAGCCAATTTGAAGCCTGGGCCTCCTAAGTCCTATATACAGAAATATTCAGGGTAATGATTACGGGCCCCAGTGTGCACCAGAGTCACCTGGAAAGCTTACTAATATGCGGAGTCCTGGGACATCATTCACAACTGCCTCATTATTATCTCTGGGGGTGGAACCCAGTAATCTACATACTTAATCATCTCCCCAGGTGTTGGGTTCAGCAGTCCATACTTTAGGAGGCCCTGTATAGGTCTGCTTGCAGTTGTACCACTGTGGCGTCCAATCCCATCACATCTCGGAAGCTAAGCAGCATCGGGTCTGTTTAGTGTTTGGATGGGAGACTGCCTGGGAACACCAGGTGTTCTAGGCTTGGGAGAAGGACCCAGCAACCCACTCTCAAAAAAAAAAAAAAAAAAAAATCAGCCATTGAAAGCCCTGTGAATAGCAGAGAAGCACTGACAATAATGTTTGCAATGAGTCAGACACCAACTCAATGGCACCTAACAACAACAACAAAAACATACTAGGTCTTAAAGCTGCAATATTCTTATGCCCAGAGCAAATTTATCCCACGATTCTGTAAAGCTTGAGAGTTCAGTCCCTGGTCCATTGCTCATCAATACAGAAAGCCTCTTTTCACCTGACAGTTGGACCCAAGACTCCTGTTGACACCCACTGCCAACACTATACACCTACAACCCCAGATATCTAAGATATACAGCCTTCCTACCCAAAGGCTCAGGATTAAGATAATTGTACAATTATATGGATAGAGACATAGGAGGCCAAAGAGGGGATAGGATTTGCCCACAACACAGGCAAAGCCAGATAGGCTTAAGGGGCAGAAGGGCTGGTCTTCTCATCCCTCTGCCAGCCCTGGTCAACCTTCAGGCTGCTGTTCTATGGCCTTTCTCCAAGAATGAGCTTGAGAGGGAATCAGGTGCCCCTGTTGGGGCCTGTCCCCAGTCTCTCCCCTTCTCCTTCATGCTAACTCCATATTGGTTTTTAATGTTTATCTTCCCTACCATATGATGGATTGCATGAGACAGGCACCTGTTCTGTGCATCAGAATTTCTAGCACCGAATGCAGTGCCCAGCACATGGTGACAGTCAATAAAGATGTATTAGATGGACAGACAGACTAAAGTTACAGTTGTCTCACCATGTTGTTAGGTACCCTTAAGTTGGTCTGACTCACAGCGTCCCTATGTGTAACAGATGAAACGCTACCTGACACCGTGCCATGCTCGGCATTATTGCCAGTGCTTCTCTGCCATTCATGGGGATTTCAATGGCTGATTAGGTTTTGGGAGCGTGCCGCCAGGTCCTTCTCCCAAGCCTACAGCACCTGGTGTTTCCAGGCAGTCTCCCATCCAAGTACTAACCAGGCCCAAACCTGCTTAGCTTCCGAGATCTGATGGGATCAGAAGCCAGGAGGCTATGGCTGCAGTCCTACCCACATGATAGAAAATAAGATTGTTGAAAAAGAGGAAGCTGCCCCCAGCTGAGAAGTAGTCTGTGCCTCGAGGTCAGGAGAGGCTGAAGGAATGCCCTGGCCCGCCAGCCCGATCCTGGGATTGGACTAAACAGACTGTGGCAAGCCTTCCCACATAGAACAGTCCACACATTTTTAATTGTATTCAGTATGTCTAGGTATGAACAGGATCAGATGGAAAGTGACTGAACGCTAGGCTGCCACTTCTCACCAGGGGCTGGGGGCTCAGAGGCCACCCAGCTTTATGGCTGCACATCGCCCTCTAGTGACCAGAATGTGTCACGATAATTTTGTGATGTTCTTGAAAAACGGAGCTTGGCTAAGTTTACAGGTCTGGCTTGAGTATAATGAAAAATTTACCTATGTGTTAAATGTATGGAGATAGTCATGTGTGTATTGAACAACTGACCACCTTGTGCTTCATGATGTCCAGGACAGGGCCAGGTGAAAGGATCTAGCCGTGAGCTCGTTAGCCATTTCTACCCACTGTGCTTAGAGCCTAGAGAGGGAACGGGGCCTTCTGTGCTCTCCCAGAGGAGGCTAACACCACTGTGAGGAGTGTTGGAAGGGAAACATACACAGCCTTCATATGTTGTGTTGTTTGTTGTTAGGTGCCATGGAGTAGGTATCCGACTCATAGCAACCCTACATACAACAAGCGGAACAGTGTTGTCAGTGCTTCTCTGCTGTTCATAGGGTTTTCAATGGCGGATTGATATTTGGGAGTGTGTTGCCAGGTCCATCTCCCAAGCCTACAGCACCTGGTGTTCCCAGACGGTCTCCCATCCAAGTATTAACCAGGCCCGACCCTGCTTAGCTCCCGACATCTGACGGGATCGGATGCCACAGTGCTATGGCTGCAGCCTTTGCATTAATATAGGACATAAAAAGTGACGGACTCTCTTCAGGAAGGTTTCTCTGCAGAAATGGTATGATCCAAACTTAACCTTGGTTTAAAATAGGAGGAAGAATTAATGAGGCAGAAGGGAGGAAGGGAGAGGGAAAGGAGGAAAAGGCAAACATAAATAAACCAATAAATAAAACCCTCCACAAGAAAGAGCTCTGTGACTGCCAGGTAGCGACATGGGCAAGCTGGGGTGCATGGGGCAAGAGGGGTGTGAGATGAAGCTGAGGAGGTAGATGTGTCGTGAATTTCATTAGTTTCCTATTCAGGTGGAAACTGAGGCCCAGGGAGGTGGCATGAGTGAGTCACAGTGATAGTCTCAGAGTGGTGGCAAAGAAGATGAGGCCCAGGTGGCCAGGGTGGACCTGCAGGGTAGAAAGTGCTGCGGGCCCTGGAGGTGGGGACAGAGTGGAGCACAGCTCCCCACCTGACCAGGGCTCTGCAGCCGCAGCTCTGAGGCACCTGACAGTCACCTCCCTGCGCATTTGATGGGGGTGACAGCAAGCCCAGAGAATGGCGTGTCTCGAGGCCGGTGGACAGCCAGGCTCCTTCTCCCCCGTGCCCTGTGCCCCAGCCTACAGAGCTCGGGCCAAGGTGAGAACCGCCCCCTCCCATCACACCTGTGCTCGCTTGGCCCGCGGCTGCTCAGTCCTGGGTCCATCTCCATTGCTCCGGGGCTCCTGGCCCCACACCCCCATTGCCCTGCTGAGCTCCTGCCGCGCCTCTCAGGGTCCTGGGCCCTCTCCCCAAAAGGGGCCTGGCCCCTCCCCTCTGGTCACTCTGCCTGCCAGCCTGGCTAGCGGCTGTCCTGCCCCAGGTCTCAGCATGGGCATCTGCTCTTCCAGAAGCTCTCCGCGCCCTCCGCAGGAGCTGCTCTTCGGAACACGCCTGGGAACACTGATCACACTGCATGTCGGTTGCTTCTGTCCTGGTCTATGCTGCAGCTGGCCTTGAGCACCCAGAAGTCAGGCTCTGTCCAGCTTGCTCTCCCCTGCGTCCCCAGCAGCTAATGCGGCACCCGCCATGTAGAAACTGCCCAGAACTACTTCTTACATAAACAAGTGAATGAAAATAAATGATCCTAATCCTAGCCACCCACTGTTACAGCCAGGCTTTGCGATTGTCATCTCCATCCACCCGTTGTCCTCTGCCCTCTTTCTGTCAGACAGGAGTCTGCTCCTGCTGTAATCTGGCCTGGGAGAAAGAAAACAATCTGCTCAGCCAGCCAGTGGCTTCTCAACCTTATTACTTGTGGCAGCTGCTGGTGTCCCCTAAAGTCCCAGGGGACAGTGGAGTGAAAAGCGATAAGGAACTGTCTACATTTTAGACTTGCTAGGCATTGTCTCCAGTCAAATTTATTTTCCTGGTGGCTAGAAATGTATTGGAAAGTTGATTTCTTTTTTCTTACCAATTGCCACAGTGTTCTGAAGCCTGGTTCTCTCTGGGGAAGGCTAAAAGCCATCATAGACTCCAAGGCCCAAATTGCCATATGAAGTATCTTGGGGACAATTCAGGGGAGCCCCAGGAGGAATCCACCTATTCCCCCAGGTGGCATGCAAAAGGGATCTCAGTGGTGCAGACCAACCGATGGCACATGGCTGTTGCAGACCTACTATGTGCCCGGCTGTTGGGTGATTTTCATGATATGATTTTGAGGCCAGACCAGTCCCTGCTGGCCACAAAATGAACATTCTAGCAGGAGATGCACAATCGTGCAGCTTATTACTGCGATTCAGTCACAACTGAGATGCAAACTGAAGCGAGCAAGCGCAAGTGGGAAAAGCGCCCTGGGCGCCTGCCCTCCACCAGCGGGTCACAGTGGCTGCCTCGAGGCTGCAAACTTGGCACTGAGAGCTGAAGCGTGAGCAGTGTTAAGCAGGCAAAGGAGAGGAGAGAGTGCACATGGCTACAATGTGCATAAGCCCTTGTATATGTGCATATGTGGGTGAGCATGTTTATGCCACAAGTTTATTGCATGAACATATATGTGTGCATACATGCATGTACATCTGTTTGTCATGGGTATATTATGTGCCTATGCATTGTATTTATATGCAGGTATGAGCGCATATATGGTGCAAGTGTGATCTTTGTGCATGCATGTGTACATACATGTGTGTGCAGGGGCATGTATATGCCGCAAGTACATCCTACACGCATGAGTGTGCCTATGCATACACACATATGTGGGCGTGCCTATGCCATGAGTGCATGTGGAAGCAAATTGCAGGCACTTGTGTGTGTGTGTTGCAAGTGCACGTGTGTGGCGTACAGAGGCTCAGACAGCCTGCAGCCCCTGCATCTCCATCCATCACAAGTCAGCCATTGTGAGGCAGAGTTCACATGGAGCAGGGCTCTCAAACTTCTTTCAGCTCACGGATCATTTCAGTAAGAACAACAGGAATAGCAGCTGCCCCGGGTTACGGCTGTCATTGTACTGGACATCTTATGGGTGTCCCACATCTACTTCTCTGTAAACCTCAGGCGGCAAGCATGCTTGTTGTCCTATTTTGCAGAAGAAACAGAGTCTTAGGGAGAGCATAGTTCTTTCCCAAGGTTACTAGCAAGTTCGAGTTACAGTTGTGACTTGAACACAGGTCTGTATGACGCTAAAGCAGGAGTGCTAATCCAGAGTCTTTCTCATCACTAGGACAAGGCGGATGCCCCTCCACACGCACTGCTATTGCAATGTCCTTCCAGTTCAGCAGTCATTGAAAAGTCTTCTGCGAAGCCAGGCTCCAGTTCAACCACTGATTCAAGGTATAGTCTGGGGAAACTCCTTCCTCCTTCCCGGCCCTGGAAAGTTTCCTAATCTCTGCCATTCTACATGAATAACTTAGCTTAACAACAATAGACGGCAGACAGGCTACATAATCTTGCAAAATCTATTTCCTCATCTATAAAATGGAGCTAATAATGGCGCTCCTGCTCTGATCGTGTTGCCAAGGGATTAACATGAGCTCATGCATGGAGACTGCTTAGCCTAGGGACTGACCCCTAACACAGGCTCCACAAACTGCAGCTGGCACAGATGCCGAGGGCAGGGGAGAACCAGTCTGCTAAGGTGCCTGCTGGGGAAATAGGTGGACCTGAGCTCATATACCCACATGCTGTCTAAATAGCCATGCTATTCCGGCAAAAGTGACATCGCCGTCCAACTTTCCTCTCTTGTACAATGTGAATTAAAATAGCACCTATGCCATAGGTTTGTTTGAGGAACCTATCTCTTTTATGAGATAATGCTCTCAGCTCTTTGTTACTCTGTGTATACGGAGCAATATTATAAACAAGGATTATTTGGGTCTAATTTTGTTCCAGTTCAAAGTTTGGGGAAAAAATATAAAAGAAAACATCTGGTTTGATCATCTATATTAGATATTGACTTAGATACTAAATATTAGGTATTGGAAAATTAAAAGAAAGAAAGAGAGAGAGAAAGAAAGAAGAGAGAAAGAAAGAAAGAAGAAAAAGAGAGAGAGAAAGAAAGAAAGAAAGAAAGAAAAGGAAAGAAAGAAAGAAGAAAAAGAGAGAGAGAAAGGAAGGAAGGAAGGAAGGAAGGAAAACAGAGCTGCTTCATGGGCCAAGGGAAAGTTGGCTCTGAGGCCGGCAGTTCAGTGCGGTTTATTCTGGTGCTGGCTCACAGTTTGATTAGGTTCAAGGCCATGACCATAAGTAAGTGATTCGCTTTTGCTAAAACCAATCCACGGTCATATTCTAAATATTTGCACTACAAGAAACTAAACCTGCCTGCCCTTCAGTGGTCACAGTGCCGTTTCCTCAGCTCAATGGAGAGCATTCATTCACCCGGCTCAGGAGTATTGACCATCTGCCTCAGGACAGGCACTCAGTGCTGGCCAGACTAGTGGCTGATGAGGGGGGAACCCATGGGCAGCTTTAGCTGATTTTGGAGGCACGTCCAAATTAAGACCTCAGGGATGGCAGTGCTCTTGGGCTGTGCGGAGTCCTAGAGGGGGTACAGACCTGTGTTTTTAGTGCACATTACAACGTGGCCTGTCTGAGCTGGAAGAGGTCCTCTAAGGTCACCTCAGGCCATACACACCCTTTACAATGGGGAAACAGAGAGAGAAAAGGAGTCCCTGAGGTCACACAGCAGGCTCAGATCCTGATCTCCTACCCCATGCGCCAAGATCTTTTCTTTACCTACTCCTACATGTCCAAGGACTGGGATTTAGCTAAGCTGGTAGAGCGCTGCGCTGCAGTCTCTGAGGTCCTGAGTTCAATTCCCAGCACCACAAAAATGGGAGAAGGACCTGGCAATCCACTCCCAAGGCAATCCCAAAACAGTCAGCCATTGAAAACCCTATGAGGGTCGTTGAGTCTGATACTAACTCGACGGCACCTAACAACAACAACATGTCCAAAATTTCATCTATTTCATTTCATCCAGCAGTGGCTTTTCCAGACATTTTAGCCCACAAACTACCTCAAAAACGGTGCTAGTGTTATCAGGGAGACATGAAGAGCATAGGTAGATGGGTCCGGAGCTCAGGTCCAGGAATCTGGCAGCAAAATCTCAGTCTTTGTATTTAGCATGTAAAAGAATTTATAACTGACACAGAAGTATAGTAGAGAGTATGTTGTTGTTAGGTACCATTGAGTCAGGCCTGACTCATAGTGACCCTCATAGGGTTTTCAACGGCTGATTGTTTCAGGATTACTTCAGGAATAGATTGCCACATCCTTCTCCTGTTTTTGTGGTGCTGGGGATCAAACCCAGGTTCTCAGAGAGTGCAGAGCAGTGCTCTACCAATGAGCTAAACCTCAGCCCCATAGAGAGTACAGAAAAGATTTCTTAAGGATAGCATACCTTTAAGGAATAATCACAGGAGATCTGAGGTACTAGAGAAGCTTAGGTAGACCTGCAAAGGAACTTAGAGAAACTTGTGTTCCCAGAATGAATCCACGTAAGGATATTTCTGTCCCTCAGGGAAAGGTAAGAAGCCAGCAAGAGCAGAAGGGGAAGCAGGCTGTTAGAAGGAGAGCTGCCTTGGAGAGCCAGAGAAGATGGCGAGCCAAGAGAAGGGAGAAATGTGCGTGTGGTTGCTGGAGAGAGAAGAGCAAGGAGCAGAGAGAAAGGAAGAGAGACTTGTGGAAGGAGAGAGAGAGAGAGAGAGAGAGAGAGAGAGAGAGGGCACCTCGGTGCATGTTCCCTCTAATTTTATTCAAGGGCACAGCCAGTGTGACATCATACCTGAGCCCCCAGCTCTGGGTACCAGTATGACATGGCCTAGGATCTTTATTCTGTAAATAGCTGAATGGCTTGGACAGGGTGTGCAACCCATTAGAAAATATCCTTCCAATGTCCTCAGAGATGCATGGGGCTCCATTCATCAGGTCAAACAGCAGGAGTCATTTTCAATCCTTCTTTCCTTCATGTTGCCTGCTAATGTCTAAACTAATCTGCCTATCAACAGCATGAGTAAGAAAGAATTATCACAATATTTGTCAGTTACTGGATGATTACTTGGTTTCCAGTACTTTGTTAAACATTTGGTATCAACATCTCATTCTCTATAATATTCCAAGACAACATCAGGTTGGTATTAATTATTTCATCTTATAGAACAGAGCACTGACACCCAGAGAGGGGAAGGGATTTTCCTAAGATAACACAACTAGGGGCTGGGATTTAGCTCAGTTGGTAGAGCACTGCGCTGCAGTCTCTGAGATCCTAAGTTCAATTCCCAACACCGCAAAAATGGGAGAAGGACCTGGCAATCCACTCCCAAAGCAATCCCGAAACAGTCAGCCATTGAAAACCCTATGAGGGTCGCTATGAGTCGGATAACTTGGCAGCACCTAACAACAACAACAACAACAACAACAACAACAACAACAACAACACAACTAGAAGTTGCAAAACCATTGAACTTAATTCTGCCTGCCTTCAAGCCCAGGGCATGTGCCGACCATGCAATATCCTCTCAATAAGTTACAAAGCACAGAAGACCAATCCTCCCACATCGTCCTCCTGGGTTCACAAAGGCTGACAAAGGTTTGATGTCTGAAGGCAGAAGGGATGAAGAGAGCAGCAGGTGAGCATCTAAGGGCCTTCAAACTTTGTCCCAGAATTGAGCCCCCTCTGAGGTCCAGAAGTGGAATGAGCTCAAGGGTGGGGAAGATGGGTTGCAGCAGAGACTGACTACGGGGTGGAGCTGGATGGGGGTACAGACTGCTCCAGTGTTCATTCCAGTCTAAGGGTGGCGCCAGGTGCTGTGAGAGAGCCTTGTGTCACATGGCGTGGGTGAACCACGCCCTCTCTGTTAGAGAGGGAGCACTGCATCGCATTGAGCCATGGCCTGTGAATCTAGGCTGCCCAGTATTACTCCTGGCTCTGCCTCTTTCCCAGGGAATGACCTTACACAGTACTTGGCATATTTATTGAGTGTCAGTTGTCTCTTCTGTAAAATGGACATAATCATGCCCACTTCATAGCACCATTTTGAGAGCTAAATGTGGAAGGCACTCTGGACAGTACCTCACACGTCGTAAGAACTGTACACATTATTCTGCTAATTTTTCTAAACTTATGGAAACTAGAGGTAATAGGTCCTGATTGGTAGAATTAAGGTGCTTTTGGCTGCAAAGTAATAGAACATTTTATCCAAAGTGGCTTTATATAAGAAGCTTTTATTAGTTTCTCTCATCTGAACAGAAATGGTTCCAGGCTCAGGACATCCCCAGGAACTCAAGATCCTGCTATCCTTTCTCCCACCATTTTTCATATACTATCAGTGCCTCCCCTTGTGTCCCAGGATGGTATAGCAGCTGTAAGCACCATATCCTGGCAAAGTCGCACTGAGAAACAGAAAGGAGGGAGCAGGAAAATCTCTCTTGTGCCTATATTCCTGTCCTATGAGGGGGGAAAATGTTTCCTAGCAGCCTCTCAGAAGACTTCCTTTTCTTTGTAGCATCAAGACACCACCTCTAGCCACTGTTGTTGTTGTTGGGTGCCATCAGGTCTGACTCGTGGCCATAGGGTTTCCAATGGCTGATTATTTCGAGATTGCTTTGGAAATACGCTGCCATGTCCTTTTCCCATTTTGTGGTGCTGGGGATTGAACCCAGGGCCTCAGAGCAGCATTCTATCAACTAAGCCAAACCCTAGCCCAGCCACTGTACAAGACCAGAAAAGCAAGATTCTGGCATTTTCCATCACTATCACCCTCTGGCTGGGGTGGAGCTCAGTTGGTAGAGTGCTTTTCCACGTGCTCTGAGGCCCTGGGTTCAATTTCCAGCACTGCAAAAATGGGAGAAGAACTTGGTAGCCCATTCCCCAAACAATCCTGAAATGATCAGCCATTGAAAACCCTATGAATAGCAGAGAAGCACTGACATAGTGCTAGGCATGGCATAGTGTTGGGGAGTGTTTCCTTCTGTTGTACATAGGGTTGCTATGAGTTCCTGATTCAGCAGCACCTAACAACATCTCCAGCTGCATTCCACAGCAAGGAAGACAGGAAGGAGAAGAAGTGGGGTGAGGTGGGGTGTGGTGAGATGGGGGGATGGGTCATGTGCAAACTCCTTGCCTTGCAGGATAGTCTTGAGAAGGAGATGTAGGAAAAGATGCAGGAACACTGTGAGAGAGTCAACACTTCCACTGCACAGAGGTGAGGCATTGTTCACATAAACAATAATAACAAAAACAAGTGAATGCCTATGGGTCAAAGGTGGAGTCAGAATGCAGGGGGCCGATAGTCCTAAGGAGCCCTGTTCTTTCTCTTTGGATGTGTCACGCAAGGGGAAAAATTAAGGAAGCCAACTAATCGTGGCCCCACCCAGTAAAACTGATGTGGTATGACCTCCTGGCAACCCAGGTCTGGAGAACAACTGTCACCAATTTCCCCTCTCTTTCTTGTACGTTGCAAATAAAGCCTGGAGAGAAAGAAACTGAAGTTAGCTTAACACTACTGTGGTAGGAGAAAACTTTTGTCTAGGAAAGCCTTTGCTGGACCCTTTGGTAGTTAAAGCCAGCCCTCCAACCTTGATCTAGCTCAGAAATCAGCAACCTTTTCTGTATAAATTGTTGTTGTTGTTGTTGCCATCGAGTCAGTATCCGACTCATAGCGACCCTCTGTACAATAGGGGAAACACTATTGTCAGTGCTTCTCTGCTGTTCATAGGGTTTTCAATGGCAGATTGATTTTTGGGAGGGGGTTGCCAGGTCCTTCTCCCAAGCCTACAGCTTCTGGTGTTCCCAGGCGGTCTCCCATCCAGGTACTAACCAGGCCTGACCCTGCTTAGCTTCCAAGATCTGACGGGATCGGATGCCATAGGGCTATGGCTGCAGGCTTTCTGTATAAGAGCAGGCAGTAAATATCTTAGGATGTTCAGGCACCTTTGTCTCTGTCCCAGGCACTCCACTTTGAGTAGTAGGAAAGCAGCCACAGACACTGTGTCCCCAGAGGAGTGTGGCCGTGTTCAGGACAGCTTCATGCAAGCGGGTGGGGGCCTGGGGTGGCACATGGGTGGGTGCTGGCCAGCTCCTGTACGCCATCCACGGCAAGTTACACAGGACAGCAGCCCAGCCAAGGAGCTTGGATGCGGCCGCCGCCCATGGGACTTGGCAGGTAACCTGAAGAAGGGAAGCAGTTGAGCGGAGGCCGCAGTGTGTGGAGAGCCCATGACTCACAGAAAAGAGACCGTTGCAAAAGCCAGTGACGTCAGAGCCTACAGTCTATCAAGGAAACCAGAAATGCAGATGTTCGTGGCATTTTCCGGTTGTTAAATGTTGGCAATCGATTCACCATTTTAAATCTGAGGCATCCCAAATGTCAAGCTTGTGGAGGCCGCCTGGCTTGGGGCAGCCGGTATGACCTCTGGCCCAGGTCATCCTTCCTGAGCAACATGCTAGGACAGCCGAGTGCACGTGACACCCCCCAGTGGCTCGGTCCAGGAAACTTAGCGCACTGCCGGTCTGACCTACTGCGAATGGAATGCCTAACTGCCATCCTGCCTCGTGGCCAGGCCTAGGACACAGGCCACTCACATTGAGATGGCATTAGCTCACGGGCACAGCCGCACCAGTGCTGTGCCTGTACCCGTCTTCCTGCCTTGCTAGTCTCTTTCTTCCATAGCAATAACGGCATCATCAGTGCTCAGTGACCTCACGTACTGTAAAGTATTCATCATACAGACCGTCCCAACATACTTCAGAGGACAACGAAACCATGTAATTTACAGGCCATAAAGCCACAGAGACGTTAGCTCAACCGGTTTCTGGCTTCCTCAGCTCCAGACGGGAACTCAAGGCTCCAGTGCTGTGTACAGTCATCTTGAGGTCTTCCTGAGGGCTTGGCTCCATGTGCTCAAGTAGCTGCTACAAAATGGTGTGCTATTGGCATATAACCTACACACACCCTCGCATATACCTTAAATCATCTCTAGATAATGTAGACTGCCTAATGCCATACAAATGCTATGTAAATAGCTGTTACACTGTATTGTTTAACAAATAATGCTGTTGTTAGGTACATTGAGTCAGTGTCCAACTCATAGCAACCCTGCGTACAACAGGTGAAACACTATTGTTAGTGTATCTCTGTTATTTACAGGATTTTCAGTGGCTTTCTTTTTTTGGGGGGGTGGGGAGAGTGGGTTACTGGGTCCTTCTCTCAAGCCTACAGCACCTGGTGTTCCCAGGTGATCTCCCATCCAAGTACTAACCAGGCCCGACCCTGCTTAGCTTCCAAGATCTGAGGGGATTGGATGTCACAGTGGTACAGCTGCAGGTGACAAATAATGACAAGATTAAAACCAGGATAGAGAAGACTGGTGTTATTCTTTAGAAAGACATCACAATCCCTAGAGGCGTGGCAAGCAGGACAGACACAAGGCAGAAGGTCTCGCAGCAGATGTCCTCCAGGCACAAAGGTTCCTAAGCTGCGTCCAGCCCTGCTCTGAGGAAGCCTGGGCACCACCCGGATACCCCAGGGCTGCAAACAGCCCAGCAGATGACATCGTGTCCTTCGCTGTCTTTGAGCTGGTGTCCTCACCTGCTGGCTGGCTTCTTTGTCTCTCCCACTTGTTCCCGTAACTGACAGCACCGAGTACTGGCCTGGAGCACCTCTCTCACCCAGCTCAGCTCTCCACCCTCCTTCTTCTGCCCTGCCATTTCTTATCTGCCTGAACGTGCCCCGCCATCAGACTCTCAGCTCTTCCAGGACCACCGATGGCCATCCAATGCCAGCCGACCCATGCCCAGCCCCACCCTCCCTAACCAGTTTGATGTCTGCTCCTCTTGCCAAGAACCCTCGACCCATATTTATGACTTGCTGGTAAGAGCACCCATCTGGATGCCACTTAGTCCACTGAGATCTCCCACATAGCCCCCGAGGATCACTGAGCGTACACTTTTAATTCCTTTAGCCATATGTTTGAGGGAGAAGAGAGGGGTGAGAGACAGCCAGAGAAAGAACAAAGCAGACTTCCTGCCACAGATGTTCACCCGCATGTCCACTGAACCCAGGTAAGCTGAAATTAGGTACTGGTCCAGCTGTGTTCCAGTAGCTCCCCTAACTCCCCATTCCTAATTCTTCACATCTGCCTCAGAGACCCAGGAAGGAGGGTAGGGGTGATGCCACAGATCCGGGGTCACTTGAGCGGAGAAGCTCCATCTCATCTGCTTTGTACGATATTTGTTATTGTTAGGTGCCATGGAGTCGAGTCCAACTCATAGCAACCCTACGTACAACGGAACCTAACCCAACATGGTGCCATACCCAGCACTATCGTCACTGCTTCTCTGCTATTCATAGGGTTTTCAATGGCTGACTGTTTTGGGATTGCCTTGGGAGTGGATTGCCAGGCCCTTCTCCCATTTTTGTGGTGCTGGGAATTGAACTTGGGACCTCAGAGACTGCAGCGCAGTGCTCTACCCACTGATTTTTAAAAGTAGCTTTCTTGAGTCTCATATTAGATGTGTCCACCCAATTTAAATGATCTACATTGTTGAACAGAGAGTAGCATTGAGGAAGTAAGTACTTCTTTTTAGCTATTTAGATAGGAATATCAGTTTCGATTTGCCTGTGGCATTAGGAAGGAATATATCTAATCTTTCATGCTGAGATTAGACAGTGAGCTGTCCCGTGGCCCTGCTTAGTGCATAGGCCTGGGAGGCACCTCCAGAGATTCTCGACAGGGCAAAAACTCTTACGGGATCACCTCGCCATTCAAGCTCAGGCTCTGCGGTGTGATCTGTGGATTTCTCCTAGGGCATGGACAGGTGAGCAGCCCAGGCAGGCAGGGCCTGAAGACATGGAGCCTGCAGGAGAGGCAGCTCAGGCATGAGTCAAAGGAGATGCCACGTCAGCTGAGCTCAGAGTCTGCGAGCCCTCCATGTCCTGCTGCTGACTCAGCCTGCAGCACAGGCGGACAGCTCACCGGGGAGGAAGATTTACAGGTGTGAATGCTGACCAGCTTGGAAGGAACAGAAGAGGAATCAATCCTATCGTTCTAGAAGCACACGTTCTCAGACTGTCAGGCTCTGAGCCTCTCAGCCTTGGGAGGACACAGAGAGACTCTAATATTGCATAATAACTATGTTCATAGGCCTTGGGATCAGATAGACTTGAACTGGGGGTCCCTCGAAGTCTCTAAAAGGCTCTGTACCAGGGAATATGGGACCACTTACAAGTCCAAGGAGAAGGATTGATTAAACTGGAAGCAGGCAGCAGGAGTTATTGGACAATCTGGCTGGGACCTAGAATTGCAATCGCTAAGTCCTGAAGATTTCTTCTGCTTTTGCCTGATAAGCTCAGGATCCCAAGACCTGAGAAAGATGCCAGTTAGATTCTCCCTTTCCTCCCCAGCCTGCAGCCACAGCACTGTGGTGTCCAATCCCGTCAGATCTCAGAAATTAAGCAGGGCTGGGCCTGGTTAGTACTTGGATGGGAGACTGCCTGAGAACACCAGATACTGGAGGCTTGGGAGAAGGACCTGGCAACCCCCTCCCAAAAATCAATCCCATTGAAAACCCTATGGATAACAGAATAGCAGAGAAGCACTAACAATAGTGTTTCACCTGTTGTACGTAGGGTCGCTATGAGTTGGATACCAACTCCACGGCACGTAACAATAACACCAATTTGCTCCCCAGGGTGGTTTGAAGAATGCTCCAGCCACCATCATGGGAGGGAAGGAAATCCTGGTTGGTCATACTAGTGAAACCACACCAACTGAGGGCGAGACTCCCAAAGGGAAACTATGGGTTGTGGGGAGGTGGCAGTGGTTGCCTGGGACCATAAACAACAGATATCTGCTCTAGACATCTGAGCCACAGGACTGCCCAGAAGACTAACAGAGATCATCCACATCAAAGTCTTAGTCTCTTGTCCAGCACAGAGGAAGCTGTTAGTGCCTTCAAACACAGCTCACACTCCTGCCTGGAGCTGGATCCCCTCCAGCGTGCCTATTAGAGAAATTACCTCCAAGATTTCTTTTCCTTTGGAATCATGGCTCTCAAGATACCATAAATGTAGATGCCATCAGCCTAGAGAACTTCAGGAGGTTTTACTGATTACAACAACAACAAATCTCTGACTCCACAAAAGACCTTGGCATGGCTTTTATTCACTTGTTTGTCCCAGTGTCCTCCGTGGTGTCCCCTCTACTCTCCTCAAGCAAGGTAAAGTTTTCGGCTCTGGCAGTTTTGCTCACTCACACCCTTGCGTCAAGAGGAGATCCTGAGGTGAACGTCCCTGGAGCCTCATGCCAAACCTCAGAAACTCTAAAACTGTGTGCCAAATGGGGAATAAAAATGTACGCTTCACTCCTCCCGTCTATAACCCTACTTTGAAGCACTTTTGCTGCTGCAAAAAAATCTAAGTCTGAAGCCATGCTTGGTTCACTTAAGGGACACTCCAACTCCTAAATCATGATGGCAGCAGAAAGGGAAGGGCCACAGGAAAGTCAGCATGCAGTCATCTCGCCCGTCAACACCACCTTGCCCTAAAGAACATCTGCTGGGCTGATGGAGGGCAGACATAAGGTCTCTGAGCTCATTTCCAGCTCTATTTTTATACCACAACTCAGTAGGACTCTCCCACAACTTACACACACCTCTAGCTCCCTCCACTCTAAGGGAGCCACTTCCATCACTTGTTCACTTGACAAACATATACTGAGACCCACAAACAGCCAGTTACCATGTTAAATAATAACAATGCTATTGTTGTTGGAGTTCCTCCTGTGGGCAGGGCATAGCTTTCCACGCTCTCTCAGTTCATAACCACAGCCACCCGGTCACTTTCCTCTTTTTGTAATAACTATGTGTCTGAGTCACTCCAACGTTTTTCATTACATTGCACAGAATTCAGCTTCCGTTTAAATTTCCTTTGATTGTGCTTCATCCTCCAAAAGGCTAAGTGAAACCAAATGTGTGGAGTTAGAGGAGGAACGTGGCAGAGAGAGGACAGCCTTGACTGAAAGGTGCTCTCCTTCCCTGTTCAGGGGCAAACCATCTCCTGAAATACAAAAGGAGGCTGCTGAGATGCTCCACGCTCTGCCTTCCCGCTCCCCCAACTCTGGCTCAGAGGCAGCAGCTCCCAGTCATTGCTGGAAGGCAGAGCCAACGAGGGCCTGGGAGAAGAAGGAAAAAGAAAGCAGAGCTCCAACTGCATGAGGGTCAGCCATGCCTCCTGAGTCCAGCAGTCTCCCTGGGGCCTGAGCGGACCACCTGGGCCAAGGATGCTCAGGCCAAGGCATTGTTTCTGAGAAATCCTTCCACCAAAGAATCTCCTAGCACGACCAGCTGTTTGGCTGTGTTTAAACTGTCACCCAGCCAAGACAGCTTGGTGGCACGCCCAAACTCCAACCAAGCAAGCACACCAGCTCTGCAGCCCGCGCCAAAACTTGTTTGAAACAGCATTTGAACCGGACAGCCAGTCAGTTTAAAAATACCCCAAGCAGAAAGCCAATAAGATTTGAAAACGAAAATCAGTAAATACAAAAGGCCAAACACAGTCACTTACTTATTCACTCATTCATGTACGCTTTAAAATTGATCTCTTTCCAGAAAGGACCCAACATGTCAAGAGCCAAGTTATTTTTTTTAAGTATTATATACGTTCTATAGATTTTAACGATATCATGAAAATTCAACTTAAGTCAACATTCAAAACAGCTAACAGATAAGGGAAGAGGATCAGGGAGGTGAGGACCTGCCAGGGTCACACAGTGGTGGGTGGTCGTGCACAGACTTCCCTGGGTCCTCTGCTCCACCTTCCTGTGTGTGTGTGCTCCCACGTGCCCCACCTGTGCTTGCTCAGGCCCTACTCCACAGGGGTCTGGAATTCAGGGAGTTCCTTTGCTTTCGCTCTCCAACAGGAAAAATAACAACAACAAATAACACTGTCACATCCTGCTGTTTTTCATCAAAGTCACGGATTTCTTCTTTCCAAATCTTTTACTGAAGTCCAAACATGTGCCACCTGTGTAACATTTTGGATACAGTGGCCAAAAATGTACAGACAGTCACCACACGCATGAAGTTTGCATTTCAGAGGACTCAGAGGCCAGCCATGAGTGACCTGTGCTCACACGGGGTGCTGGCATGTCCAGGCCCTCAGAAATAGAAGGAAGCCACGCAGAGGCCACGTGGACCAGGGTTTCCCGTGGCCCAGCTGTTCATGCACCAGCCTCTCGGTTTTGCTCGCATGCCAATACCATCTTCTTCCTTTTTTAAGTATTCTCACCTACACAAATATGTTTACTGTAAGACAAAAGCCTACATTACTGCCGCAAATGGAAAACTGGAATCACTCCGCATAAACAAAAGGCGACCGTAAAAATAAACACCACGCAACCAAAACGGAGCAAGGCAGTCACGTCCCGGTCTGGATACACGCTTGCAGCCTGAGGAGGACGCCAGGGCTGAAGGTGGCTCTCCTTCTGAGAAAGGTTAGAAGGGGACCAAGCCCTCGTGGAGAAAGAAGAGCTCCTGGAGCCGCAGGAGCAACTTCCAAGTAGCCCAAAGTTTAAGCGGCTGCTTGGACACCTGCTGTGAGAGGGAATCCGGGAGTTGCAGGGTCTGTCCTACACGCAGCGCACAACACACGTGGACTGAAAGTCTCTAAATCACGCTCAGCAGACAGAGCAGACTCCCTCACGCCCACTGGGGTCACCTGCAGTTTGCCTGCCCCAATCCACCCAGCCATGGTCCTGGATGTCAGGGCACACAGAGCCCCGGCCCATAGAGGAGAGCGTGCCCTGGGGACCCACTCGGCCTCTTCTCACGGAAGGCAGGCGAAGGCTCTCAGTGCCCCACCCAGGTCAGGAGCCGGAGAACAGATGGGACAGTGAGAGAAACCGGTCACTTTGTCCTCTTCCTGTGGAGATGACCCAGGAGCACTGCAGGACTCCACTGAGGGACTGAACTCCATGCTTTCTGGGGGTAGCTCTGACCCAGCCCCCTCCCCAGGGCAGGAAGCCTGCTGCACTCTGCTGCCTTAGCTGAGCAGGGCAATAACCCCGGACCCTGCAGAGCTGGTGGCGCAGGAAAAAGCAAAGAGAAGAGACTCTGTTCCTAGCGTGGAAAGGCGGACTTCCTACAATGCAGCTGGTGTTTCCCGAAATAGAACAGGACCGGAGCAAATGGCTTTCACTGGGCCGACGGGAAAACCTGAGTGTGGCTCCCGGTCTTGTTAGGGGAGGTGACTCAGACCCCCACTCCTGCATCGCTAGCCTGCGTGGATCTGACTTTCTCCAGTTTCCTCGCTCAGTGGTCTGATTCCCTCGTCCACAGCCCACTTTGCTAATGCCCTTTGTCCCGCTAGCCTATCCCAGCTCTGGGGAGACAACGTCCCCCGTCTTTCTTTCCTCTTTTGTCATTTGCATTCTGCCTCGGTTTCTATTTTAAAGTTGATTAGGTCTTGATGAACAACTCAGGTTCCTTTCCAGAACATCTTCCGTCTGGCTCTGCCTCCATCTGGGAGGGAAGATGATTTGTGTTTATCTCAACCAGAGGCAGGCTGTGTTCTGGAACTGTTTTCAGTTTCTGGGCCCATGCCCAGTTACTACCAGAATTAATTGTGTTAAGGGTGCTGATTTAGCAAGACTGCCTGAGACATGCTGCACCCCCAGAACCCATCCTGAATCTCCATCTCTGCCTCCAATCAGCTCTTATTCAGGCAACATTTGACTGTGAACCAAGTACTGTGCTTGGGCTCCAGATATGAAGCAGTCTAGTTATCCACAGGAAGGAAAAGACTCCAACAGTTACTCTCAAAGCACCAGGGCAGTCTCAGAGAAAGGCAGTTGCGATCTAGCCCCTGCCTCTCTCTCAGCTCACGACACTCTCACCTGCTGCTCTGCTTTGGCCTCACTGCCTTTTTTTTTTTTTTTTTTTTTTTTGTACTGGGGGTTGAACGTAGGGCCTCGCACCTGCATGCTTTGCAAGTGCTGGACCACTGAGCTGAGCCCTCAGCCCATTTTTTACTTTTTTGAGACAGGGTCTCGCTAAATTACGAACACTGCCTCTGGTCTCGAACTTGCGATCCTCCCACCTCCACCTCCCCGGGATTATAGGAATGCGCTACCTCACCCAGCTCAGCCTCACTGCGCTTCCTGGCTGCCCTTTTCTTTCCTCTGCCTAGAGTGATCTTTTCTCATGTCTTCACTTGGCTATGTCCTTCCATCCAACAGTCTGAGAAAAGTGTTCTCCAATCATCTTATCATCTTCCATAGGCTCCCCACATGCATCCTAACATTGTTTTCCACATCACCTTTTGTCCCTGGAATCACAGCTTCACTACCTGGCATGTTGTTAGGTCTAACTCATAGTGACTCTATGTACAGTGGAACAAAACACTCCCTGACACAGTGCCATGCCTGGCACTATGTCAGTTCTTCTCTGCTATTCATACGGTTTTCAATGGCAGATTGTTTCGAGATTGCTTGGGAGTGGATTGCCATATCCTTCTCCCATTTATGCAGTTCTGGAGAACTCACAGCCTCTGAGAGCGCAGAGCAGCACTCTACCAGCTGAGCTAACCCCCAGGCTATCTGGCATAGCCATATTTATTTATTTGTGTATTGCATATTGCCTGTTTCCCCAGGGCAAAATGTCTCCACAAGGGCAGGGTTTTTGAATAGTGTTTACCACTATAGTTTTAATGCCTAAAACAGACAGATGAATGAATAGTCATCATGAACACATTAGGAAAAATTTGTTGGTTCTTTTGGCACTCCATGGTATATTCAATAGTTGTCTCCAGTGCCATAACTCAAAAACATCAATTCTTCTCCTGTGCCCTTTATTCAATGTCCAGCTTTCACAGCCATATGATGGGACCAAAAATATTGTGGCATGAGTCAGGCACACCTTCTTCTTCAATGTGACATCTTTACTTTTTGAAACCTTAAGGAGGTCTTTTGCAACTTTTCCCAATGCAATGCATCTTTTGATTTATTGACGACTGCATCCATGGGTGTTGATTATAGAACCAAGTAAAGCAAAATCTTGGATAATCTCAATCATTTCTCCATTTATCATGAAGTTGCTTACCTAGCCAGTTGTAAGAACTTTTGTTTTGGTGATGTTGATGTGCAATCCATACTGAAGGCGGCGTCATTTGATCTTCATCAGAAATGTTTTAAATCCTCTTCACTTTCAGCAAGCAGAGTTGTATCATCTTCATAACGCAAGTTGTTAATGAATCTTCCTCCAATCCTGATGCCTCTTTCTTCTTCATAAAGCCCAGCTTCTCGGATCATTTGTTCAGTGTAGAGATTGAGAGGTACGGTGGAAGGATACAGTCCTGACGCACACCTTTCTTGACTTTAAACCAGGCAGTGTCTCCTTGTTCTCCCCACGAATCAAGCACTTTGCAAGTGTCATCTTGTTTGACCTTCACAACAATTTTACGAGAGATCTTATCCTCCCCACTTGGCAAATGAAGATGTGGAGATGCAAAAAAAGAGAAATGATTTGCTTAGACTCTGCTAAGAGGCAGAGCTGGGATTTTAGCCTTGGACATTCCAATCCCAGAGCCCTGACCCACAACTTCCCATTCCAAGACTGGAGAGAGCTCCCTGATTCCACATGGATGGGTGGCCAGGATGGAATGGGACAGCCCCTTTGCCACCCTCACTTTCAGGCATAGGCCTCAGTGCCCATAACAGAAGTCAGCACATTCCTTCTCTGACAGAGCATTGCCGTTTGCCTTCCATCCCCTGCTGCCTTGGTTCTGCAAACATCCACTGAGGATGGCCTGTGTTGCCTCCTCCAGTTGACCTCTGTGGGTCTCACTCCGTTAAATACCTGATCTCTATCATCAAGGGTGTCCCAGGGAAACAGAAGAACAAGGCAAGGGGTAGAAAGGCAGGGTAGGGTTCATACTACCTGCAGTCATAGCCCTGTGGCATCCAATCCCGTCAGATCTCGGAAGCTAAGCAGGGACGGGCCTGGTTAGTACTTGGATGGGAGACTTCCAGGAAACACCAGGTGCTGCAGGCTTGGGAGATGGACCCAGCAACCCACTCCCAACAATTAATCCACCATTGAAAACCCTATGAACAGCAGAGAAGCACTGACAATAGTGTTTCGCCTGCTGTACGCAGGGTCACTATGAGTCGGATACTGACTCGACAGCACCTAACAACATCAAGGGTCCATATTAAGGGTATTTCTATATAAAATACATGTTCCAGACTTTCGGCTTGCTGGACAGTGCTCTTAAAGGAAAAGCAAATGTCTTTGTTGGGCCTCTGCGTGGTGAGCCTTCAAATCCCAGCTAAGTGGCTTCAGAGAAGTCTTCCCTTTCATGTCAAGTCCCCCTCTCCTTGGCTCCCAGAGCAACTTGCCTTTCTTTCCTGGCTTTTCTCCCAGAAGCACTCTTGTGTTTATCTGGGTGATTATCTGCTTAACATCTGTCTTCCTGGCGCGATGTGCGCTCTGCGAAGACAAGGCCACGTCTGCTTTCTCTCAGTGCCTCCCCCCAGCTCACACTGGCTGCCCAACATCCGCAACGTGAGTAAACCGACACGAAGTCGGAAGGCGTGACCGGAGACCTGTTATCGCATTGCTTTAATTTTCTCAAGTGAAATTTGGACAATACCTGTTCTAGTCCTTTTCAAGTCCAAAGATAAAACTAAGTGCTTTGTAAATCAGTCGGTGCTATTATAGTTTGAACATAAAATGGGCCTAAGGCTCGTGTTTGAATGCGTGACCCCCAGAGGGTGGCGCTGTTTGGGAGGCTGTGGAGCTTTGGGAAAGGGACCCAGCAGGTGGAGGTAGGTCACAGGAGGCACGCTTGAGGGTTTTACCTGAGTCCCTGGCCCTGGCCATCTGTCTCTGCTTCCTGTGGCAATCACGCGAGGGGCCTCCACCATGTGCTTCTGCCACCTCCTCAGCCATGGCCTCCCTCCCAGCCAAAGAAATCTTTCCTCCCTTAAGTTATCTGTCAGGTGCTTTGTCACAGGGCCTGCTATGGCTTGGATCTAAATGTCCCACTAAGGTCATATGCTTAAACATCTGGTCCTCAGCTGGTGGCACTGTTTGTGGCGCTGTGGAACTTGGCGGATGGATTCTACCTTCGCGGAGGCAGCTGCCTGGGGAGGGCCTTTGGATGTTCTTACCTGGACCTGCGGTTTCAGTCCCTCTCTGCTCTCTGCTCGTGACCTTCCAGGCTGGGAGGCTGTGTCTGTGAATGGGCCCTGCCATGTCTGCCCTGCCCCCACGCCTCCCTGCCTCTGTGGACGACAGCCCTCTAACTGTGAGCCCCCAGTAGAACTCTTCCCCTGTCAGTTTCAGTCAGTCTCTCTGTCACAGTGATGCACCAGCTGACTAACACAATGACAGGAAAGTTAACTAATATAAATGTTATCCATATTCTCTCTACTAAGAAGCTACAGATTGAGTCCTTCCCCAAGATCTGGGGCACGTTCAGAAACGTCCACATCTAGAGTTGAAGCTGAGGTTAGTGAGAGGAGGCATCATATGCTCACTCCTTGTATGAACAGAGATGACCACGGAGACCTGCAAATTCCGTCATCACCATGTCACCTGAGGCCAACCATGGATCTGGGAATCCCCCTAAGAAACCATGCCTGGACTAGGACAAGGCACTGTGGCCTTTGCAACTGAACCTGAGGGATCCACGGGCATGATGGTCAGAAGTCTTTGTGAGTGTGTGGTCACAGGGACAAAAGAAGAGAGAAAAAGACAGGTCCATGTGCCTCAGTCTAGTCTGAGGGAGGGGAAGTTTCTATGACTCACAAGCTCTAGGTGTAAAATATCCTTGCAGTTGGAGAACTGAACTAATCACACTTCTAAGATGGCTCTACCAACCAACTCCACTCATGTTCAATTACTGCCACATGTTTTAATTCCCAACCTTACCTACCTAAGCTGAGTCCTTATTTCCACTAGATTGGCAGAGAGAAATCCAGCCTTGCAGACTGAAAACCTAGATTCAAATCACAGAAAATAAAAACGCTAACTTCTGAGTCCCTACTGTGTGTCAGGCACTATGCTAAGAACATGCCGTGTTTTGGGCCATGCACTCTCACAGCAGTTCTCTGATGCAGGCAGAAGGACCACCATTCTGCAGATGAGGAAGCAAGCCCAAAGGCCTACCCAAGCTCCCACAGCTCAAATGTAAGCCAAGCCTTGCTGGCCTGTCCACAGAATGTGAATAAGCATCTCACAACAGGTTAATCATGGCTACTGAGTGGACTGATGCGGGCAAGCAGCATCCCCATTTAAGCATCACCTCAAATCTTGTTGTTGTTGTTGTTGTTGTTGTTAGGTGCCATCGAGTCAGTATCCAACTCATAGCAACCCTCATAGGGTTTTCAATGGCTGACTGTTTCGGGATTGCCTTGGGAGTGGATTGCCAGGCCCTTCTCCCATTTTTGTGGTGCTGGGAATTGAACTCGGGACCTCAGAAACTGCAGGACAGTGCTCTACCAACTGAACTAAATCCCAGCCCCTAAATCTTGTTAGCAATGTAGAATTTGGGGTTCCACCCCAAACCATTGAATTAGTATCTATACTTTCCACCAGATGTGTGCACATTAAAATTTTGAGTGGAACAGCCCTGTAATCCCAGCAACTCAGGAGGCTGAGACAGGAGGATTGCCGGCTCAAGGCCAGAGGCAGCTTGCATAACTTAGAGAGACCCTGTCTCAAAATAAAGAATAAAAAAGGAGCTAGGGTGCAGCTCACAGATAGAGCACTTGCCTAGTATGCAAAGGCCCTGGGTTCAACCCCCTAGTACTAAAAATAAATTTTTGAGTGTCTCCAATGTAAGAGGTTATTAGTATTGGGGCTATAAATTATTGTCTCATTACTGTCTTCTCAATTTGATTAGTACAGTTTATTATGCTATGCTTTGATTACTTCCAGGCCAGTCCTTCTCAAGCTTTAATGTGAATACAGACTAACTAGAGATTTTGATACAATGCACATTTTGATTCAGTGGCCCTAGAGGTGGGCCCCAAATCTGCATTTCTAATATATTCCTAGGTGATACAGCAGATGCCATGGGCCACACTCTCCATCAAACACTTGAATCTGCAAAGCAGGAAACTAGATCTTGAGCTTGGATGGCTGTGATAGGGGAAAGCACTCCTACTAGGGCACCCAAGGGCAAGGGCACCTCTAGTCCTCTTGTGCTCTCAGCACCTCACTTCTTGTCCATCATAAAAAGTGCAAGTGTCATCACCGAAAGAATGAGTGGACATCAGTCAGTCCTCACCTCTCCCCAGCTTAACACTAGACAGGGACTTCCTATATACAAGAACCTCCACGCTGCTTCCTGCATGCAAGAACCTCCACGCTGCTTCCTGCACGCAAGAACCTCCACGCTGCTTCCTGCACGCAAGAACCTCCACGCTGCTTCCTGCATGCAAGAACCTCCACGCTGCTTCCTGCATACAAGAACCTCCACGCTGTTTCCTGCATACAAGAACCTCCACGCTGTTTCCTACAGGCAAGAACCTCCACGCTGCTTCCTATATACAAGAACCTCCACGCTGCTCTAATGGCCCTCAAAGCCCCCACTGCTTGACCTGACCTCTGCCTGCCTCCCTCCACTGTCTTCCAACTCCCTCTCCTCTAACCCTTTCCTACCACCTGGACTTTCATCTGTTTCTCAAACACACAAGCTTTTTCCTGCTGCAGGGTCTTGGCAACTGCTCTCCACTCGACCTGGAATGTCCTTCCCCCAGCTCTTTGCATACTTGGCTTCAACTTGTCATTCATCCTGCAGCTCAAGTTTCACCTTCTCAGCAAGGCCACCCCTGACTGACCTGTCTAACCTGGTGCACCCACATCCCACCCCAAAACTCTCTATCATGTGATCTTCTTTCTTAGCTCTTATCAACCAGAAAATATTTGATGTGTTTATTTCCTTGCTGGTCACTTCCCTTATATACTCCCTGATTCTTTATGAAAGTAGAGGCCATGTCTACAACTCCTGGTGCATAATAGGCACTCAATAAATAGTTGTGGGGCTAATGGATAAATAATCTAACACATCTCAAAGAAGCCATGGTGTGCTTCTGCTGCGACAGCGTGGCAGGGGTTGTGGGGGGTGAATACCATGGGAGGCCGCAAGAGACAGTATCATTCCTCCTGGATGCAGCAGTGGAGGTCCTATCAGGGCAGGCTCCCTGGAGGAGGTGGTAATTTAACTTTACCTTAAAGGGTGGAATGAATTTTCAGGCAATACTAGGTGGGAACAGCCACCCCAGGCGGAAAATGCAGCCTGGCAGAGGCATGGAGGCTGGTGAATGCAGAAGGGCTTGGGGATGAGTGCACACAGCTGAAGGGTGCAGGCTCAGTCCTGTCCCACCCTGCCCAGCCCATGCCTCCAGAGGGGACAGCCTTCTCGGTGGTATGACAGCCTGTAGCACTCCTGCAGCAAAGCAGCTGAGGTCACTGCCTCCCCCATGCAGGCCTCAACCACACCTTCAGCCCAGAGGAACCAGCCTTCCAAGGAGGCCAGCCAGGGCATCAGGAGGAAAGAGGTGGGCCTGGGGGTCAGGACTTCGTCTGTCTCCCTCCCTACCCTATTCCACCACAGCAGCTCCTGGCCTCTTGCCTCCATGGCTCCCTTAGTTTGCAGTGAATAAACTTTCTCTGCCTGCAGCCATAGCCCTGTGGCGTCCAATCCCGTCAGATCTCAGAAGCTAAGCAGGGTCGGGCCTGGTTAGTACCTGGATGGGAGACCACCTGGGAACACCAGAAGCTGTAGGCTGGGAGAAGGACCTGGCAACCCCCTCCCAAAAATCAATCTGCCATTGAAAACCCTATGAACAACAGAGAAGCACTGACAATAGTGTTTCCCCTGTTGTACAGAGGGTCGGATATGAGTCGGATACCGACTCAACAGCACCTAACAACAACAACAACAAACTTTCCCTGTAAAAGGCCAGATAGTAAATGTTTTTGGTTAGTGGGGCAGATGGTCTCCATTGCCACGGTTCATCTCTGCTGGTGTGGCACAAAAGTCACCATAGACAGGACAAAAGCAAGTGGATGCCTAAATAAAAGTTGTGTTTACTAAGCCAGGTAGCAGGCTCTGTTCTGGTTTGTGGAACTCCTTCCACTTTTGAGGCCACCAAGGGCCCTGCATGACCTGGCCTACTCCCACCTCTGCAGCCTCATCTCAGTCCCCTGATTCTTTCCAGTCAGCCACTCTGGTTCCTCAGGTCTTCTTCAAACATGTAGTTCTTTCTCTCCTGGGCTCCTTACACCTGACCTACTCCCTGTAGCCTCTCCAGTCTGTGCTTTAGTAACCCGACTCCTCACTTCACAGTTACACTCTCCGAAAACTACCCGGTTCCCCCAGATGAGGTCCAAAGTCTCCTTATGTGTCCCCATATTTCCCATACATGTGGCTTAGCACATTCCAAATATCTCACCAGCCTCTTGTGATAATTTGCTTAAGGCCCTTGCTTATCTCTAACCTCCAAATGGGAAGGAACCAGGCGGGCCAGACTTATGCCCTGAGAGCCTGGCACATAAAAGGTCCTCAATAACCAGTGTTGCCTGTTATTAGTTCATAGCCCAGAAAACTCACTCATTCATCACTGCAATGAATCAAGCACTTACCATGTGCCAAGCATTGCACTATCCAGTGAAGTACAAGAACGAGACATTAGCACAGAACTCACATTGTGTTGGGGACAACACGTTCTAGGGACTAGATTCTATCAGGCTAACTCTGTGATCTTAGTGAGCCACTTAATTTTCTGATCTGCCTAGAAAATAGAAGACAACAAAGGAAATCACTGAGTTTCAAGTTTTGAATTGCACTTTGAGGAATCCTGGTTTTCTGTCTTGCTTCCTAGGTTCAGCCAACAATGATGTGTTTTATGTCCAAGGAGATTTAACGTGCCCAAGGAAGCTATGTTGTTACTGCTGCTGCTTTCTGTGTTAGGTTCCATTGAAGAGTTCCATTGCTAAAGAAAAAAGTGGAAGTCATTTGCCAATCCAACCTCACGTGAGCCATGGTGTGGACTAGAGAAAGGGAAGGTAGAAACTAGACCTGCCTCCGAGCTAGGGGCTGCAGCAGCAGGTCAGCTGTAGATGGCAGAGGCAAAAGCAGAAGGTGGTTTCCAAGGAAACACAGTGATGAGCTATCAGCCAGAGAGACAGCAGCCTATAGAAGCCCAGCAAGATGAGATGGAGATAGGCACTCCCCAGGGGCCTGAGTACATAGAACAAGATGCCTATGAGGTTGAAGCCAAAATGAAGTTTCTGGGAGGTCTGAGAGCAGGTAACAGAACAGAGCCTGACAGAGGGGTAGGGGGTCTCAGTCTTGGAGCAGCTGGCCTTAAATACAAAGAGACACAGTGTATGCCAGAATTGAAGTCCAAGGCGGAAAATGGTTACCCACAAATAAGGTCAAAGTCAAAATTGCAGCAAGATGAGTTTATGCTTCCAGTCGAGCAGGCCAGAAGTCTTAAAATCTCCCCCCAAGGCTTGTGCAAAGTCACAGACAGCAAGAGGTAAAAATCACAAACACGATTCTCTTCTCCAGCTCCTCTGCACAGTGCCCTTTCTGCTACCCAATCCAGGAGACGCAAAGTGGACTAGATGCCAAATCCAAACTAAATCTTTAGTAGACAATGAGTTATTTATTGGGTGCTTAGTGAAAGGGAGAAGATAATTTACTCTTAACATAATCCTGGCTGCTGTCCTTGGAAATTAGCCTGACATTTATGTGTTTAGCACCAGCCCATCAGGGGAAACAGAATGGCTTTTTCTGCCCCTAGCTCTCTGGAGCTGTCTTAATGGTGACCTTAGAGTTCTATCTATGTAACACCAAAGCAACAAGTCAGTTCAGGCCAAAAATAATAAATAAAAGTATTAGTATTAATGGTTTGAGAGAGCATGTTGCTCCCTTTGCACATCACCCTGCCTGGTCCTAACCACCCCTTGCAGAGGCCGGAGAAGAGGCAGAGTCTTCTGCCCCCACCTCAGACCCCTCTGCTATGCCACTTTGAGTCATTCTTCAAAGCATGCAATTTCTTACATGATAGTCTCCCACCTAGAATATCAGCCTGTAAGACAGGGAATATGCCTGTCCTGATGAGGGCTTTATCTCTTGGGCCTAAAACCTGAAATATCAGGAAATACCTCAGGATATATTTACTATACCAAGGAAAGGGGGAGATCTGTATGTTTTGAATAATATCAAAGATGTACTTTAGAGCTAAAAAAAGGTGCAAATATTTCCAACAATACCACCACCATCAGAGGGATAATAGAAATTATCGTGGAAACAGGATTCAGAAAAAATGAAGAAGAGAGATTCAGTTAGTAATATTCATATCTCTATAGTTTGAATGCCTGCAGCTGTAGCCCTGGGGCATCCAATCCCATCAGATCTCAGAAGCTAAGCAGGGTCGGGCCTGGTTAGTACTTGGATGGGAGACCACCTGGAAACACCAGATACTGTGGGCTTGAGAGAAGGACCCACTCTCAACAACCCACACCCAAAAAATCAATCCACCATCGAAAACCCTATGAATAGTATAGAAGCACTAACAATAATGTTTCACCTGTTGTATTTAGGGCCTCTATGAGTCGGACACAGAATCGATGGCACCTAACAACAACAACAATAGTTTGAATGGGCCGGGGTTTAGCTTAGTTTGTAGAGTGCTGCTCTGCATTCTCTGAGGCTCCCTGGGTCTGATCCATAGCATCAGAAAAACAGGAGAAGGATGTGGCAACCCACTCCTGAAAAGATCCTGAAACAATCAATCACTGAAAACCCTATGAGGGTCACTATGAGTCAGACTCAACTCGATGGCTCCTAACGACAACAAATAGTTTGAACTGAAAAACATTGAGGTGCCATATCATTACTACATAATGTACAAAGACGTACAATTTGGTAACAGACTGTTGAGAAGGACCTGAATAGGAGGCACTCTCAAACATTGTGGGGGTATACATTAACATGACTGCCATGGAAAGAACTTCACCTCCATCAAGTCAGCAAATGCACATGCCCTTAGGATTCTGCTTTTGTTGAATTTATCCCACATATAATAAAAAAACATGTGAAACAACAGGTGTATAAGGTTATCTGTTACAACGCTATTTATAACAGCAAAATATGCCAAATAATCAAAATTGCCACCACTGGAGAACCAGTTAGATAAACTATAATTCCCATGATGCAATGGAAAACTTTGCACCCGTAAAAATGAATAAAGATACTCTTTGTATAGTCATAAGAAAAGTTTTCCAAGATAAACACTTGAGTGAAAAAAAAGACAAGGTTCAAAGTAGGGTATACAGTACACTTTAATTTTAGAAAACAGTGGGATAGTATGCCATTGAATTGTTTGTATATGTACAAAATAGTAATACACAAGATACACTAATATACAGAATACAAAAGAAGCTAATAAAATAGGAGCAAGGGAAAGATGAAGGATTTTCATGCTATTGTTTAATTTTTGACTGAGGAATCATGAAAATGCATTACCTATTCATATAGATTATTTTTTAAAACTTTTAAAATAAAAAATGAGCTGTTTCAATATGTATGAACCCTATGAAAGATCATTTGGGGAGATTATTAGGCATCTTTCTATTAGTGTAACAAAATACCTGAGATAATCAACTTGTAAACAGAGAAGGTTTACTGTGTTTTAGATGTTCCAGCCCAGAATCTGGTAGACTCATGCTTTTGCGTGCCAGTGGTGAGGAAACACATCATGGTGAGGAGCACGTAGTAGGACAAAGTTGCTCACCTCATTGGAGCCAGAAAACAAAAAAGAGAAGAGAGTTGCCCTACAATTCCCTTGAAGGCCATGCCCTCAGTGACCTAAGGTCTTCCGACTAGACCCCACCTCTTAAAAGTTTCCACCACCTCCCAGTAGCACCAAGCTGGAGACGAAACCTTTAACATGTCAGCCTTTGAGGTACACTCCAGACCCAAACTGTAGCAGAACTTATAGCAGAAGATGTTGGTCCTAGACCCAGCTTGACTTGATAGTGACATTGATGTTGAAGTTAACATTGAGTTAGGTTGTTCCCTTCACTGGGCCTCAATATTCCCATCTATGGGGTCATCTCTGGCTAGATTTTAATTTGAATTATCTCATATGCTATATAAACTATATCTTTCTAAGGCCCTTTGAATCCTGATTTTATGTTACTTTACATCTCTCTCTCTCTCTCTCTCTCTCTCTCTCTCTCTCTGTCTCTCCCCCCACTACCATTTTCCTTCCTTTTCTTCCTCCCTCCCTCTCCCCTTCCCTCATAATCATCATCTACATTTTTTATTAAGAGCACCTTCCTTTTTCTGCTGAAGAGAGGAACCTGGCTCATGAAGATGCTCATGACCTTGGGATATGGTTGAGGATCCTGAGTAGATGGAGATGACCCAAAGGAGACAGAAAGCAAGAGGCTCAACAAACAAACCCACTGGAGCTGGGAGCATCATCTCACATGCATGTTGCACTCCTGGACTCAGTTTTCCAGCCAGATATTCCCAGAAACCAAATACAGTTCCCTTCTTCTCACTTTCACACACCTAAGAGCTGAATTGCTCTAATTCCTGAGTGATAGATTTTTGATGGGATAAGACATATTGGTTTCATCTTAGGATAGCGAATGTTCCCCTTCCACCAAACACATTCTATTTTCCTATTGGGTGGTTTTGTGCCTCTCACTATGGCCCTGTCCTTGTGTTACCTCTCTGGGACTGGGTGTTCCAGACTGGCCAAAGAATAGAATTCTACTTCCTGTCCCAAAGATCCAGGCCTTTTGCTCAAAGTGCTGGAGAATAAGATTCTCTCATTTCGTTGCAGTCAAACCTGGAGGTTTGGTATGAGATGCATAGTTGCTAGCCACTGCCTTGAAATTACAAGGTGCCTAGAAACAAGAAGGAAAGCAGAGCCAAGAGGTGATGACATGGTGAGGATCAACCTGCTCCAGAACCAGCTTGGTTTTTAAGTCATGTGAACCAGTCTATTTCTTTCTTTTTAAATTATTTAAGCCAGTTTGGATTTCACCATTTTTTTAAGTGAAAAGAACCAGCATACAGCTTCATGTACCTGCAGGTTCATCTCTTTCCCCATTTGGGAAGTGTTCAGTCATTATTCCATTAAATGGGTTTTCTGTCCCTGAATTGTGCTTTATGCAAATGTTAGCTCTCTTGATGATATGTCAACGTTACCTTAAGTCTTTTTCATTATTTGTCATTCTTTTTTTCCTTTTTCTTCCTCAGAAATTATCCCCACATAAGTTCAAATGTTCTCTTCAAGCTGATTCTTTCTTCTGCTTGATCAAAAGTGCTGTTGAAGCTTTATATTGAATTTTTGCAGTATGTTTACTCTATCCCATAAATACATGCCATTAGTATTTGTCAATGAAAAGCAGGTTTAAAAGAAATAAGAACTTGCATATGAATGCCAACTCCAGTGGACTGACAGTGACTTCTTAGGAAGAACCCCAGGACTCGCTCTGGGCTCATGACTCCTGAGGAAGGCTTGCCAGAAGAGAGGAGAGGTGAAAATGGTGCATCCCTTGACTAATATGAAACCCTTGGCTCAGTCCTCTGCCTCACTATGGACTGGGCAGGGTTTCACATTTTCCAAGGTCTCGGCTGTCAGGTTGGAATATGAGAAGGGATTTGTTGGTGTGTATTCCAGAAGGGAAATTTTCCATACATGCTTAAAGATTTAGTGAGTGTTTCAGCCCTCAAAAGACTGTACCTGGTGTCATAATAAATTTGTTCCCAGTACCTGACCTCAACGAACTTACACTCTGAAAGAAAAATCTGTTCCCTGTGTGACGTTCAATGCTTTGTGCCCTGTTCACTCCCCTGACCTCAAACAATTTGCAATCTATAAATAGGAACAGTGCTGACATGCAAAGCACCATGGATTACAGAGGTACCATAGAAAAAGCTTATAACACAGATTATAGGAAGTGAACCCTGAGGACGGAAGCAGTGGAAGTTTCTTCTGATTGTTTCTAACTGGGTTCTGTCTTGCAGTCAAACCTGGGAGAGAAAAGTTTCACGTTCCCCCAACTTGGGCAAGTTCATCTGGTTAACTGAGGTTCTTCTTAATGGAATTTTTATTGGTTCTTTCCCTACTTGACATCTTCAGAAAATGAATACTGAATAAGAATGGGGTACTTTTCTGGAAAAAAAACAACAACCCTCATTTTCTAAGAACATTTTACACCAAAACACATGAAAATATATTACTACTTTTTGGAGGGTATCAGGTTATGAAGTTATGATACATACAGTTTACACACAGTTAAATTCACCCTTCCTAGTTCTCATTGTTCTATGAGCTTTGACAAATGCATTCAGTATTGTCAACTACTACCACGATCAATATATGGAACAGTTCTATCACTTTAAACAACTCCCTGTGTCCTTTTGTCACCAGTCCCTCCCTGATGCCCAGCAGCAAGCAGGCATGGATCTATTTTCTGAACCTGTAGTTTTTCAAAGCATCATATTGATAGAATCATAAGATATGTAGTCTTCAAATCAGACTCCCTTCAGTTAGCATAATGCATTGGAGATCCATCCAAGCTTGTACACATATTGAGAGTCCATTCTTTTTTATAACTGAATAGTATTCCATTGTATGGATATGCTAGTTTGTTTATTAAGCAACTAAAGGACATTTGGGTATTCCAGTTTAGGGCAACTATGAATAAAGCCACTATAAACATTTGTGGATAGAATTTTTTGTACACAAATTTTTGGTCATTTTTCTTGTGTAAATAAACACCTAGGAGTATGACTTGGGGGTCATGTGGTAAGTGCGTGTTTGTAACAAACTGCCAAAGCATTTTCCAAATGAATGTTCCATCTTGCATTCCCAGAGGCAATGTAACCCCTTTCATTTTTAAATGGGTGAAAGAAACATCATTTCATATCAGTGCAGCTACTGTCATGTCTTCACAAAGGCTCAAGAAACTTCACGCCTGCAGTAGGGGTAAAAATAACCTATAGATATCACTTGATCGTTTCTCTGATGTGAGACTCAGAGAACATCAACTCAAGAGCAGTTTTTGAAAATCACACAAACACAGAACACTGGTGTTTGAAAGGAAGTTAGAGGTCTCTGGCCCAACATCTTTGAGTAGCGCTGTTTTAATCCAATCGTAATCAACTGTCACTCACTAAGCCCTGCTGAATAGGCCCACATCTACTACACCTATGAAACTGGTATGCTACTTAATGGCTTTCAACTTCAGTTTCTTCATCTCTACAGGGACTTTTGTGAGAATCAAGAGAAAAATGTATGGAAAAGAACTCTGGAATCAGTACACAATTAAACGTTCAGTGTTAATAAGAGAGACTTTGCTAATGATTTTGGTTTCTATGGGCAATCTCACCAACTCTAGGTGTTCTTAAATGCTAAAAGTATAGATCATGTTATTACTAAGTGTTAGAACTTAAAACTACCTAGAGGTCTTCCATCAAGTCCTAGCTCTTCACAATAGGCTAAGTGAGGAAACGGAGGCCCTGAAGGTCAGGATCACACAAAGTTACTAATTGCAAAGCTAGTTAGAGAATTCAGGACTCCTCCACCCCGTCAACCCACATAACCTTCTCCTAAAGAATGGTTTGAACATCATTCGACACAACCAACTTTTAAACAATTACAACAGGCCAGAACCCACCACAATAGACCCCCACTCAACTTAAGGTAACCCCAGTCACGTCCTATCACATCTCCCTGTCTCACTTCCTAAGCAGCACTAATTCTCACCTGCACTCTGTTCTATTGTCTGCTCCCTTGGAGTTTAGCTCTGCCAGGTTGTTAGGTGCCGTCGAGTCGGTATCCAACTCATAGCGACCCTCATAGGGTTTTCAATGGCTGACTGTTTCGGGATTGTCTTGGGAGTGGATTGCCAGCTCCTTCTCCCATTTTTGCAGTGCCGGGAATTGAACTCAGTACCTCAGAGACTGCAGCACAGCACTCTACCAACTGAGCTAAATCCCAGCCCCTCTGCCAGGTAGCAACCTCTATATCTACATTGCCTGGCACATAATAGGTCTTTAATGAATATTCATTGAATGATGATTAGAAAAAAGGACTTTCATCAAATTATTCACACTCAACAAGTTTGAGTAAATAACAGATACCTTCTTTTACAAAATTTTAATCCGCTTGTTTGGATGACTTGTAGGCACCATAGGCCAAATTACAGCATAAGAATTGCTCAGGCAACCATATGTAGGAACCATAAATCCCATTTTCATGCTGTAATCTCCCCGTCCTGTTCTGTCTTGCTTCTCTAAGGGACACATTGTATAAATGGCATCAAGTGTTAACTTGTTAAATCAGTTACACCCAAAAATGTTGAGATTATTTAACAATGCAATTATATGAGGTCATATCAAGAATTCCAAGGAGAGGCAGAGTTTTCAAAGACTCCATTCCAGTGCCAGAGAGCTATTGTTTCTGAAGTGATTTTTGGAAAATTAAAAATTAACTCAGTAATCTCTTTCACAGTAATTCATTATGCCTAATTCTCTTATTTGAAATTCTTTATTTTAGATCCAGTCCATACTCATTAATCTTGCTTTTTAAAAGAAATGTATAAAGCAAATGTTTCTAAATTTAATTTATCTTAAATTAAGTCTTAACTACTGTAACTCGTCTGTGGAAAGAGGGAAAAACCATATTTGCCAACATCTTCACTCTGGACAAAGATTGTTTCCATTTGCCACCATTGGCAATGTTCAGGAATATTCTCAAAGGATTCTAATCTCCGGGAGGACGTAGACTTCATGTTTTTTGCTCATTGGTCTATTTCTAGAGACTGGGGCAATGCCAGGCACATAGAAAAAAATCCAATAAGCATTTTCTGAGTGCATAAATAAACTTGGAGAAATAAGGAGTCAAAACCTCCCACAACTTATCTATGGAGAGATTAGGCTGGGCTTTCAGCTAATGGCCCTATCCCAGAGCAGAACCATGTGGTCTCCTAGCCATGATCTTGGGCACAGTCCAGGGCACCCCATGTACGTGGCTGGGTTTCCCTCTCAATCTAACAGAGTATTTTTCTGAGAGCCTCACTACATATGATCCCTGAAGTAAGTAAGTGTAGAAACAAGGGGAAACTTGATAATGAAGGAGGTGGAGCGGTTCTGTGAGGATCATGAGATTAAGACTTAGAGCAAAGCTCTGGTTACTCTCACACAATTTAACTAGTGTGGGAAGCTCACCTGGTTAAGTCCTCTCTCTGGGCCTCACACCAAAACTCAGGGGGCTCTTGAGACCAGTGGTCCCCAACTTTTTGGCACCAGAGACCGGTTGTGTGAAAGACAATTCTTCCATGGATAATGACAGAGTGGGGGGAGGACTTAGGTTATGAGATGATGGAAAGCAACTGTAAGTATAGATGAAGCTGCACTTGTTAGCCTGCTGCTCACCTTCTGCAGCGGGGCTGGGTCCATGGCCCAAGGCGTTGGGTCCATGGCCCAAGGTGTTGGGGATCCCTACTTTAGATCATGAGTCCTCTCCCTCTTAGAATCTCCATTCTGTGGCCCAGAGCAAGTTTGTATACTATGTGCACCCAGTGGTGAGCTTATATGAAGATGAGCCTACTTCCATTTCAGCCATGCCTGGAGATGCCCACAAGCAGGAGCTGAGATTGCTGTTGCACCTACCTCTGGCCAGGATAGTGACATGCCTGCCCACTTGGAGACATAGGTGACTTGCCTGATATCTTTCCTGCATTTCTTAGGTACAAGGCTGGTTCCTTTGGCCTTGTAAACCTTCTATATGCCTGCTAGGGATTACATGGTAGAAAGTCTAAGATAACCAGCTAGATTTTACGAAAAGCAGGTGACAAAGCATCTGTACTTCTTTTTCCATGAAAATGGAAATAATTTTCAAATAATCTCCCCTAGATGAGAGTGCCTATCACACACTGGGATTTATGGTTCCTACATATGGTTCTCGTAAGCTCCCTGTGGATATCTAGATCCAAGCTGGACTCCCATGAACCACACTTGCCAGTATACATGCCACTAAGTAGTCTCCTCCTATAAAAAACTTGGGCTGGGCTAGTGTAACAAATACAATGTAGCAGTAGCAGTTCTTTGTGATTTCTGAGGATAGCCCAGGAGAAGGTTTCCAGCCTGCATTTAGTCTCCTGGAATGCTAGTTCTTGTAATACTTTCACTTAGAACTCAGGCACCATGCTGTGAGAAGCCCAAGCCACACAGAGGAGCTATGTCTCAGTGTTCCAATTAACCACAGCCCCAGCTAAGCTCTCAGGCACCAGCCAACATGTACCACCAGCCCAGTGAGGGCCCCATCACAAACACCTGACCCAAAGGAACCTTTGGATTACTCCAGCCCCAGGCACCATTTGACTGAATCCACATGAGAGACTCCAAGTAAGAACTGCCCAGGTGAGTCAACACCACAGACTAAGAGATAATAATAAGATGTTTTAGGTCACAAAGTTTTGGGACACTTTGTAATGCAGCCATAAACAGCTGGAACATTGCCTCAGATTTCAAGTTTTTGTGATCCTAAGCTGCTCTCTCAAGCTATTTATATTTATGTATGCAATATCTTATCCTTTCTTCACAGAAGATCACAAATATTTACAATATCTCAAAATTAAGTTTTGAAGTTAGGATTTTTTTCTAATTGAATTTGGAAAGACTTCCACTGGATGTGAAACAATGAAGTTGAGTTTAAATATATATATTATAAAACTAGTTAGCTACAAATATGAGTCTATGACTATGGGTCTATGGCTCTTGTGATTATGTTTCTCAAAATGATACCACTTTCTACTATTTTAAGATTAAAATAGTTTTCAAAAAGAATGGGGGAATGAAGGACCCAGCTTAGCCATAGAAAAGCCATTTTATAGATCAGGCTAAGAAAATTTTTCCACTGCCTCAGAGAGACCCCACCCCTCCCAACTTGGGAGGTCCTGAGCTATCTTAAGCTGCCGCTTCCTATTATCTGCTAACACCAACGTCTCAGAATGCCGAAACCTTCCCCCCCCAAACCTTCCCCCTTTCCGCTCGCGCCTTGCTATTTGATTTAACCAATCAGTTTGAAAGTCAACCAATGTGACCAATCAAAGTTGTACCAGTCAGCTAACCCGCCATTTTGCTTCTGTAAGGGTATAAAAAGCCCTCGCTTCTGCATTTCAGGGTCTCTCTCACTCTCTCGTTCAATGGAGCTGAGCAGACCCAGACGCGTAGGACAATAAAATCCTTTGCGCTTGCAGCGGCAAAAAAAAAAAAAAAAAAAAATGATACCACTTTCAAATAATCTTTCCCCTAAACCTCAGAATTGGGAGAAGGCCTTGGCAGCCCACTCCCCAAAAAGTCAACCTGCCATTGAAAACCCTATGAATAGCAGAGAAGCACTGACAATAGTGTTTCACCTGTTGTACATAGGGTCGCTATGAGTCGGATACTGACTCTACAGCACCTAACAACAACAACAACAAACCCCAGAAATTTTTTGGATATTACAATTCTGCACCCAAACTATGTCTTGATAGTTGCCATTCACACCAGAGAAAAGCATAGACATCTAAGTAAGGTCACTTATTCACCTAAATGCTCAAAAAACATGATCTTTCCATCCCATGTAACTCTAATGTTCGAAGAATATCATTTTGCGTTCTTCTTTGGATTTGAGGTACTGATTATATCTGGTCTAGTTGTGCCCTAGTGAGCCCAAACATGAGGGAACTAAAAGTAACCACCAACCACACATTCATACACACACATATCAATGTCTTGAGCTGCAGGAAATTTTGCTGCTATCATTATTCTGTGACTTATTTTCTTCCTATGTCTTGATCCCTTTTGGAGTCATTGAATTCCCTTCTTAAGTCATTTTTCCATAACTCAGGTTTAAGACACAGGCTTAAAGAAAAATCTAATGTGTTAACTATCTATTACATTCCAGTCGCCAGCTAGGCCCCTCAGACCCAGTATCTCATTAATTTTATGACAACTTTTTTAGGTAGGTGTTTACTATCCCAATTTTACAGCTGAAAGAGCCATGGCTCAGAATAGTGAAGTGGTTTGTTAATGACTCACAGATACTGAGTACTTTGAGACCAGATTAGAACCAGGCCTACTTCTCAAGTGGCATAAATAGACCTGAGGAATATCTCTGGGTTCACACACACCCAGAAATTACATAACAGTTGTTGAATCATTGGAGAAAAGCCATAGCTCAGCCAACAGAAAAGTGTACCCTTAGAAATCTCCCTAAAGGAAAGTCTTTAATCTGAGGTTTGGGGATAGCTAAATGTTGACATTTTCAGATTAGTGCAGTCATTGGCATAGTTCTGTATTATCCAAATGGCACTGGTGTTTTCTCTGATAAAATTTTGTGATGTCCTTCTAGTGCATGAATGCTGAGATCACTCATTCAAGGGGATTTGGCCAGGAGCCCAGGACTGGGTCAGAAACCTAAGAGGTTCAATAACTGGGAGCTCAGAGGAAGCTGGAATGGATTGGTATGGAAGAACCAAGTAGCAATCAAGGGTTTTGTGGTCTGTCACTATAGACCAATCCATCTGCACTTGGGAGGGAGTGGAATACATAACACAGAAAAGAAGGGGCTCTTGGAACAAGTGCATAGGTACACATGCTTGTATATTCATCTGTGAGTGTGTTGCATGGGGTGAGGACTGGTTCTTTTCCATGAGCTATTGCCAACCAATCTTACCTCTCAAAGTGTTTCCCTTAAACCAGTTTTCCCTTATTCTCTACCGGCAAACCCTCTGGGACAAACCAGATAGCCCCTAAAGGAGGTTTCATGGTGATGTCCTCTAGGATAGGGTGGGTTGTTCTGCTTTGTTCTTTACTTATTCCTATCTCTAATCACATCTGTGAGGCCTTTCTCCCTCTAGGACAGTGGCCATCTAAACTATGTTCATAGTAAGATGATAAATAGTTCCTCATTGGAAATACAAATATTTCCAAATATTCTCACTTTTAAATGTTCATTCCTCCCCTCATAAGCAAACTGGCCCTTGACACCCCCCCACACACACACACAGTCATAATGATGTGCTGCTGGCCAGCTAATAAGAAATTTGAGTGATGGTCAAGTTAACCTGGGAGCCACATCAGACACAGGAAATGAGAACTGCTTGGTGGTGAAGAGGATGGATCCAGCTGAGTCCACATCCTGCCCCTGATGCTCACGAGCCACTAGACCTTTAGCAAATTACAGAACTTCACTAGGCCCTGGTGTTCTCAGCTATAGATAGGGATGTTAATGGTACCACCCTGAGGTTGCTGTGAGCATGAAATGAGATTTTGGTGCAAAGTGCTTATCTAATGCCTGATATGCAACAAGTGCCCAGTAAACATCAGCTGCTCTCATTTGTTTTGGAATACATGTGGTCAAAATTGAAATAGCAATTACTTATTGAATATTTGTTCTACACAAGGTTCTGGACTAAGTACTTTAAATATATCATCTCTTTTAATTTTCAGAGCTACACTACAAGGTACATTCTAGAATATCCCATTTGACAGGTGAGGAAACTGAGACCCAGAGAGGTTAAGCCATGCTCCAAGGTCCCAAATGTTCCCAAAGTCTGGTCTACCTGACTTAAGCTGTGAGATCCTCCCATAACATCCATTTTCCAAAATCCAGAATTAGAACTACTAGGGGAATATCTATAGACGCTTTCCACAGGCCTTTCAGGACCCCAATCCCTCTGAACCCCAAAATTTTAGTATGCATGGGCCTTGAAAATACCAAAGACATTCACTGTGAAAGTCTGATAACTCTATGTGGGGTAAAAATCAACCTCTGGAGAGGACTTTTTGTCCTTCATGAGTTTTGACCACTAGTGGCAGGATAAACATACACTAAATGCTTGTGACACAGAGTGGGCATGTCAGGGAGCATGTGAGGCAGCAGGAGAGTGTGATGGTCACGTGGTCAGAGGTTGCAGTTAGCCCTGGATTCGAATCCCAAGAATGTCCTTTGTTGTTATTGTTAGGTGCCGTTAAGTCGAGTCCGACTCATAGAGACCCTCATACGGTTTTCAATGGCTGACTGTTTCGGGATTGCCTAGGGAGTGGGTTGCCACATCCTTCTCCTATTTTTGCGGTGCTGGGAATCGAACCCGGATCTCAGAGGCTGCAGCGCAGCGCTCTACCAACTGAGCTAAATCCCAGCCCCAAGAATGCCCTTAGGAGCTTATTAAGGATTTTTGTGGTGCTAGGGGTTGAACCCAAGGCCTTGCACATGCTGGCAAGAGTCACACCCTCAACTGCTAGCTTATTAAATTGTTAAATCTCTGTAAGCTTCATTTCTCCTATGGGGGAAGCAGACTTGCTGCTATGCTAAGGTGTCCCCCCAAAGTTCATGAATTAGAAGCTAATTCCCAATGCAATAGTATTGAGAGGTGGGATCTTTAAAAGAGATTAATGCCTTTCTTGTGGATGTGAGTTAGTTCCAACCACAGCAGTTTGTTATAAAGCAAGTCTGTCCTCAACATTTTGCCCCTTTTGCATGTATTCACCTGCCTTTCCACTTTCTGCCATACATTGAAGCAGCGTAAGGTCTTCTCCAGCACCATGCTCTTGGACTTCACAGCCTACAGAACCATGAACCAAATAAACCTCTATTCTTCATAAATCCCCTGGTCGCAGGTGTTTCATTATAGGAAGGAAAAATAGCCTAAGACAGTTTCCTCACTTACACTGGGGACAAGAACACCCTCCTCCTCAAAGGGTAGTTCTGGGGATGAAATGACGTCATGCATGTGAAGCACATGACATGGTGCAAGACACATAGGAAGACTTCATACATACGCTTACCACTACTGCAAGTATTAAGGGTTCAAATAATGTTGCTAGTTGCCATCAAATCAGGTACAATTCATAGCGACCCTACGTACAATAGATGGAACACTACCCAACACTGTACCATGCTTGTCACTACTGTCAATGCTTCTCTGCCATTCACAGAGTTTTCAATGGCTGATTGATTTTTTGGGAGTAGGCTGCCAAGTTCTTCTCCCAAGCCTGCAGCACATGATGTTCCCAGGTGGTCTCCCATCCAAGTCTAACCAGGCCTGACCCTGCTAAGTTCCCGAGATCAGACACCAAAGCTAAATAGTAATAATAATAATAATAGTAGTAGTAGTAGTAGTAGTAGTAGTAGTATTACAGGCTAAATAATATGATCTATCTTTGTTATTAATATTCAATTCTCAAAATTATTATGATATAGAAACCAGGAACCAAGACTTCAGCCTCCACAGGGCTGGCTGGGGGCCCAACGCTGTTTGAGAAATGGAGCTCATTTCTTTTTAGGGAGGAGCAGCTCAAACCATTCCCCCCAGTTATAAATTCACTGCTCCCTCAGCAACAAAGCTAAGCACAGCCTTATGGGATCATTCTGCATTTCTCTGTGTCCAGGGTCTTTGGAGTTTTCTTGAGTAAGCTCACCTTCATTTGTGCTTTGAATCAGACACTAAGGTGATCATATCTGAAACACCCCCAGCCCCACAAAGCTCCAGTTTTTTCAGTGGCTTTGACACTGAGTAGTCCCCAGACCTTGCAGTTGGGTGATTGAAATGCCTGCTGTAGGTGTGGTGGCTAGTCAGCTGGAATCACAAAACCCTGTAACAAGGGTGACTAATTTGCAGGTAGAGTCAGAGGTTCTTGCAAATTGCTTTTGTATAAGTTGTACCCACTGATGGCCAGCCTTCCCTGAATCACTCTCTACTCACAGCAGAAGTGGCTGGTGTCAGGGAACTCAACAAATAAGGCAAATAATCACACAGGAGCTCACCCATGGAGACCGGCCTCCTCCTGCTTTGGAAAGTGCTGTGTAGATGACATCTCATTAGTTGTCAGTTTCCTGGTATCTAAGGAGAGTGTCATAGGGCAACCCTAACAGGTGAGTTAGGTAACCTTGGATGAGCTCAGCTAAGGCTGTCCCTTTTCTGCTTCTTTGGAAAATGATGGAGCTGAATTAGATGGTCTACAAAGCCCACTAGCTGAAACAGCTATCGCTTTGATACAAAATTACCTGAACATTTATTCATGTAAAATGTAATATGAGGTTAGGGGTTAGTGTTTAGTTTAGTTGGTAGAGTGCTGCTTCACACCCTCTGAGAACCCAGATTCAATCCCCAGCACTACAAAAATGGGAGAAGAGCATGGCAATCCACTCCCAAAGCAATCTTGAAACAATCAGCCATTGATAACACTTTGGGAGTCAATATGAGTCGGACACGATTTGATGGCACCTAACAACAACATGCATACAATAGACCTATGAAGTAGGTACCATGAATATACCTTTATTACAGATGTAGAAATAGATGGCCAAATGGTGAAATGCCCTACCTAAAATCAGGCACAGAGTAGGGATTCTTACCCAGGCAGCAAAATCCTGAGTTCTATGCTCTTAATCACTAATAATAATAGTTAAAACACTAATAAGCCAACATGCATGCAAAGACTTCCAGATCTTTCTTTTCTAGGTGACTCCATTCTGTCCATAAATAGTATGTATGCCAGTTCCCAGGCATTATGTAGTGGAAATTACATAAGCATGTGTATGGATATGTGGGAGGTCTGAGGTTTAGCTCAGTTGGTAGAGTGCTTGCTCCACGTACTCAAAGACCCTGGGTTATTGCCCAGCACCACAAAGTGGAAGAAGGACCCAGCAGCCCACTCCTGAAACAATCAGCCATTGAAAATCCCATGGATAGCAGAGAAGCACTGACATAGTGCTGAGCATTGCACAGTGTCAGGTAGTGTTTTGTTTTGGTGTTTAGATACAGATATAGATATATTGTTGTCGTTGTTAGGTGCCGTCGAGTCGGTATCCAACTCATAGCGACCCTCTGTACAACAGGCGAAACACTATTGTCAGTGCTTCTCTGCTGTTCATAGGATTTTCAATGGCTGATTGATTATTGGGAACGGATTGCCAGGTCCTTCTCCCAAGCCTGCAGCATAGATATATAGGGATATATATATATATATATATATATATATATATATATATATATATATATATACATAGCCTGCAGCAGTATCCCTGTGGCATCGGATCCCATCAGATCTCGGAAGCTAAGCAGGGTCGGGCCTGGTTAGTACCTGGATGGGAGACCGCCTGGGAACACCAGATGCTGCAGGCTTGGGAGAAGGACCTGGCAACCCATTTCCAATAATCAATCAGCCATTGAAAACGCTATGAACAGAAGGGAAGCACTGACAATAGTGTTTCCCCTGTTGTACAGAGGGTTGTTATGAGTCGGATACCGACTTGATGACACCTAACAACAATGACTATATATATATATATATAGTTATATATATAGTTATATATATATAGTTATATATATATAGTTATATAGGGATATAGTTATATAGTTATATAATATATAGTTATATAGTTATATAGGGATATATATATATATATATATATATATATATATATATATATATATTCTCACCTACCTAAGTCCTAGCTTGTAGCATGTCAACCCTGAACAGGTCCTGACAAACCACCTAGGCTGAGTATTCTTAATGGCTGCCCTTGGACATGCATTAAAGTGTCCTTGAGCCCTCTGAAATTATGTGAGAAATGTGGGTGTGTACATAATTGTAAGTTCATAGATTTTTTTCAGATTTTCAAAGAGGTCTACAAACTTTTAGAGACCAAGTCATCTTTTAAAAGTTAGTAAAGCTGAGACTTTGGGTGGGGAATGGACTTGCCAAGTGAGAGAACTGGGTTCAGATCCCAGATGACCTGATCCCAAGCTCAAGACTCTTGGGCTACACCCCACTGACCTAAGTCAGACCCCTCCAGTGTGTGCTGAGGGCCTGCTGGGGTAAAGATGATGGAGCTGGGACAACACACACAGCTCACAGGTTTTGGGTATGGTTTAGAAAATTGTCATGCTTCATATCTTTGAATTTAACCTTCAACCTCTGCATTTCGTCAATTTTTTTGAAGTTCTTATCATTGATAATTACCACTGCTCTGCCTCTCTGCTCATCTGTTGTTAAGTGAAAACTTAATCCAAAGCACTTCATTCAGATCTGGTCCAGTCTATTTCTACCTGGCCTCATTCCTGGCCTGCCTAGATGCTTAAGGCAAGTAGGCATTTGTCCCTCACTGTTTTGGTTGAAACAATCAGCCCAAATAAAACTGAAAACAGATAAACAAAGCAAAATGTGTTAATGACTAAACATTGACAGGACTCAAATTGTTCTGACAAAATGTAGATCAAATTCAAACCAGAAAAAAAAAATTGGACTTAATAGAAATAAAGCCACAATAGAAAATTCACAATGGCAAAAGATAAAATTTGACACAGGTAAGTTAACTATCCTTGGTAAAAAGTCACATGTAAAAAAATTAGCTTCCATAAATGATTTTGATTTTAAAAATGTGAAAAGTAGCAGTGGTTTAATTACACTATATTGAACATTGATCTTGGAGTAAAAATGACTTAAGACTTAAATAAAAAAAAAATTCCTTGACTAAAGTTTGACTATTGGTGGTTTCAATGTTTCAGTTATAAGCATGGACCCTCAGTGTCAAGTCATAGAGTTCAAAATGTCACCAGATTAGCAGTAGTTTCAAAATGGCAGCATCAATACAGGGAGGTCAAAACTTCCTATACTTGTGCTGGGTAAGCAATGGATGCAAAATTTGCAGCTGATTCTCTGACAAGGAAGGCAGACTGAGACAATAACTGCCATATATTGCAGTTGTTAGGTGCCATCAAGTCAAATCCGACTTATAGCCACTCTATGTGCAACAGAATGAAGCACTTTCTAATACTGTGCCATGCCCAGCACTGTGTCAGTGCTTCTTTGCTGTTCATATGGTTTTCAATGGTTGATTGTTTCAGGATGGCTTCGGGAATGGATTGCCATGTCCTTCTTCCATTTTTGCAGTACTAGGTAATCGAACTCAGGGCCTCAGAGAGCACAGAGCAGGGCTTTACCAGCTGAGCTAAACCCCAGCCCCAAACCGACATAGAAGTTCACTTGAACTACTAAGCAACTAGCCCGGACTACATTCCTCTAGGCATGTCTTACCCCTACACTCTCAAAGAAAATATGAAACACCAAGGAGTAAATGTCACGTGTCAAGTGAAGGAGTTCCCAAGGCTGCAGGGGAGTTCCTGGAGACATGCATTTACATCCGAAGCAAAAAGAGTCCCTTTCTCTCTTTCCTCTTTGCCTCCATCTCCAGTGTGTCCCAGAGAGTATTTGCCCCAGGTCATTCATTGTTTGGCCTCATCTTCTCTGACTGTTCTGGAGCCTGTGGGGTGTGACCGCCCACTTTTACCCACCATTCAGAGTCAATTGTTAAGTTCTGAGAAATTTTAAGAGCTGATTGGTACATATGGCCATTATTAAAAATTAAGTTATAGAAAAAGTATAATTGTAAGCCAGGGGCAGTGGCTCATGCCTATAATCCCAGAAGCTAAGTAGGCGGATGTAGAAGGATCTCAGTTTTGACACCATTGGCAGTCTTTGTAACTTAGCAAGACCTGGTCTCAAAATAAAAAATAAAAAATGGGCTGGGGTGCATCCAGTGATAGAGCATTTGGAAAGTATGTGTGAGGCCCTGGGTTCAACCTCCAAGTACCAAAAAATAAAAAATAAAAAGGGAGAGAGAGAGAGAGAGAGAGAGAGAGAGAGAGAGAGAGAGAGAGGATATAATGGTATAGTTAAAAATATCATGTTCATAAGAGATAATAAATATTCAAAACTCATTACTCCAATTAGTTGAGTATCTAGGCTCTTGAGGGTGTTTACAGCCCAGGTATCTATGTGGTAGGCATACTACTTAGAGCTGAGCCCCACCACATCCTTCCCAATGTCATATTTTATGTCACCTTCGCAGCTGAAATCAGCCAAGGTGGGAGTGTTTATTTGATGGAAATTTGCAACAGCTACAAGGTAGGTTTTATTTACAGTTTTGTTGACTGTCTAGACATAAGAACGTGATGCTAATAATGCAGATTATATTTAAATCTGTGACAACTCTGTAGCTGTTGCATTGAGATGAACAAAAATCTGAGACAATTTTCTTTCTGATTCAGCCAAAAGTCACTCGCATCATTGACAGATGAACTATTTTCCAAAATCTTTGTGGCTTCATCTTATTTTCTCAAAAAATGTCAACCAATATTTATGTCAAAACTACAGTTATCCAGTTGTGTCCCATAGTGACTCTAGGCACAAGATCTTCACATAAGTTTATGAATGTGTTGTCTGAGAATGAATTGCCTATAGAGTTTACAATACAGAAAATTTATATTTTATTATTTGTGAATTGTGTACTACACATTCTTTTAAAAAGTAAAGTTTATAATAAATTTGAGAATGTATGTTGTTGTTGCTAAGTGCCATCAAGTTGGATCTGAGACTTTGGGTGGGAAATGGACTTGCCAAGTGAGAGAACTGGGTTCAGATCCCAGATGACCTGATCCCAAGCTCAAGGCTCTTGGGCTACATCACACTGACCTAAGTCAGACCCCTCCAGTGTGTGCTGAGGGCCTGCTGTGACTCTATGTACAACAGACAAAACACTACCTGACACTATGACATGCATGGCATGATTGTCAGTGCTCCTCTGCTAGTCACAGCGCTTTAGATAGCTGACTATTTCGGGAGTGGGCTGCTGGGTCCTCCTTCCAACTGAGAATGCCTACACACACATTTGGTTTGTCTGATACTTCCTTCAGGAGCCTCTCCATCTCCTTCCAGACCATTAGGACCTGCCTCAGCCACCAGTACTTTGGGCTAAGTGAGGTCATGGGGGGCCCAGGGAAATGCCTGGAAGCTTCTGGCTGGAGCAGAGGAAGGCCAGTGTTTACAGTGAGAGCTGGCTCCAGAACGGCTTTTGTCTGCTCAGAGCCTTTATTTATTTTTAAATCAGCCTAACGCCTTTGACCCCAGTTTGAAGTTAAAGGACAGGAAGAAAAGTCTTTTTCTTTCATGGAGATTGGCCACATCATTGGTTAGGGGATGCCATGAAAGCCTGGCCGATGACATCCCAGAACCCTGGAATGACAGTTCATGTTGAAACTGGAAAAAGCACGACCCCTTCCTCCTGCACACACGCTTTTCCCAAGTCTGCAGGAAGTCCACACTCACACACGGACCTCTCTATTTCAGGCAAGCCACTGTCCTATAGGGACTATATTTATTTTTTTATTTCAGTATTTTGTCCACATATAAATAATGTTATTTATAATACCTACATCCAACTCATTTATTTATTCATTTATTCTTTTTTATCCAATAAATAAATTTTGAGCACCTTCCATGGGTCAGACGTTGTTCTCGTACTTTGGGGGTAGCGATGACCCAATGTCTGACCTTGGGGTACAAAATCAAGTGGTAAATACGAACACTCGACCCGCTTCACATTCAGTTGGATGCAAACTATAAGTACTTTCTGTACATATTGCAAGCTGAATTCATTATCTTCTTCACTCCAAATATATAGATAGATAGATAGATAGATAGATAGATAGATAGATTCTTCCAAAATGTCTGTCAATACAACAATACTAATAATAGCCACTGCTTATGTAACATGTGGGCTGGGATTTAGCTCAGTTGGTAGAGCTCTGCGCTGCAGTCTCTGAGGTCCTGAGTTCTATTCCCAGCACTGCAAAAATGGGAGAAGGACGTGGCAATCCACTCCCAAGGCAATCCCGAAACAGTCAGCCATTGAAAACCCTATGAGGGTCGCTATGAGTCGGATACCAACTCGACGGCACCTAACAACAACAACAACAATGTAACATGTGCCATGTAATTTACATCTATTACCTCATTTGAGCCTCACGGTAATCCCACAAATTCTATTAGCATCCCAATTTACAAATGATGAACATAAGGCAACAAAAGCTTAAAGGCTGTGTGAGGCCACACATTTGGCAGGCGTAGAGTTGTTCAATGGCCCCACCTCACATCTAGACAGTGTATTCAAACAAGACCTAGTTAGCTGAAGTTCCGTGCAATTTAGCAAAAGTCCTGCTTAAATTGTATGCAATTCTTGCACTATGGGTGAGGCTGGGATTAATATGTTGTCTCTACTATATTTCTACCTATAGTACTTTACATAAGAGTTCATCTCTTGGTTAACATCTCTGACATTTTTTTCCTTCATATGTGGTATATGAACAATTGTACTATGCAATTAACTCTTGGAAGATGTTATCGTGAGTCAGTGATATAGTGGGATACAATATTTAGCATAATATCTGGGACATACAGGCTCGAGTCTAAGCTGTTCGGGCGAGAATGGCGAAGTTCAGCAGAGGCTCCATGGGATCAAGGACTGCTACTTTCCTCAGTAGGGTGTGAACCTGGCACATGAGATGTGTTATATATATTTTAGTTGGTTAGGTGGTTGGTTGGTTCCTTGGCTGGCTTGCTGGCTAGGTGGATGGAGGAATGAATGAAGAAATGGACAGGTGAATGTTAGACGGCTCTCTGCCTCCTCTGCCCCACAGGAGCTGCCCTCAGACTCTCCCTAGTGCTTTTCATCCTATGTGTGCATCCAGTTTCCCCTGAGCTGACTGACAGGTACTCAAGGGCAGGCACTAGGTCTTTTTTCCTGAATTTTGGCACAAGGATGGACATTTGGGATTCTGAAACAATACTCTCGCCATCTAGACCTAAAGTACTCTAAAGACTTCCCCTGCTCCCTGACCCTCTTTATCCCATAGAACATTCATTGTGGAAGGGATTTCCCGTGTTTGGTGCAATAAATGCTCGTATAAACCAAGGTCCCTGCCCCCAGACTTTCTGATCATCCTCCCTCCTTCAGACAAAAAAAAAAAAATTAACATGTGTGAAGGGAAATAATTCTCTTCAAGATTGTACATTCTGAAAGAGAAAATTTGTAACCCAAATACATAATTATTTAATAATTTACATAATTATTAAGAGCATTGGTTTTCAGGTCAGCTTGAATCTGTATACATGCCCTAACTACTTGATTTCTTTATCTGGAAAAGAGGGGTAATGATGCTTTCATTGTAAGATCACTTGGAAGGTCATAGCCTATACTATAGGTAAATTATTCAGGGCAATGCCTTGTATAAGCTCAGGAAGAGACCATGAGTATCCCTAGTCATAACTACTACCTGTTTGAAAATTAGGAAGAGGCTGACTTCATCTACAGCAACTCATTATAACAAATGAAGATTGTGCTTGTTATTCTCAGCAACCTCCCACTGAGCATCTGCGGGGTGTGAGCAGCCCTGTCTCCTGACATCCCAGTAATTCACGAGCAATAAGCGGTTCACTATGGTTCTATGACTTTCTCTCCCTCAAAAGTGATACCGGGTCAAAACCGGAAACCAAAGTTTCATTTTGTGGGGGAGGGGGTCCTCTCACCCTCCAAATCTTCAGTCAGACCCTGCTGTGGGTCAGACTCTGGGCTAGGCCCTGGAGATTCCGAGGTGAGTAACCCAGAAAAGGCACCTGCTCTCGTGGAGCTTCTAGTACAAGTGGCTCATGGGGATTATTTCAGAAAAACAAATGCAAAACTAAGCCACAGGAAGAATAATTTTACCTATGATAGGTGTTTGGAAGCCTGCAGCGGTAGCCCTGTGGCATCCGATCCCGTCAGATCTCAGAAGCTAAGCAGGGTCAGGGCTGGTTAGTACCTGGATGGCAGACCGCCTGGGAACACCAGAAGCTGTAGGCTTGGGAGAAGGACCTGGCAATCCCCTCCCAAAAATCAATCTGCCATTAAAAACCCTATGAACAGCAGAGAAGCACTGACAATAGTGTTTCCCCTGTTGTACAGAGGGTCACTATGAGTCGGATACCGACTCAACGGCACCTAACAACAACAACAACAACAGGTGTTTGGAAGGAAAAGTACAAGACTTATGAACACATGCAAAAGGAAAAACGTGATCTAATGGCACGAGGAAAAAGGAGAGAGAGGCAGATTTTATATAACTGGAAAGGGAGAATAGAATGCCCCAAGACTTGGAAGACGGTCAGAATATCAGTCTATACAATCCCTTAGGACTTTAAAGCAACATAAAATGCAGATCCTCCAAGCGGTCTCTTGCTTGGCTATCCTTTCCCCCACCCGCTGGTGTCCCACAGCTACACACTCTAGGACACACAGTGAGTTTTGTTCAGCTTTATGAATTACTTGCTCTTTGGTCACCAGGATTACTTTGCAGCTGTTATTGCAGCCTGGTCCGTTGCACCTCGTCTGGGGAGGAGAGCAGATGAACCTCGTGTCACTGCTGTCTGGGACAATGTTCAGGAATCCAGGGGTATTTCTATGAGCATCTCTATGAAGCAGGTATCCAACATATCCCCAGAAGAACACACATCAAAAGTTCCCAATTTCTAAGAAAGCTCAAGAAAAAAAAGGCTGCCCTCACATTATTTGCAAGAAAGGCAAAGTAATTGAGGGTAATAGTCACCATGTTTAAATATGGCACTCTAGATGTGAAAGGTTAAAATAACAAACAGAAGAGATCATCTATTGTAAAACTCCTTCACATGGATAAGGGCAAAAATTTGCAATCCTGAATAAAAATAAATAATTAAGCACTCTTAAACACTCTGAGTGAATAAAAAAACCTGCTTTTACCACTATTGATGCATAAGAATGAAAGCATCTCAACATGGATGAGGGCTTCCTCCAGGCTATTCATTTTACAAAGACATATGTGAAGGAGGGAGATGTCCCTAACAGCTTTCCCGTGACATCAGAATCGGGTAATTCTCTCATGTCCATGATCTCCTTTCTGGCACCATTACAGCTATAGATACCAGGACTAGTGAGACACAGGCTGCACCTGGCTGCCCCCGGCTCAGGTGTGTATGGTCTTCTACACCTTGCTCTGGCATCTCTTGCAAGTTCTCTTCACTCACCCCCTCCCCACCTAGAGTCTTCTTCAAAATCTAACTTATAATTTCTTTTCACATATCCCCACTGTGCCACTACAACCAGTCTGTTCCTCCTTCCATTTCCACTGGGCAAAGGGAGGTCTGGTATTTTTATTACTTCATTTGTCTCTGAAGACCTCCTGAGAAATTAGTTCTTCCCAATGGTGCTCTGGATTCATCCACTTTTTGACCCATCAGGATCAGTGTGGTGATTTCAGCCCAGTGCTGCAAGCTGCCAAAACAGGTTTTAATCTAGCTTCTATTAATGATCATATTGGTAAGAGGGTCTCTCCCAGAGATGTAGCCCCCTGGCATAGACACATAAGACAGTATAATGGCTTGGTGCTTTGATTCCAGCACCAGAAAGACACAGGCTCAGATCTCACCATGACCACTTCTATAGTCTTAAACAAACCTCTTTTTCACTAAATCTCGATGGAACTAAAACTAATATTATCTGCCTCAAAATGGTGTTGGATCATCTGAGAGAATCTTCACAAGGCTTTCTGTACAATCCCTAATGCATAACATAAAATACATTCATTACTAACCATTATTTTTATTTTGAGTTGTACACATTCTCTGGTCTCAAAAAGTTGTCCATCAAATGATATCTAAGAACAAAAATCAGACAGAGCCCATCTTTTTTAGAGACTTCTCTCCAGATCAGCACTTTTCAAACTGTGTGTTCATGAGTGTGCAACCACGAGTCACATTACACAGAACAGAATGTCTTAAAAAAGAATAGATCAGAGTACATTTCATGTTCTAAAGGGAAAAAATGCTGCTTGCCAAACATATATTTATGTTTATGCATAAGTATAATGGAATCCAATTTAAAATGCCTTTCTTACTGTGTGTCACAGTTAAAAAAAAAAAAAAAAAAAAGTTTGAAAGCTGCTGTTCTAGGCTGAGCCAGAGCTGTTAAACACATTCTTTGACAGATATGTACTAGTCAAGAAAGACATTACTGCCCCCTGCTGGAGTTCTTAATTTCTCGTGGAGGACAACCATAGATTGGCCTGGCTTCTCATTACCCACGTGGCCTCTGCCATCTTCCCCACATCTACACTCAGTTGGAAGAGTGCTGCTCTGCACTCTCTGAGGCCCTGGGCTGGATCCCCAGCACAAAAAAAAATAGGAGGAGGACATGACAGCCCACTCCCAAAGCAATCCCAAAGCAATCAGCCATTGAAAGCCCTGTGAGGGTCACTGTGAGTATAACCCAACTGGAGGACCCGAGGGCACCTAATAACAACCCCACCACCCCATCTGGAAGTTCAGCTGAAAGAGAAAGAGACTCCCCCTTGGCCTATCTTCATGCCCTGAACAATGAGTCAGAGCCAGCTCGAGCAGTCAAAATAGGATTTGTCACCTTTAAAATAGTTTTGAAAGCGTAATGTTCTTCCCTCCCACCTGCCTCCCAGTCGCACCTGGAAACCAAGCCAAGCTGCCCCATTACCATGTTATTCTTGGTCCCAGCTCTGCCCCATCACAGCTGGGCAGGGGCTCCACCCCCTTAAGCCACCACCTACCTCTGCTTCTGTGGGGAGAAAACACCCCTCAGAGGAATGTGAACCAATGTCAAGTTCTCAGCCACCCCACTGCGTCCTGAAATGTTGACTGGGGTTGGGGGTGCAGGGAGGGGCACACTGGGAAAGATCCCTTCCACCCATGAGGTAGGACTGCCAAGGTAAAGGCCCAGGAGCAAACAGCACGGCAACACACCCTCACTTGAGGGGTGGCACCCAACCCAGATATGCTAGGAATCTACTGCATTCTGCCCCACTGCCACAGCTGCCACCAAGGAACAGAGGGAGTGCTCCTGCCAAGTCCCCTGCACACCGTGCCTCCATGAGAACTCCAGGCAGAGGGCTAATTGAGGCTGAAAGAGGAAGAGTTACTTACTCTAGTGGGGCTGCTTCAGACCAGAGTCCCTAGCCACACCAGAAAGAAAGAAAACCATGATAAAATTACAAAGAGGCAGATAAAATCTAGTGTGAGAAGAGCCCAAAGCTTAGCTTTAAAAGAAGCCCAACTGGGTGAATGCAGGGCCCAGTTCCTTGGATTTACTCCCATCTTTTCCCCTTGTCCACATGCTCAAAGGGAGTAACTGTTAAAGGGAAAGGGGGCTAAAACTGTCAAGATCAGGAAAAACAAGAAAACGCTGAGAAAATGTCACAAACCTGAGCTGGATAGGGAAACATGGCGACCAAATGTGACAGGGTGTCCTTGGCTGGGTCCCAGATCAGTAAAAGGACATCCGTGTGTGGGGGTGGGGGCATCACCTGCCGCTGGGAACAGCTCTGGCTGTAGTGCTCAGGGCGTGAGTTGAACCCTGCGGTGGAAGACCCGCTGCGAGGCGAGTGCTACCAGAGTCCTGCGCAGCCTGGAGAGGAGAGTTCCGCTCACGGCTGCTCTGAGAAGCCCGTAGAAAGTCAGGCTCAGAGAATTATGCCCTCAGCTGCTCCTTGCTTCTTGCCTCAAAGGAGGAGGCCAACTCCAAGTGCTCTTCTGTAAACAGCTCTCTATTGTAGTTCTCTCTTGTCTGCCAAGCTCTAGAGGGTCGATGTTGTGGACCCTGAGTGCCCTGCACACCATGTTTATATACTCTTGTTGGACCAATCAGAGACTGCTACGCAATATCAGGTGATCAGAGCTTAACCTATCAGGTGGAGGATGCAGATGAAGCATTGAAAGGGGAAGTAATCAGGGGATGTTAAATAATGGGCTAATCGGGGGGTTGTTTGGTAATTGGGAAGTAGCCAATCAGATGTTGAGGGGTATTTGGACGCCAGAGCCATCTTAGGGAGCTCAAGGCCTAAAAGGCCCAGGATGCAAGGTAGAGGTTACCAGGGGCCATTTTGCCTTGGAAACAGGTCTTAGTCCTCCAGGTTGACTAGATAGGCCTCGAGGCAGGCTGCCTCTCTAGGCCATATCCCTACACATGGGGAAATGTGAAATCTGAGTAAAGACTTGTGTGTATGCTGCAAAAGCAGGGCTTAATGTTTCTCCCATCTTCCCCTGCTGCCCTGTGATCCATCCCCACACTGCTTCCAGAATCATCTTTCTAACTCACAGATCCTGCCACAGCTCTCTCACTTGCTTGAAACCCTTCAGTGGCTCACCCTCATCCTCAAGGTGAGGTCCAGACTCCTCCTGGGTCTGTCTCCATCCCATCAGCCTCTTCTCTCAGCTCCCTCCCTGCTACCCTGACTGCTCCAGCTTTGCTGAACTCACTCCCTACTCAGCACCTCTGCTTAACACATGCCCTGTCTGTCAACACCCACCTGCTGCCCTGCAGTTAGAATTTAATTATTGTTGTTGTTAGTTGCCCTCAATTCCGGTCCAACTCATAGCGACCCTCTTAGGGTTTTCAGTGGCTGACTGTTTCAGCCTCCCTGCGGGAGTGGATTGCCACATCTTTCTCCAGAGAATTCAGCAGCTGTACTCTATTCAGAACTCGCCTCAGACCTCACTTCCTCCAGGAAGCCCTTCCTGATGGCCCTGCTCACATGCCTGGTGAATCCCCTCCCCTAAGGACCCATAATACCCTAAACTGACCTCTATCACAACGTTGCTGGTTCTGAATCATATTACATACTATATCCTGTGCCCCTTTCCTCTCACCCAGCCTGCTTCCCTGAAATAGAAAGCACATGCCCAGGTGTGGCTTAGATTTCACCGACTCTTATTGTAAGAAGGACTCTTATTAAAGGGAGGTCTCTCTTTCTCTGATTGCTCAAGAAAAATGCAATGGGATAGTCTGTCTTCTATACTCTGCCACTGTTAAAATCCATTTTCAGACAATGCCAGATCAGGCCTAGGCTGGGCCTTTGCAGTGAGCAACAGGACCTAGCTTGAATTCAGTCTGCTGTTTCCATTGTTTTTGCTTCAATTTATGGAATTCTAGCTATGAAAGCAATACGCGTTTTTCTTACGTGTATATGGACCACTCATCTTTTATGAAATGAATTTGTATGAGCAAAAGAAACAAATCAGTTTTGTAAAACTGTGGCCAATGCTTCTTCAGGCGGTGCACATGGTGCTAAATGCAGGCACGCATGTGCACAGGCGTACATGTTGACAAATGCTGGTGAAGGGAGCCTGAATGGGAGAAATCCTGTCATTCACACAACTGAGGCCTCGAGTCACGAGACCTGGAGTATGGCTGTGTCTCCCACTAACGACATAGGTGGCTTGGAGAAACATTACTTTCCATTTCTGTTTACTCACCCATAAAAAGAAAAGACTAACACCAAGGATGGGCTGGAATTTAGCTCAGTTGGTAGAGCGCTGCGCTGCAGTCTCTGAGGTCCTGAGTTCAATTCCCAGCACCACAAAAATGGGAGAAGGACCTGGCAATCCACTCCCAAGGCAATCCCGAAAATGTCCGCCATTGAAAACCCTATGAGGGTCGCTATGAGTTGGATACTGACTCGACGGCACCTAACAACAACAACAACAACAACAAGGAATGAGAAGGTATGTTCTCACCTCCCAGACACCGCCTCTCACCCTGCTCGTGTAGCGTGGAAATTACTTCACAGAAAAGGACCCTGGGGTGAACTTTAATTTTATAGACCTCAGGGGCATAGAGATTAAGTGGCTTGCTCAAGGTCACCCTGCAATTTAACACCAAAATCTAGATTTCCCATCCGCATTCAGGCACCATTCACCCCAGCATATTCCCTTCCCAAAATAAACTGCTGTCAAATGACTTAGATTTGTGACAGACACACACACACACACACACACACACACACACACACACACACACAACAAAGCTATCTTAAACTAATGGAAAATAAAACAAAAAAAAAATAAAAGCAGTATTCGATTTCAGAATGTTAACACTATTGGATACGGAAGTAATGTACCTGAAAGCTGGGAAAACATGTTTCAGGGTTTTTCACAATGCTACAAGTCTATCCTTGCTCTTTATTTAGACTAGAGACAAGAAACCAGGAGTCAAACCCTGTCCTCTAGGTGTTGGGGAAGAGGATTAGGTAAAGAAGGTAATGAATTCATGGCTATGAAATATGTATCATAAAACCTGCTTAAATAGAGATCAGGTCCAATCACTGCGTCACTCTCTGTGGATCACAAAAAGAGCATCAACAGAATTCCAAGGGGAATAGTGAGCCCACATTTTAAAAATGAGATCCTCAAGCCCTTTAAAGACTATTTTAGCAAGTAATTTACATATAGAATGTAGTATTTGCAATTATATAGTACAATGTTTTGCGTATTTTAAAAATAGTCTTCCCCTTGTCTTTGGTAGCATACTGAACATTTATACCTGACCTAGTTACAGGCAAATCCCCAGATTTACAGGTGAATCAAAATACATAGAGTTAGAAATGTTTAACCAAAATTTCCAGTGAAATATAAAATGGATAGACATAATGACCTTCACACATGTGCATGTTTGTACGTATATACATTGTATGTATGTATGTATGTATGTATGCAGATAGATAGGTAGATAGATGTGTGTGTGTGTGTGTGTGTGTGTGTGTGTGTGTGTGTGTGTGTTTGTAGCAGTTGAGAAAGTCCTGGCCAAACAGAAGTACACATGAGAAGACGTAGTTTCAAATGATTATACAGCTCAATGTGAGCCAAGGGTAAGATGTGGCTGCTGCAGAGAAGAAAAACCTTAACACAGGCTTAAGATGTAACATCAAATCGCAAATTACAGTAACATCCCTTTGCACTCTTCACCCACCAGCCAATATCAAAAGCCTGGAGCAATTCTGGGAACCATATGGTCAGAGGGGCAGCATCCAGTCTGGCCAGAAGAGAATCCTCAGTTAATGGGGAAAGGCAGGGAATTCATAACCTGGCTCAAATGGGGAATGGCTCCTCACATGAGCTCCAGGGCCAAGAGAGCCTTCTTTAAATATAAGGCGTGCAACTGCTCTGGAACGCGTGCGCCCTGACCATGCCCCAGGAATGCTGTTGAAAAGCCTGCATGCGAGATTAGACCGGCTAGCCTCAACCACAGCATTCCTCTCGGCTCAGGCATTTTATAGCTTGTAGCACGAGCAAAACTGCATCGATTTTATGTGGCTGTTGTTATTGTTAGGTGCTGCTGAGTCGGGTCCAACTCATACCAACCCTCATTGGGTTTTTGATGGCTGATTGTTTTAGGTTTGTCTCAGGAGTGGGCTGCCACATATTTCTCCCATTTCTGTATTGCTGGGGATTGAACCCAAGGCCTCAGAGAGCACAGAGCAGCACTCTATCAACAGAGCTAAAGCCCAGCCCCATTTCATGTAGTAGTGAGTTAAGTCATTTCATTTCTTACCTAGGGAAGAACACTCTCTAGTGTAGAGAGCATCAGACAACCCCCCAAGCCCCTAAGAGAAAATTCGTGCTGATATAGAGACAACTTGGTGCCTAGGGGAGGGGAAGGTGACTCAGTGCTCCCCTCCCCTCCTGCCCCATCACATAAGCAGCACCCAGGGAGCCCAAACAGGCTAGAAGTGAAGATGGTGTGACAGTCGGATCTGTGCTGATGGGCATCAGTGGAGAGACTGATGGCCGGACATACTCACATGTGCATACACTGCTCAGAACAAGGGCGAACCGCCCACATCAGCACCACTGAAATCGCTGACCAACATGTGCATTCCTGAGCCACATCCCTGACTTACTGAACCAGGATTATCAGGAGAAGGAACCAGAAAGTTCATGTTAACAAGTTCCCCAGAGGATTCTTATGCACACTACCTGGGAACCCCTGTCCCAGAGCAGAGCTCCTCAACCTGTAGTGTGCACTTGAATTACCTAGAGGGCTTGTAAAGAGCTGAGGCTCTGGGCTTCAGAGATTTGGATTCAGATGCCTCAGGTTATTGTTGCTGTTGTTGTTGTTGTTGTTGTTAGGTGCTGTGGAGTTGGTGTCCGACTCAGTGACTCTACATACAACCGGTGAAACACTATTGTCAGTGCTTCTCTGCTATTCATGGGGTTTTCAATGGTGGATTGATCTTTGGGAGTGGCTTGCCAGGTCCTTCTCCCAAGTCTACAGCACCTGGTGTTCCCAGGTGGTCTCCTATCCAAGTACTAACCAGGCCCGACCCTGCTTAGCTTCCAAGATCTGATGGAATCAGATGCTACAGGGTTACGGCTGCAGGCGATGCCCTAGGTAGGACCCCATAATTGGCATTTCAGACAATCTCACAGGTGATGCTGGTACCACTGGTCACAGGAACACATTTTGAGTTCACTGCCTTAGGAATGGGCTGGGATTTAGATCAGTGGGTAGAGCGCTGCGCTGCAGTCTGTGAGGTCCCAAGTTCAACTCCCAGCACCGCAAAAATGGGAGAAGGGCCTGGCAATCCACTCCCAAGGCAATCCCGAAACAGTCAGCCATTGAAAACCCTATGAGGGTTGCTATGAGTCGGATACCAACTCGATAGCACCTAACAACAACAAGCCTTAGGAATGTCTGATTCCATCACCAAAGAACTCAGACACTAGCATAGGTAACTCCTGAAATGATCTCCACATATTCAGACCCCAGGAACCTGGCCACCACTTTTTTTGTGGCCTGATCCTAGTGATTCACTTATAGCAAATAGAATAGGCAAAAGTAAGGGCATCTCGATTCTGCAATCAGGTTATGAAAAGACCACGACTTCATTCTTCTTGCTCACTCTCGCTCTTGTTTCTCTGGCTTGCTCACTCTGATGATGCAAGCTGCCATATTGTGCACTGCCCTATGGAGAGGTCCACATGGGAAGTAACTATGGACAACTTCTGGCCAGCATCCAGCAGGTTTGACTCCTGCCCACAACCACGTGAACGAGCTTGGAATCAGAACCTTCTCCAGCTAAACCCCAGGTGACTGCACCCCAATTGACACCTTGATTGTAGCCTTGTGCACCACCCTGAAGCAAAGGACCAGCAAAGTCACACCTGGCTTTCTGCCCTACCAAAACTGTGAGATAGATAATAAATGTTGTTTCAGGTTACTCCATGTGTTGTGCAGTGATCAATCACCAATCAAGGGGCTTTGTAAAGAAGCTACCTTGATATCAGTAAGACCCTTTGATATTCAACTTATTCTGCAAGTCTCCTGTCTCGGTTTGTCCTCATGATAAAAGAGTCAAAATGGGTGTGTAAATGTAAATGGTCAATATTTAATAATATACACTATTTACATGTAACTTATGGCATAATTTTTTAATTCTCGATTTTTCAAGCTTTGGCCCAGACAAGCTGTGCTGGAGTTTCTGGGCGGTTACCTGGGAGCACGGCCTTGGCGCAGGATAAAGATGGTGAATCCTGTCAGCCCATGCCCTGTGTGTTCCACCTGGCCATTCTGAGGCTGTGTCTGTTAAGAGTATGCTGCCAGTCCCTGTGAGCATGAGGAGTGGAAACTCCTTTGGTTTCGAAGAAAGAAAAGAAAGACACTGTGGGCTCCTCCACTGGCAGGAGGTGGAATCTTTCCCTGAGAAGACATGTGCAGGGCACCCCCTCCAATCTGCTTGTCTTTTCCCCAATGCCTTGCCTCATTTCCTCACGGCGGGAGGAAGACTGGCTCCCAGGGGCAAGGTTTTGCATTTCCTCCAGAACTGTGTGCCAACAAGGTGCATTTCAGAGGCTGCCTGTGTGGAAGCGGCGTGGTCACCTGGAAAAGGCTCCTGATACAAAGCCAGGAGCCAGGACTTCCCATCACAGCTGCACCAGCAGCTCCTTCTGCGCCCCAGGATGCTTCTTCCTTCTGAGTTTTGCTCTTTCCACTGCAGAAGGAGGAATCAGGGCCAGGTGATGACTCGGACCTCCCCAGTTGTATCTAGGAGCCCAAGGCAGGCAGGCAGCATCTGGCCACGGCACATGGTCAGAACAGGACGTCTCCCCTCAGAGGGCCGGTCCCCCACTACTCAGCCAGCGCGCCCTCTCCGAGGAGCCACCTGAGGGATGGCTGTGCCACAGGGGGCTCTGGCAGATGCTGTCCAGTCTGCTCTTAATGGTTTTCTGCAGCTCTTCATCATCCAGCAGGACGGCTGCCGCCAGGGCCAGCAGGAAGTACTCAGTGGCATCATGAGCATCCTAGTGCCATGGTGTGGGGGCAAAGAAGAGACGGCGTTAGCAACACTTCCGGGCTGGGAGGCAGTGCTGGGAACACTAGCTTTCTTCTGCCCAATATCCCAAACCCAGGTCCTGGTCCCTCAAGGGAGTTCTTCCCCCACCCCACGGTGGTCCCAGTGGCCCAGCTAACCCTAACCCCAACCCTCCAGGCAGAGACGTGGCATCTTGCCCCATCACAGTGCTTCAGAGATACGTATATAACCCAAACCTGACCTATTTGTCAGTGTGACCCTTTATGCTTTTAGATGTGGGTCTAAGCCTCCCAGGGGCTGAAGGCCGAGGAGCACAAGAGAAGGAGACATTGATAGAGTCTAGGGATATAGAAGGAGGTGGGGAAATCATGATGTTGGAGGACCAGGATCCAGAATTCCCTGAATCTAAATCTATACCTCAGCTTTCCTATCATTTGAGCCAATACATTGCCTGTTTTGCTAAGGTTGTCTGAGTTGAGTTCTCTTTGCGATCCCTAGAGTCCTGGGTTGTTGCAATCAGACCACATATACTCTGCCCCCGACCCCTTCCTAGGAGGGCAGAGGCTGTGGCAAGAGGGCCAAGGAGCCCTTCACCATTCCTGCCCCGCCCTGCATGGCAGCGATGAGAAACAGATGCTTCTTCGGGCGAGACTCAAAAAGCGATGTCTGTCCTCATGAGCCCTCACAAACAATAATTGATTCAGGCCAGATACGAAGTCTGGCCAATAATAAAAGGACAGCACAACTGCCCTGAGTGTTCCCCTGGGGGCCAAACAGGCAAGACTCAGAAGTCACTGTCCTAAGATTAAAGGTTGTGCTGGGGAAGACAGGTCCCTCTGGTAAGTGGAAGCCAAACTTGGAGTCACAGCTCTAGGGTCAGAGTTAGAGCACAGAATTGCAGAGGATTAATACAGTTCTAGAAGTAACTGGAAAGATAAGAAGTTCTAGAGTCAACTCCAGCCCACCAAGCAGGAGAATCTGGGCTAAAGCTTTCTCAGGACCTAGATCCCCTTACATTTGAAGGTGCCCTTCCTCATTATTCCAAACAAATTGACATACACCCAAAATTCTCTTGAGATAGTTTACGTAACTTTGTAAGAAATGAGTTGCAGTTGACCTGTAACCTTTTGCAGGCATAGAATTAAGTATTCATTTTGATTTTGATCTTCGTTCTTTTTAGCGGCAGCTCATCTATTTTTCATAGGCCCTCAAGGGATCTCAAAGCACTAGGCAAGGTGGCAAAAGAACTACAGCAGAGAAGGGAGAAAAGGAGCTGTGATCTGCGTCCTCAGCAGAGATTGGAGCCCCTGCGATGCTCCCAATGGGGCTTGGTGGAAAGAGCTGCTGTGAGCCCTATGGAGCCCCTCCCCACCCCATGGACCCCTGACCTCCACCCGAAAGCTCCTCCCCAGTTTTACATGGATCAGAGCAGAGTATGGGTGCACAGTAGCTCTCACGCAGCCTGGGAACCCTGGCTCTTACCTTCAGCTGGTGGAAAGTGAGTTGGCCCAGGCGGTAATATACTTTGGCATAGTACAGTGCCTCCTTAGGGCTGTGCAGCAAGGGTGGGCAGAGGGACAGCGTCCTTAGGTAGCAGTCCTCAGCCATCTCGTACACGTGCAGTGAATAGTACACCGTGGCCAGGCGATGAAAGGCCACCAGCTCCTGCTTCTGATCCCCTAGGAGTGGGAACACGGACAGCGATGCCCTGTAGCCAGCACTTTGCATCATTTGTTCACGCATTTATTCCACAACACTTCCTGAGGTCTACTAGGTACCAGGAACTGTGCCTGGGCCATAGAAAACAACAGAGAGGAGACCCCCTGCCCTCGGGTGGCTCATCGTCTCACAGGACACAGGCATCGTTTAAATAATCCCACAAACAAACAAGGGAAAAATTGTACCTTTGAAGAACCTGCAAAAGAGAATGCACGACTCTCTGCGAGTCACTAAGTAGAATGTGTGTGTGTGCTAGTCAAGGGATTCTGGGCGACTCCCTGAAGAAAGTGTTCTCCTCATTGCAGACGACACTGTCATTCAGGCTTCCTTACAATTAATATCTGCACAGTCAATGTCTTCTCCACATCAAGTCTCTCTTCAGAGAGCTCTCTCAGGCTGCCACCACATAGCTTCACTCCCTGACTCGTTACCAGCACTCAGTCCCACACTCGCTGCAGAGATCTGCTCGCTTTTTGACCATGCTTCCAAATGCTGCTTTCTAATGGGTCTATGACCTGGTGTTTTGGATTTGGGTGGGGCTATTGTTTTAACAAGGCTGGGGTTTAGCTCAATTGGTAGAGCGCTGCTCCATACTCTGTGGGGACCTGGGTTCAATCCCCAGCACTGCAAAAACAGGAGAAGGGCATGGCCGTCTACTCCTGAAGTAATTCCAAAACTATGAGCCACTGGAAACTCTGTGAGGGTCACTATGAGTCTGACCTGACTCAACAATGACACCTGACCACCACAACACTGTTGTAACACAAACCACTTTAACAGAAAGTGATCTTTTACAGATAACAAAGGCTCACTGTCCAACTGTATCTTTGGAATATTTGCATGGTAGCTGTTAGATGCCATCTAAAAACATCGCTTTTAAGCTTAAAAGGGCCAAAAGCCAAAATTAAGGAAGAAAGACCAAAGGAGACAAAATTCACCATAATGAAAAAATGAAGTCAGAGAAGCACATGTAAGAGAGGTACACACAGCCTCCTTGCAGCTCGTGTCCAGGAAGGAATAAAGAGTGCTCAGAGGTACCGAGAGCCCTAAGACCTGGCCAGTCACTCAGATGAGGTCTTCTGCAGTAAAACTAAAGACAGAAAAAAGAGAAAGAGCTCTCAAGTGCAATTAGACACAATGAAGGCCAGAACTCTTCATATCAGATGGCCTTGAAAATGCCCAGAGGTCCCTTCTAGAACCATCACAGAAGACTCCATTTACCCCTACATCTAATCAAGCCTTCTCTAATCAAACCTGCTTTTCCTCAAGCACCAACATTCAAGACAAGTGTTTATCTTTCTTTCTTACTCTGCCTTTTTTCTGTCTCTGTGACTTATATTGTGTCCAACTAGCTTTTGCTATAAATGCAAAATATTTCAAATATTTTGTGAGTTAGGTTAACGGGAACTTGACCTTCATTTACATTTCTATTCCATGGGAAAATGTACTTTTGATTAGCAAACAATCAACCAAGAATTCATGGCGAAGTCCTTATTAAGGAAGTCTGTGCAGAGGATAAAACAACATTTACTTCATGCTCAGGGAATAGTACCAACTCTCGTATAATAACTAGTGTGGCACAGGCAACACTGACCAAAGACTTATGTCCCTAGCATGGTGCTGTGGCATTTGTATGGACACCCACTGGCCTTCCTACTAACTGCCCAGGATGGGCACTTGTTTCAATCCTGCTTTGCTGATGATGAGTGAATGAGGCGTGGGAAAGCTAAACAGTGCGCTGAATTCTGGTCTCCCTGACTATTGGATCTGCGAGTAGAACCTACACAGGTCGAATCCAGATCCAGCACCTACGGCTTCACTAGTAGTGTCTACCCGTCCCACTCCACACACCTGACCATTAGGACCACCTACCTGTGACTACGCTCAGCCTGGCAGCCAGCGTGGCAAATTCCAAGGCCTTCTCGTAGCCCGCGAGGCTGATCTGCAGCTCTGTCAGCTTGTTGAAAATCCGGAGCTCGGTTCTCAGCGCCTTCATCCTCCTCGCTAAAGGAACGGCCCCAGCCTGAGGACAGAGGCAAGGGAGGCTTAGCCTGCTGCACACACCGCCTCTCTGAGGCCTGTCCTCTGCTGGCAGGGCTTGGGGATGGCCGCTGTGTTTCCACGCATGCCTTTCCTCTCCTGGCTCTCCTGGGCCTTGCTCTTGGGCTTTGCCCAGATCTTAGGTTTGGAAACTAGAGGTCATCAGGCTACTAAAACTGGAGTAAGGAAGGGGAGCAGAAAGGGGAGCTAATTCTGCCTCAGGTCAGCTGGGAAGTAATTTGACTTAAAGCAGCAGTCAAGAAATCAAAAGATGCATTGCTCTAGGAAAAGCTGTGGCAAAAGATCTCTTTAGAGTATTGAAAGGCAAAGATGTCACATTGAAGATGAAGGTGCGTCTGACTCATGCCATGGTATTTTCAGTCGCATCCTATGGTTGTGAAAGCTGGACATTGAACAAGGGAGACAGAAAAAGAATTGATGCTTTTGAATTGTGATGCTGGAGACATCTATTGAATATACCATGGACTGCCAAAAGAACCAACAAATCTGTCCTAGAAGAAGTGTAACCAGAGTGCTCCTTGGAAGCAAGAATGGCCAGACTGCGTCTTACATATTTCGGACATGTAGTCAGGAGAGATCAATCCCTGGAGAGGGACATCATGTTTGGAAGAGTGGCAGGTCAACGCAAAAGAGGAAAACCCTCCACAGATGGATTGACACAGGGTCTACAACAATGGGCTTAAACATAAATAAGATCGTTTGCCTGGCACAGAATCAGCAAGTGTTTCAATCTGCTGCACATAGGGTGGCTATGAGTCGGACTCGACTCAACGGCACCTAACAACAACAACAATGTGCTCCCCTAGCACCCATGGAGCTGACCTACGGAGTGCACATAAACGCACATGTGTGTAGGCTGACAGTGCTCAATAAATGGTCACTCCCATCAGTGTTATGAGGATGGAGCTTAAAGCAGGCCATTTCATCTTTCTGAGCCCCAGGTTTCTCAGCTGCAAAATGCATAGGAAAGGAAGCACCTTGAGAAGCAGGGATGTGCTTCTTGTTCTCCCTGCCTCTAGCTGAGAGCCTGGCACATATTTGGTGCCTGATCATGCGTGATGACTAAATAAACAACTGACTAAATGAATGAATGGGTTGGGATTTAGCTCAGTTGGTAGAGCACTGCGCTGCAGTCTCTGAGGTCCCGAGTTCAATTCCCAGCACCGCAAAAATGGGACAAGGGCCTGGCAATCCACTCCCAAGGCAATCCCAAAACAGTCAGCCATTGAAAACCCTATGAGGGTCGCTATGAGTCAGATACCAACTTGACGGCACCTAACAACAACAAAATGAATGAATATTCAGATATATGAGTTCTCAGGATCAAATAAGATGTTGTTGTTGTTGTTGTTGTTGTTGTTGTTAGGTGCCATTGAGTCGGTATCCGACTCATAGTGACCCTCTGTACAACAGGGGAAACACTATTGTCAGTGCTTCTCTGCTATTCATAGGGTTTTCAATGGCAGATTGAATTTTTGGGAGGGGGTTGCCAGGTCCTTCTCCCAAGCCTACAGCTCTGGTGTTCCCAGGCAGTCTCCCATCCAGGTACTAACCAGGCCCAACCCTGCTTAGCTTCCAAGATCTGATGGGATCGGATGCCCCAGGGCTACAGCTGCAGGCCAAATAAAATGAGGTTTCTCAAACTTCAGTCAGTGATGAACAAAAATTGATATGTCTCCTTAATGTCTAGACCAGAACAAAAGCAGAAGAGAGAAAGAAAATACCAGCAAGAAAAGGGAGCAGAGGCCTGGGCCAAAGTCCAGTGTGGGTCAGCTCGTGATTGTGCCAGGGCACAGCCTGGCACGCCGTGCAGTCGGTGGCTTACCCGGTAATAATCCACAGCGCGATGCCTGTGGCGGGTCCCGTTGAAGAACACATCACCTGCTTCTTCGTACAGTTTGAGAGCCAGAGAAGGCTCCTCAGACTTCAGGGCCATCTCGATGGCAGCCTGTGGGACACAGTCAGCTGTCAAAGGCAGAGAAGAAGGCTTCCAGACCTCCACAAGACTGATAGGATAGGATGCAGACCACCTCATCTGACCCCCGTGAAGGTCCCCCAAGTCTGAAATCGGCCTCACACACATAGCACTGGTAAGAAGACACAGAGTCTGTATCTGAAAGCCCCCTATAATGTTACAAGGGATTACTTTTTGTAATACTAGTGGTGATTTTTAGCAGTATATAGATAAATACTCTATGTTTTAATAGTTAAGTATTTAACATTTTAGGACAAAAGATTAAGAATGCAGAGCTAGCATTCAAGTCAGGCCCCAGCATCTCTGTGTGATTTCAGATAGCACTTTTTAGGATAAAGCTGAGTGTAGAAAACTAAGTTGAACCAGGCACTATGGCACACACCTGCCATCCCAGTAACTCAGGAGGCTGAGGCAGTAGGATCACGAGTCTGGGGCCCAACGCAGCCTACACAACTCAGCAAGACCTTGTCTCAAAATTTTAAAAAAATGAAAATAAAAATAAGAAGTGGCTTGGGGTGCAGCTCAGTGCCCAGTAGTGGAGTGTGTGCCTAGCATGCACAAGGCCCTGGTTCAGCTCCCAGCAGTGGGGGAAAAAAAAAAAACTAAATTGATTTTAAGTTGAGTCAAAGAAAAATCAGTCAATAACGGTACAGAAGGTACATGGATATGGCAAGGCCATGAACTTAACGTATAAATGACTAAGTTGGAACTCAGAGCTCTAATCTAGTATGTTCACTTCCTAGGTAGAGTCAGTGAGACTGGTAAAGAATGCAAAACTCTCCCAGTTCACATCGACACGTTGTTGTTGTTAGGTGTCGTCGAGTCGGTATCCAACTCATAGCGACCCTCATAGGGTTTTCAATGGCTGCTCCGGGATTGCCATGTCCTTCTTCCCATCACATCGACACTTAATTGCAAACAAATGTTGTCTTCCAGCCCAACGCCCTCTCCCAGACTCCGCACCTTCTCTGTGTGGCCATCACCCCTCTTGGGTTCCGGCCATTCAGCTGAAGGGTACAGCTGCCTCCTTAGACGGCCCAGGGCAGCAGCCCCACCCACCTGCAGGTACAGCTCCACCAGCTCGTCCTCCTGCATGAGGTAGTGGAGGCGCCCGGCCGCCAGCCAGGCCTCGGCGGCCTTGTCTTTCTCCTCCAGGTCGATGAATATACGCAGGCTCTCCTTGACGCAGCTGAGGGACCTCCTGAGGGACCTGAGGGGCAGACACAGAACTCTGCGGTCGAAGAAATTGAAGGGCCTCAGAGGGCACTCAGCCCGAAGGAAACCAAGGCTCTGGGAGGAAACAACCTTTTCTCAGACCACACAGCGATGCTGGGGCCTGGCTTGAATCCAAGCTCTGTAGGCTACGTGACTTTTAAAAGTACAGAATATCTTTGTGCCTTGGTATTGCCATCTGTAAGTTGGGAATGTAATTGGACCTGTCTTAGATGATCACTACGAGGATTAAATGAGGTAATAAAATAGAATGTTTAGAATAATGCCTAGCAAGTAGTGAGCACTTGCTGGATGTTTAAATATCATTACCATTGGCTGGGCACAGTGGTACATGCCTGTAATCCCAGGCTAAGGCAGGAGGATTGCAAGTTTGAAGCCAAAGGCAACCTGAATCACTTAGAGAGACCACGGCTCAAAATAAATAAAAAATGGTCTAGGGGTGCAGCCAAGTGGTAAATCACTTGCAAAGTATGTGTAAAATCCTGAGTTTAGTCCTCAAGTACTGCAATCAATCAGTCAGTCAATCAATAAATATCATGATTATTACTGATTCATGGTCCCTCAATCTTTGGAGCACACTATAAGATTTTTTTCATAGGCATCTAACACAGAAGAAACCAAATGCATATTTATGGAATGAATGCATGACTGAGTGGTAACTAAACCACCAAAATGATTCTGATATTTTGCTAAGAAGAGAAACCCAAATAGAGTGAAAGGTTTTTAAAGCTGGTGCTTTAAGTATTACTCTTTAATTATTTGGAAACTCTTTAGTTATTTGGTGCTCTTTATTTGGAAAATCGTATTTTCTCTGGGACAGGAATAAATGAAGAAATGAAGCATGGATAATTTGGTAAAGCACAAATTCAGAATTTGAAAACAGGAAGGAATACCAGGCATCAACTTGATGGTAGTTCTCAACCCACGCAGTGCTGAGAGTCACCTGGGGGCTTTTTAAACATACATATATGGCCAAGCCATTCAGTTCACACTAGTATATTCAAATGGTGAGCAAGCCTGAGCCCTGGATTCTCTATCTGTGTGGCCCAGGCACCACAACTTTGGCAAAGCTCCCATGTGACTCCATTGTGCAGCTTGGTTGAGACTTGCTAATCTGGCCCAACCCCTTTGTGTTATAGAGGAAAACAGACCCAGAGATGGAGAGTGATTTGCACAGGGTTGCACAGCACACTAGGAGAACAGTCAAGATCAGAACTCGTTTCTCCTGAGTCCCAGCTAGAGACTCAGCCCCCACCACCCGCATTTCTCAAAGGGGGGCCGGTAGCCTGCCTGCATCAGCATTACCTGAGTGACTTCGTAAAACCTCAGACACCCAGACCCACTGAGGACCAACTGGGTTAGAACCATTACGGTTGCAATCCAGAAATCAGAATTTGTAAGACGTACCATCTTATGCTCACGTGCACCAAAGTTTGAGAACCACTGCGCCAAACCACTGGTAAGTATAACCACTGCTGTGGACACATAGGTAGGAAGTCCTCACCAAATGTGATTACTACCTGCCGTGGGTTTGAAGTGCCTTGTCTCGCAAAGATTGATGTATTGGAGGCTTGATCTTCAGTGAGGTGATGTTGAGATATAGTAGGGCATTCAAGATGTGGGGTTTAGTCCAAGGTTATTAGTCATTGGACATTGCCCTCAAAAAGGATTAAATTGTGCTCACGGAACCCCAGTTAGTTCTCATAAGAGTAAGTTGTTATGAAAGAAAAACACCGGCCCGTCCTGAAGTGCTGGCTTCTTCCCTCACCCCACACACTTGCAATTATGATGACATCAGCCATGAGGCCTTCACCAGAGCCAGGGTGATGATGACACTGTGCCCTCAAACCTCCAATACTTTAAGCCAAGTAAACCTCTTTTAAGATTCATTACCCAGCCTCAGGTATTATGTTACAGCAACGGAATATGAATTAATACACCACCGCAGAAAGGAAGGACAGCTCCGCCACTCACCCGCTTTTCCACAGTGATGGAGTTAGCACTGCGTTGACAGATAAGCCTTGATTCTTTGGGGCAATGAGGAAACTCTAGGCCTTCTGAAGAGTGTGCCAGGCATTCAGCCCACATAAGAACAGGGAAGGAAGAACTCAAGGTTTCCCCGCTGCCCTGCCCTTAACATGAGATTACTGCTATCCGGGAGAAGGCACTGGCCTTCTCCCAAACATTTGGAGGGTCAAATTGCTGCTGGGACAATGCTATACACTAAGAAGCTCCAAACAACACTGCAGTGATCACTGGGCTTCCTAGCTTAGCTACAACAACCAGAGGCCTTTTCACCATCAGAAGCCCTGTCCGTCTCTCTCCCACACTGAAGCCCAAGACCTCAAGCAGGGTGTGTGTCAGGGCTGGATCCTTTCATGATACCTCTTTAGTCTGGACTTTATGAAGAAGAACACAGCATCATAATTGGAAGAAGACTCATTAACAACCTGCATTATGCTGATGACACAACTTTGTTTGCTGAAAGTGAAGAGAATTTGAAACATTTACTGATAAAGATCAAAGAACACCGTCTTCAGTATGGATTGCACCTCAACATCAAGAAAACAAAAATCTTTACAACTGGGTTGGTACACAACTCCATGATAAATGGAGAAAAGATTGAGGTTGTCCAAGATTTTACTTTACTTGGTTCTACAACCAACACCTATGAAAGTAGCAGTCAAGGAATCAAAAGACACATTGCATTTGGAAAAACTGTTGCAAAAGACTTCTTTAAAGTGTTGAAAAGTAAAGACATCACATCGAAGATAAAGGTGAGCCTGATTCATGCCATGGTATTTTCAGTTACATCATACTCTTCTGAAAGCTGGATGTTGAATAAGGCCTTGAGATAGGAAAAGAACTGATGCTTTTGAATTATGGTGCTGGAGACAAATATTGAATATACAACGGACTGCCAAAAGAACCAATAGATCTATCCCAGAAGAAATGCAACCAGAGTGTTCTTTGGAAGCAAGGATGGCTAGACTGTGTCTTATGTATTTTGGACATGTTGTCAGTAGGAACAAATCCCTGGAGGAGGACATCATGTTTGGGAGAGTGACAGGTCAACAAAAAAAAAGGAAGACTCTCAACTAGATGGATTGACACAGTGACTGCGACATAAAAAAAAAAAAAAATCATGTGCCTGGCACAGAATCATGGAGTATTTCATTCTGTTGTACATAGGGTCACTATGAGTCGGACCCAACTCAATGACACCTAACAACAACAGAGAGGACAACTCACGGAGCATGCTTCCTTACCATGGAAGAGAAGAGATCGGTATTTCTCTCCAAAAACACCCTACCTGGGAAAGACAAGGCTTAGGAAGACTTAGCTGCTCACAGAACACCATCCAAGCTCCATGCAAACAGAAGGTTTACTAAAGAAATTTGCATCTCACCAAGACATTCATCTTATCCCTGATCTCCAATAAAAAACAAGTGCCCTTGCGGTCTAAACTTGGGAGGTGGTCTCCATCTTGCTTGGTTCTTTGTCACCCCTCACCATCTCATTATTTTAAACCTGCCAACAGCTCTTCTGTGTCATCCACCAGCTGAACCGCAGGCTTGGTCTGGAAACAACCACCTGAAGCCTCTAGATCTGGTTTGGCTTCTAAATAAAAGAAGTAAGGAACACAGCATGTGGGTCAGCACGGATGCACTCACATGGGCTCCTGGGTCTCCTCTGCTTGTGCCCTGCCATGCTGTCTCCTCTTCTTTTCAATTTTGATTCTACTGTTTTTGTTTTTGTTTTTTTCCAGAATTTATGGGTTGAACCTAGGGCCTCACACATACTTTGCAAGTTTTTGTTTGTTTGTTTGTTTTGTTTTTTGTGTTTTTTTGTTTTGCTTTGTTTTGTTTTGTTTTTGGAATCTTGAGACAGGACCTAAGTTACACAGGCTGCCTCTGGCCTTGAATCTGCAATCCTCCTGCCTCTACCTCCCGAGTCATTAGGATTACAGTAATGAGCCACCACACCCATCATGATCCTACCCTTCTCATTTTTCCTGTCCCCAGTTTCAGTCTCCAGCCTGAGTCCTTATTTCTTCCTTCCTACCTAAGCCTCAGCTGAGAACCTGTGACCAAGTGAGCCCAACACACCTGTGTTCCCAGACATCCTCCTACCAACCCTGCGGGGCTTTCCAGATCCCTGCCCTGCCTGGATGACTCTGTCTGGCCTCAGCCAAAGCCCAGCATCTGCTCATTGGTTCTTCTCTGTTCTGATAAGAACTGCCACTTTCAGAGGGCTGATCCTCTGCCATGTGTTGGGACATGCACTCTCAGTACACATCCTCTCATTTGATCCCCACAGAAACTAACGCAATAGGGTTCCTAATTCATTTTGCAAATAAAGAAACCCAGTGGGTTTTTTTTTAATTTCCCAGTTTCCATGCTCATTTCTAAAGCTTTATTTTGAACTCTGTGCCTCTTTGTCTCATAATAATGATGATAACAGTATTATTTCCTGGAATTTATTGAGCATTTAGCATGTGGTAGGTGCTTTACATGCATAATCTCATTTAATCATCACAGCACCCCAAGAGATTAGTGCTGGCTATTACTATATCCATTTTGTAAAAAGAAAAAAATAAGGCTCAGAAAAGGTAAGTAACTAGAACCAGGGAATAGACTCTGAGCCAGCATCTAAGCCTACAATTCTGACCCCGCCATCAAACAGTGCTTAATTTCTAGTTTAGATATCAGCTGTGGGAAGGCCTTTGCTTTCTTTTACCACTTTAAAAAACTCCGACGTTGTTGAGGAAATAAGCAATTTTAAATCGTGAACAAAGTTTGCTCATCTGCAAAAGTCAGCTATAGTGTACATCACAGCCTCGGGAGCAAACGAGGACACAGTAAAAGCAATTGTTCCCTTGTTTCAGACTGCAGACGGATTAGGGATTAGTCATATTAGTTATATTGAGAAACCAAATGTTGAAGCTTTTTTTTTTTCAGTTCCACAGAAATAAGAAGCACAAGGACAAAAATAAAGGCCACTAGTAATACACTCTAGACTGCTGTTGTATTCACGTGCAATGAATTAATCATTGTTCCACAATGACCTATTATATACGAGGCATTCCCTTTTCCTAAAAGTGATACTATGCACATCCTCTGTGGCACTTACCACAATTTATATGATGCATTTGGTAACTCTTCATATAATGTCTATTTCCTGTATTGTTCTGTAAGCATTGTGAACTCAAGAGACTGTAACTCCTTTATCTGATTTCTAGCCCAGGGCCTGGCCATAGTAATGGATCAGTAAATATTTGTTGAATTGATCCAATAGAGCCTCAAAGTTCTCCTGGACCCCACCTGATTCAGCTCATGAGCACGCAGTCTATCTGTATGTGTCAGCTAAAAATAGAGGACAAGCCCCATAAAGACCCCTCCCACTATGAGACTGAAAAACCTCATCAAACTGGATTCTGGAAAGCAGAAAGGATATGACTCTGCAAGTACTGGACAAGTGGGCAGCAGAGTGTCCCAAGGCAAACCCTGAAGGCTGAGCCAAAGACTTCAGTATCTACTTGCCCTCCTCCCTTCATCTCTCACCTCTGAACTCCAGAGAAAATTGTTCAAGTAAAAGGAATTAAAATCATCAGAAAGGCAGTATATGGAAGTAAAAAACATCTTAAATTAAAAAGTCAGGGATCTGGGCTAATAGTGGAATCAAGTGGCATAATCAGCCTGGACTCGGTGGCAGGTGGGGAGCAGACTTGATGAAAGTAAGGCCATTCTCATTCATACAATTCCATGAGATTTCACTCCATAGCCATCTGCACATACTGTTTATCTAGGGTGAGGATTGTTGGCTGTACATACAAAGTACTTAGGCATATGCACTCTAGATCAGGGAATGGCAAACTATGACCATGTGCCAAATACAGCCTTCCACCTGCTTTTGTAAATAAAGTTTCACTGGAACATAACCACACTAGTTAATTCGTGTACCATCTATGCCAAAAAAACCAACAGATCCATTCTCTAGGATTTCTTCTAAGAAACGCAACCAGATGGCTCCTTGGAAACAAGGATGGCTTGACTGCATCTTATGTATTTTGGACATGTTGTCAGAAGAGACCAATCCCTGGAGAAAGACATCATGTCTGGGAGAGTGGCAGGTCAAGGAAAAGAAAGGGAAGACCCTCAACTAATGGATTGGCACAGTGTCTGCAACAATGGGCTTAAACATAAAAAAGAGCATGTGCTTGGCACATAATTGGGGAATGTTTCCTTCTGTTTCACATAGGGTCACCATGAGTTGGACTCAATTTGACAGCACCTAACAACATGTCTGTTTTTGCACTACAACTAAAGAATGGAGTTGTGGTGGCAAAGCCTAAGCCATTTACTATCTGACTTTATAAAAAAGTTTGCTAGTCCCGCTCTCCACTCAGATTACGAGAGTTTCAATTCCTGCCAGTGGCCTCATACAAATTATTTGGCTTCCTTAGCTCTCAATTTCCACAAGTCTTTCTATCGTATATGGTCACTCTGAGATTTGCACACTACCTAGCCAACACTGTGTGCCCTGTGTACATTTTGTTACAACCCTCATGTTCATTATGAGTGTTCACTGTGCAGTCCAGAGGTCCACAACAGCCACCCACCTCCACCTCCACTCCCACCCAACCTCTGCATGCCTCCTAAGCAACAGGCTTGGGTCTTCTTATATCCAGGTGATCACCAGATCTGTCTGTTAAACCTACAAAATGTCTTTCAAATCAGCCTCCACATTTGCATGGCCACAGCTATGCCCTCCACCAGCAGTGCCATTCTTTACCTTTCTCCACTTTTCAAAATCTTCCTTATGTCTCAGGGGCCTCCCCAGATGTTTCGTCTTGATGAATCCCTCCCTGAAAGGTCTTCCCATTCCTTGCTGCAAGTGTTCTCTCCTTTCCCTCCCCACCTGCCCCTGCCGATGCCCCCCACTTCTTCCATAAACACTTCCTGCCTGTGCTCGCTCTGACTTGAAGCTCTGTGAGAACAGAAATCCCTTGAGAGGGGCTGAGTTGAGGAACATTGTCCATGACATCAAGACCCACTTAATAAATTCCTCCTAGAAATTAGTGCCAGGAAAAAATGTGCTCTGACAGACATATTTATGTCTGTTCTTTTTCTCAGACACTGAAACCCTCATATGACTTCCCTGCTGTTGACCAGCTACCAGGAATCCCAGCAAGAAATTACAGGAACTGCACCCAGGAGTGTGGAAACCCCTCTTTACCTGTGTTAGCTGCTCTCTGGTCTTTGTTCTTTTCCTTTGTCTTTTTTTTTCTTTTGTTCTTTTCTAGCACCCTATAGGATTAAGTGATTTACACATGCTAAATAAACATAGCCTTACAGTATGTTCTCTTTAATGAAATAGTTCTTTTACAAAGGGACAATGACCTTCTGTCTTCAGGAGTTTCTTTTGACACCCAAAATATTTCTCAATCTTCCTCTTAACATCACTCACATTAGCAATAAAGCAGATATGGATGTTTATTTCCTCCAAACAGTACAAACAATAACTCTGTAACTTAGAATTATTGTATATTAAAATTAAAAGACTCTAACCTGGATCAATTTCTGAAACGATGGGGTAAGGACATCCACACATCTACTTCTCCAAAAAAGCAATGAAAATACTGGCAAAAAAAAAATCATCAAAATAAAATTTTCATACTCTAGAAATTAAACAAAGATATATAGCAATCTGAGGGGTGTCTATTTAAAAAATGATTGAAACTTATTAATAATGGTGAGCTTTAGTGCTTTCTAACTTTCCCTAGAGCAATTCTGCTCACCCCAGGCACATGGTGGCCTTAAAAACCAACACCTTCCAATTGCAGTAATGCAGAAAACCAGCATCTAAGACATAACTGGAGGGACCGTAATGAGTTTGAAATCCCCCATAGTTTCATCTTCAGAGACCGGGCATTATTTGACCTGTCTAGATGGTTCCTGAAAATCTCCACTCATAGGGCTTGTTTTTATCTGAACTGACTCAGAGTTCACTCAGTAAGGAACACCTTTTTCCTTGGAGTGATGTTAAAATAAAATAAAATAACCCAGCAGCAATTATTGAACATTGTCACTGTTTGAGATGAAAACACTTCGAACAAATAAGAAGCTAGGACCAGGGATATAGCTCAATGGCAGAGCATTGCCTAGCCTGCATGAGGCCCTGGGTTCAACCCCGACCACTGGAAAAGAAAAAAAAATAAAGAAGCTGTCAAAAACACATAAAAGGAAAAGCTGGGCATGGTGGCACATGCCAGTAATCCCAGTGGCTTGGGAGGTAGAGGCAGGAGGATTGCAAGTTCGAGACCAGAGGTAGTCTACATAACTTAGCAAGACCCTGTCTCAAAAAAAAAAAAAAAAAAAAGTGAAAAAATGGGCTGGGGGTGCAGCTCAGTGGTCCAGCACTTGCAGAGCATGCATGTGTGAGGCCCTGGGTTTAACCCCAGTGCGGCAAAAAAAAAAAAAAAAAAAAAAAAACATAAAAGGAAAAGTGGAAGAACGTTCACAAGAGCCTTTGGAAAGTCCCAACATGTCCCCAGGAATCTAGAAGACCGCATGCTTGTGCAAGGGCTGTGTTCATGCCTGAAAACACCTGAGATTGTTACAACTTCAGATAATAATTATAGTCCCTGGGGAATCCAGCAAGGAAATAACTGAAATAAATACACTAACAGAAGCAACAAGGAAACTAAAATGGTACTGGGGAAAGTGTCTACTTAACACAAAAGAAGGTGACACTGGGGGAAGTGAATAAGGAGGTAAAACATGTAGAAACAAACAGGAAAATGGCTAACACAGACTCCCATGCCAGTCATTACCTAAATGTAAATGAAATAAACCTTTTAGTCAAAAGACACATCTTAGCAAAAGAGAATTTTTCAATGATATAACTATGCTATCTATAAGAAAGCTGGGATTTAGCTCAGTGGGTAGAGCGCTGCGCTGCAGTCTCTGAGGTCCCGAGTTCAATTCCCAGCACCGCAAAAATGGGAAAAGGCCTGGCAATCCACTCCCAAGGCAATCCCGAAACAGCCATTGAAAACCCTCTGGGGGTCGCTATGAGTCGGATACCGACTCGACGGCACCTAACAACAACAACAATCTATAAGAAACATATTTCAGATTCAAGGACAGATTAAAAAATAAAAGTATGATTGGGTTCCCATGCATGGCGCATCTCAGGCACTGCCAGACCCCGACAGCACGACGGTCAAGAAGATCGCCAACTTCAGCACCACCAGAAGGACTGGGCTGACCACCCTGGCACGGGGAGTGAAAGCAGGTTACAAAGTGATAGTGCTGGTACAAGATTCCACAGGCTGCCACTGAAGGGGCCCAGCTGACCCATACAGCATGGGTGACCGCCAGTAGGCAGCCAACATAGACAAGACCATGGTGGGCAGGATGCTGTCATCATGCTGCTGGGCACTGGTCCTACTACAAGGACGTCTGAGGATACCTGGAACATTGGAGCAGCCATGAAGGCTCAATGAATGGACAAGGTCATGGCCTACCCCTCGACCTTCCTGCTACGGAACCCAACCAAGGTGCCCCCACGCCTGCAGGATATGACCAGTGACCACATCTGGAGGCACAAAGTCCTATGGGAGTCAGGCCTGATGTATGTGGCTATGATGCCACCACACTTAGGGGACCAATTACCAACTGGGGCCTACACAGTGACCCTGGATAGACGAAGGCCCTTGAGGGTCATCTCTGAACAGGATGTGGGCCACCTCATGCTGTGCTGCCTTACCACTGATGAGTACAATGGGCACAACATCTACCACTCTCAAAAGTACCACTAGGACCAAGACCCTGTCGAGGAGGACAGCATTCTGGGAAACAAAACACAAAAAGGGAGAGATAAGTCTTAAGTCAAGAGCTTCAAATTATAAATAAATAAATAAATAAATGTATGTTTGGAAAAATTATAGCATGAAATAGTAACTAAAGGGAACCGAAGTGCCTATACTGATACTGGATAAAAGCACCAAAATTGTCAATAAAGACAATATAAGACATTTTATAAAGATAAGATAGTCAATCCAACGAGAAAACATAACAAAATATATGTTTGTGTATATAAATATGTATGCACCAAACAGAGCCCTAAATTACATGTAGAAAAAGCTGACAGAATTGAAGGGAGAACTAGAGGATTTGGTAACAATAATTGGATATTTTAATAACCCATTTTCAATATGGACAGAAAAATTAGACATAAAAACAATAAGAAATAGGGGATTATGGGTATGGGTGTAGGGCCATGGTAGGGCACATGCTCAGCATGCACAAGGCCCTGGACTCAATCCTCAGCACCTAGTAATAATAATAATGATGATAATAATAATAATAACAACAACAAGCTAGAAGTCCATTTTAAAAAACAATATGAAAATAAACCAATTAGACCTAACAAATATCTGTAGAACACTATACCAAACAACAGAATACACATTTTCCTCAACTGCTTATAAAACATCCTCCAAAATAGGCCATATGTTAGGCCACAAAACATTAAGTTTGAAAGGAATGAAATCATACAAAGAATGAAGGCAGAAAGCAGTAACAAAAGAAAATTTGGGAAATTCACTAATATCTGGAAGCTAAAGAATACATTCTTAAACAACCAATGGGTCAAAGTAAAAATCACAAGGATGTTAGAAAATACTTTGATAGTAATAAAAGCAAAAGAACAACATTCCAAAATTTATGGAATGAAGTGAAAGCAGTGCTTAGAGGGAACCATAAAGCTATAAATACTTACATCAACAAAGAAGAAAGATCACAGATCCATAACCTTACACTCCACTTTAAGACACTAGACAAAGAAGAGTAAAATAAACCCAAAGCAAGTAGGATAAGAAAATAGTAAAAATTAGAGAAGTATTGAAAAGAAGCCAGGTGTGGTGGCGCACGCCTGTAATCCCAGTGGCTTAGGAGGCGGAGACAAGAGGATTGCAAGTTCGAGACCAGAGGCAGTCTGCATAACTTAGCGAGACCCTGTCTCAAAAAGTTAAAAAAAAAAAAAAAAAAAAAAAAAAAAAAAAAAAAAAAAAAAAAAAAAAAAAAAAAAAAAAAAAAAAAAAAAAAAAAAAAAAAAAAAAAAAAAAAAAAAAAAAAAAAAAAAAAGAAAGAAAGAAAAAAAAGTATTGAAAAGAGAAAACAATATAGTCAATAAGACCAAAAATCAGTTTCTCTTAAAGACCAAAAATCAGTTTCTCTTAAAGATTTGTTTTAAGTGGTAAGCCTTTGGCAAGTCTGATTAAGAAAAAATAAAAGAAAGAGATTTAAGAATTAAAGTGAAGACCAACTTCATAGAAATACAAAGGATTGTAAGGGAATACTATGAATAATTGCACATTGATAAGTTAGATTGCTTCCAGCCTTACCACTGTGGTGTCCAATCCCATCAGATATTGGAAGCTAAGAAAGGTTGGGTCTGGTTAGTACTTGGATGGAAGACCACCTGGGAACACCAGGTACTGTAGGCTTGGGAGAAGGACCTAGAAATCCACTCCCAAAAAACAATCCCATTGAAAACCCTTTGAGTAGTAGAAAATCACTGACAATACCGTTTCCCCTGTTGTACATAGGGTTGCTGTGAGTCAGATACTGACTCAGTGGCACCTAACAGCAGCCACAACAATAAATTAGATGATTTAGACAAAATGGACAAACTCCTAGAAAGACAAAAAATACCAAAACTGCTCAAGAATAAATAGAAAATTGAAACACATCTATTACAATGAGCCAGATTAAATTAGTAATCAAAAACTTCTTACAAAGAAAAGTCCAATTCCCAATGTCTTCACCAATAAATTTTACCAAAAGTTTAAAGAATTAACACCAATCTTTCACAAAATCTTACCAAAAAATATATATAAGAGGAGGGAATGTTTCAGGCAGTTTTTCATCACTTTGATAAAGTACCTGAGCAAAATACCTCAAGGGAGGAAAGATTGACTTCAGCTCACGATTTCATTCTATCATGGCAGGGTGGGCAAGCCAGAACAAAGCAGCTTACCTTATGGCAGCTGGGAAGCAGAGAGAGAATCCATGAACTATCAGACTTTCTCCTTTTTCCCCTTTTATTCCATCAGGGCCCCAACCCTATGGTATGATGTCACTTACATTTGGGCTTAAACATAGGTAAGATCATGTGCCTGGCACAGAATTGAGAAGTGTTTCGATCTGCTGTACATAGAGTCACTATGAGTCGGACTCGACTTGACGGCACCTAACAACAACACATCTGGGGCAAGTCTTCCCTCCTTAATCTTTTCTAGAAACCTTCTCACAAACACACCCAGAGGTGTGCTTTAATAATCTCCTAGGTGCTTGTCAATCTGACCAAATTGAAAATCAAGATTAATGATAACAGGGAATATTCTTCAACTCAAGAAAATGAAAAGATAACTCATATGTTGAGAGAAAATGTTTGCAAATCATATAGCTAATAAGTTACTTGCATCAAGAATATATAAAGACTTTTTACAATTCAACAATAAAAAGGAAATGACCCAACTTTAAAATGTCCAAATGACTTGTATAGACATTTCTCCAAAGAAGATATACTCATGGTCAATAACCCATGAAATAGCATTTAATATCTTTAGTCATTTGTTGTTGTTGTTAGGTGCCGTCGAGTCGGTATCCGACTCATAGCGACCCTCTGTACAACAGGGGAAACACGATTGTCAGTGCTTCTCTGCTGTTCATAGGGTTTTCAATGGCAGATTGATTTTTGGGAGGGGGTTGCCAGGTCCTTCTCCCAAGCCTACAGCTTCTGGTGTTCCCAGGCGGTCTCCCATCCAGGTAC
>VMDO01000028.1:13554-55009 GCA_007922755.1 Pedetes capensis | reverse complement strand
GGTCATTAGAGAAGTATAAATTAAAATCACAATGAAAAAAAATGTGGTGAGATTCTATGTCACACCTACTAGGATGAGTAAAAATGAAAAAGACAATAACAAGTCTTGGTGAGTATGTAGAAACATTGAAATCTTCATACATTGCTAAAGGGGCTGTAAAATGGCACAGCCTCTTTGAAAAACAGCTTGGCCATTCCCCAAAACTTAAACATAGATTTGCCAACATGACTCCATAATACCACTCATAGGGATATAGTCAAAGAATTGGCAAAGCATCTCTGTACAAAAACTAGTTCATGAATGTTCATAGAAGCATTACTCATAGTAGTCACAAATGAAAACAATCCAAATATCCATCAACTGAAGCATGAATAAACAAATGTGATATGTTGCTGAACAATAAGAAACAATGAGATACGGATACATGCGACAACATAAATGAACATTGAAAACATAGTAAATAAACGAAGAGAATCATAAAAGGCCACATATTGTATGATTCCACTTATATGAAGGGTTCAGAGTAGGAAAATCCATAGAAATGGGCTGTAGATAAGTGGTTTTCAAGGCTGGGATGAGGACAGGTACTGGAGACTGACTGCTGACGGGCGCAGTGTTTGGGGAGAGGCCATGAGGATGTTCTGCAGTTAGACGGTGGTGATGGTTACACGAATGTGCTAAAAACCAAATGGTATGCTGAATAGTAAACTAAAGTGTAAAGGCTCAATCTATGACGTGTGATGATACCTCAGTGATGCAGATAGTAAGAAAATCCAGATATAGCTCAATTCAGGAAACTCTTTTCAAGGTCCTGAACGCTCAACCTCTGCTTAAACAATTGTAATCACAATACACGCTCCCACATGGGTTTTTTTTTTTTTTTAGGTGCCATAAAGTCAGATCAACTCCCAGCAACCTAGTACAACAGAAGGAAACACTACCCAACACTGTGCCAAGTAAATGATCTTTTTACATCTGAGCTCATTGTTTCAGTCACTGTGTTTCTTCTCATTTTGAGTGGTGCCACACCAGCAAATGGAGGTCCCAAGGGCTCTGCTCCATTCCCATTATTAAGGGCGACTACTTTGCAGAGGCAACTCTTCACCAGTCATCTTTTGAATGCCTTCCAGCCTGGGGGTCTCATTTTAAATGGCACTATATCTCATAGTGTTTCTATGTTATTCATAGGGTTTTCAATGGCTAATTGTTTCAGGAGTAAGTTAGCCAGCTCCTTCTCCCTAGTCTGTCTTATTCTGGAAGGTCAGTTGAAACCTGTCACTGTGGGTGGCCCTGCTGGTATCTGAGATACCAGTGGCATAGCTCTCAGCATCCCAGCAACACGCAAGCCCCCACAGCATGACAAGCTGACAGACACGTGAGAGGCTCTATTTTAAGATATTTACTTTGGATTTTTTTTCCTATGAGATTCCCTAGCACCTCCTACAGTGCCTGACACATGAGAAGGGCTCCCATGATGTAATAAAATGCTAGCTCAGTATTAAATAGTTATATTTTGATGAAAAAATGAAATGAAAAAAGCAAGCCACAGACTAGTATCTTATGTGACAGAACTTAGATCATGATCTCACTTATGTAACTAAGCCATGTTCATATCATATTTAATATGCCTAGCATTCAATAAGGGGCTGGGATTTAGCTCAGTTGGCAGAGCACTGCGCTGCAGTCTCTGAGGTACCAAGTTCAATTCCAGCACTGCAAAATGGGAGAAGGATGTGGCAACCCACTCCCAAGGCAATCCCAAAACAGTCAGCTATTGAAAACCCTATGAGGGTCACTATGAGTCGGATACCGACTCAACGGCACCTAACAACAACAACAACAATTGAAAACCCTATGAGGGTCACTATGAGTCGGATACCGACTCGACGGCACCTAACAACAACATCAACAACAAGTATTCAATAGAGAGAGTATGCATCATATAATCTTTTATATGTGCAAACTGTTTCTTTATGGATATTTTTAAATCTTTAGTTCCTTCTGGAGAGTCTTGGGGAAAGGGAAGTTGAAAGGGGTCCTTTATTTTTCAGCTTATAATATTTAGTACTGGTTAAATATATTTACCATGAGGAACTATTTAATTTTAGGAAAAAAAAAAAAAAAAAAAACTACATTACTCATGTCAGTGCAAATCCCCAAGCCAGGTTCACTGTGCATTATGGTATTTAGTTCCTTATCAGTGAGTACTCCCAAAGCAAGAGCCCACTGTGTTCTATGGCTAATACTGCCTAGTCCAGTGGTCTCAAAGCACTGTAGTAACGAGCAGCTGGGCTCCCAGTGACGGCACTCTGACCACTCTCCTTGTCACTAAAGATTGGACAGCCTGCCTCCAAGCTGCTAGTCCCTTTCTTTCCTTGCCTGAGCCCTGAGCAAAGGAGCCAGGGACTCCCACGGTGAAACCTGCCCATTCTCCATCTTAACCATCAGCTGCCAAGTCAGCATAGAGCTGAGCTCAGAGGCCATGAGCTGGTGGACTAGGTAACAAATTCACCACTCAGCTGCCCACACAAACACGTACTGTGTACCTAGCTCCGTGCTAGATACAATGTCTGCCTGCAAGAACTCCTCGGCACACTTCAGATCCTTCTAGATCAAGGAAGTTTGGGTATCTAATCTCAAAGACTCCCCTGAAAGGCCCATAACTTTAAGAATCTGGGCCCCAAATTCAACACTCTTCAGAGGCAGCAGGAATTCTGGTGCCAAGAGCCAGCGTCAGAATTGCATAGCTAGCTGGTCGCAGATGCAATTGGCCAGTTTCAGATTCAATTGACTCTATAAATGCAGCAAAAAACAGAAGTCACTTGTTTGAGGACATCTTAGGTCACAGCAAGATCTGGTTTCCAGACTCCTTAATACAATTTTGAATGCCCCTCTGCCAACCTCGTAGCTTCTAGCTCCCTCAGTCACTTCTAGACCAGCTCCAGCCCTGCTCTCAAGTTAGCTCTTCTGAACCTCTTTCACCATCTAAGGACAGTGATTCTCAACACGGTGTTAGATGAAGCCCTCACAGCATCCAGGGCCCATGTGCCTTCTCTCTCTCTCGCTCTCTCGCTCTCTCGCTCTCCTGCTCTCTCGCTCTCTGGCTCTCTCGCTTCTTCTGTAGCATTTTGGTGATTTTTGACAACCAGGGCAGAGGCAAGAAGCAGATGAGCAAAAGACGATGGCAGGCGACGGCTGGCAGCAGGATTAACATAAGATCGAGCTTGCACAGTAGCAAGAGGCGGCAGTAAGTCTGACACATACTTGGCACCCTTGCTTTGTCCCTTAAAGTGCAACTTTCCCAGAGCAGAGTTCCAAGATGCCTCACCAGGAGCATGGGACCATTTCATGTGGGGGTTCACTGAAGCCTGCCTTTTGGGTCTGCTCGAGCAGCACCCAAACTCCTAGGGGACCCTGGAGCAGAATCGGGGCAGGCTGGGCCAGGCCTCACTCCTGCACCCGCACCTGCTGCACCGATCCACAGCTCAGCCCCTGGCTCTGAAGGCAAAGACGTGGGGAGTTTGGAGGACATCTGAAGGAGTGAGGGCGGGAGAGAGGGTGAGAGGCTGTGGGGGAGAAATAGAGAAAGAGAGAGAGTCCATTAAGTGACTGTTCATCTGCTGATTGTCCAGGTATCCAAGGGTACCTAAAAAGCTAAAGCTGTCATTGAATTAGCTTCACCTCAACCACCTCTCTGCTCATCACTAGCAAGTCTCCCCACCCTATTTTAGAAGTCATTCATGATTGTGAGCACAGTGTTACAATGCAAAGCGAAATGGAAAATCTTGAAAACCTACAGGATTTAATGGAATCCATTGAAGGCTTGTGAAAGACAGAACTGCAGGCTTCGCACTGGTAGATGAAGAACCAGCAGCCCCAGAGCAGGGAGACACAAAGCAGAGAGCATCAGCAGAGCGTGGCAAGGTGCTTTGAGTGACAATGATTTGAATATCAAAGAGTTAAAACATGCTTTGGGGTTATACAGTGTGGGAATATTTTTGCAAAAATGAAGTTTTTAAATATAGTGCCACAAAGTCAATCAAAAGCAAAGGATGTCTTATTGTGCTGTTATACAATTTTCTCAACACCATTATTTATTCTGAGACTCAGGGCAGAGGTGAAAATAAATTTCATTTCATAATTTCCAGTTTCATTTTGGGTCAAGATAAAGAATCAATCAAACTATTGTTCCTTTTTTGACGCACTAGTGGATTGAACCCAGGGCCTTGGGCGTACCTCACAAGTACTCTACCACTGGGCTGCACCCAGCCCTTTTTAATTTTTTATCTTGAGTCAGGGTATTGTTAAGTAACACAGGCTGCCTCTGGCCTCAAACTTTCGATCCTCCTTGCCTCTGCCTCCCAAATCTCTGGGATTACAGGCGTGGCCAGCCACGCTCAGCCTCCCAATCAAACATTTTTATAATGAAATTTCACACCACCGCTTTCAGTGGATTTATTTACTTTGAGTCTTTCCTCAAATTTCAATTGTCTTCACGTAATGAAGACTTCCTGGAAGTTCCATGGCCTTCAGTGCAGTGCCACCTCTCTGAATTATGCACCCTCAGTCACAGCACTGTGATGGGTTGTTATGGAAACATACAAGTAATAGTGGCATAGTAAACATTGAGCCTTTCGATTTATCAAGCACTGTTCCACGGCCCCATGAGCTTTAACTCGTTCATTACTCACACTCATACCACAGAACAGATGGCATTGTTATCCTCCTTTGCCTGATGAGGAAACTGAGGCATAGAGAAATTCAATAACCCGATCAAGTCCACATGGCTGGAAAGCGATGCATGGCACTCTGTGGTGCCTGCAGAGCCTATGCTATTTCCCATGATGCTATGCACATTCTATGTGCATTTGGACTTGACTTCCTGAGAGAGAAAAAAAAACTATTGCTCTGTGGACAGGAAAGAAGCTTCTAGAATTGTCCCAAAGCCTGACTCACCTGGCTGTGTTTAGGTTCCGATAGAGCTGCCCAAGGGATTCCAGCAGCCTCCCCTCCATCTCCCGGTCTCGGAGTTGCTGAGCCAGGGCCAGCCAGTGTTCATGGTAGATGATGCATGCCACAGGATTTGGGGACACAGAGCTGTAGAAATGGCAGAGGGATTTGGTGACCTGAAGCTGACCTGAACATAAAGCAGGGACAGGAATGAGACATCTTGAGATAGGACCCGGGCAAAGCATGCTCCAACATGTTCTCGAGTCACCCAGCAGCGCGGGACATACTCACTCTTCAGGTGCCGATGTCTCAAGCCATACAGCAAGGCCATTTCATAACAAAGGCAGCCATGGGTCAGCTGGCGGCCACACACCAGAACTTGGGCCAACCAGAGAAGCACCTGTACCAATTCCATGTCCGTCTCCCTGCTGCCCTGGAGCTCAGAATAAAGCCGGACGGCCTGCAAGAGATAGTCCTTAGCTAGCTGCTGAGTCGAGGACTTGAGGTTCAGGTGGCCAAGATTGGCCATGGTCACTGCCTGGTTACGCACATCCCCTATCTCCTGAGCTCTGCCCAAGGCCCGGAGATAGCTCTTGGCTGCCCTGCTCAGCCGGCCTTCATCTTGAAATGCAAGTCCCAGGAGGTTGTGGACCACTCCACTTTGGGCGACACACTGTGTGTCCGTCAAGGAGCATACCAGGGGCTCCAGGATGTCCAAAGTCTTCTTGGCCTGCCCTGCTAGGAGATAGGCCCATGCCAGACACAGGGAGGACTCAAAGGCTTCCTGCTCACCCAGGAGCTGCCCCAGCACCAGGCCCTGGCTCAGGTAGTAGATGGCGCCCTCAGGAGACCTGTGCTGGAGGTACATCTTGGACAGGATGAAACACAGGGTCCTCTGGGTGCTCAGGTCGGCCTGGTCCTCACAGGCAGCCAGTGCCTGCCTGAGTGTCAGGCAGGCCAGGGCAGAAACCTCCCCCCAGCCTGAGGAGGGAATGCCAAGGAGTTTGAAGGTGTTCTGGAGGACCAAGTAGACCCGCCAAATAGGAAGAGACATCCGCTGGGGACTCTGGGTACCGCGCTGCTGGACAGAGGCCACCGCAAGATGAGGAAGATACTTCCTGTCATACAGAAAACCCAAGATGGTGGCCATAGCATCAGAGGCAGGTGGGTGTCCAGAGAGGAGCTGCAGGCGCTCAGCAAAGGGCAGCACCTCCTCATGCCGGCCTAGGCTCAGGAGCAACCGGATGGCCAGAAAGCAGGCCCTGGCCTCCAAGGGGCTGCTGCCCACTACAATTCCCTGGCGCAGCACATAGGACACCACGTCAAGTTCATTCTTGGCACTGGACTCCCGGTCAGGCAGGCAGGCCAGCAAGGCACCTGCCTTCTCCAGCAGGGCTGAACCTTTATGCCTCAGCCTCTGCTTCAGGTAGATGGCGGCCAGATTGATGTACAGGGCAGCCACCAAGGACAGGTCCTCAAATGCCCCATCGAGAATGCGGATGGCCTCCTCGAAGTACACCCTGGCCTGGGAGAGTTTGACCTTCCGCACACTCAGCCGGCCCAGGAGGAAGCAGAGCCGCGCGTGGGCCCAGGTCATGTGGCTCCTCTTGGCCCACTTCCTCGAGGCCTCCAGGTAAGCCACAAGCTCTTCCTCCTCAGAGAAGCTATAAAAAGAGGAAGTGAGGAAAGAGAAGGAGAAATCATAGAGGCTCTTAAAGTGCTCGGTGTAACCCTCATGATCCAGGAAAGCCAAAATGGGGGTGAAGTTCTCAGCCTCCTCCTCATCCTGACCAGTGTTCAGGTCCATGAACAGTTCCGGGTCATCGAGGTCGTCGGGTTGTGGCAGGTGATAGCTGTCTGAGGCAGCCGAGAGAAGCTCCTCCTCCAGGCTGGAGCCCGCAGAGCTGCTGGACCGTCTGGAGCCCCCGGCCTGACATTTCTCCCAGGCTCCACCAGGCCTGGCGTCCTTGAAGCCCTCAGGCTGAGATGCTGAAAGGACAGGCAGAGTTGAGCACCGCTGCGCCCCTGCAACTAGGGCAGCCAGCTCCAGGCAAGAGGACAGGCGTGCCGACCCGAAGCACAGGTCGGGCTCATCGCCATATCTACTCACCGCTCAGATCATTTGGAAGACTCTGGATGGACTCAAACCCACCTGGGCAGAGAGGAAGGAGAGATCTGGGGTCAGGTCAAAGCAGGCCGCCATGTCAAAGCCTCCAGGGGCCCAGGCCAGCGAGCCCAGAGAAAGTTTTGTGTTGACGTTTCAGCCACCAGTCAGCATTAAGAAATGGGCAGAATTTGCCCTTCACTATCAGTTTGAGGGGCTGGGATTTAGCTCAGTTGGTAGAGAGCTGCACTGAAGTCTCTGAGGTCCCGAGTTCAATTCCCAGCACCACAAAAACGGGAGAAGGACCTGGCAATCCACTCCCAAGGCAATCCTGAAAAAAGTCAGCCATTGAAAACCCTATGAGGGTCACTATGAGTTGGATACCGACTCGACGGCACCTAACAACAACAATCAATTTGAGAGCATCATAGATGCAGTCATCCTGCTTAACCCACAAAATGTACAGTTGGAAACTGAGACGCAAGTGAGAGCTAGAGTCAGAGAAGAAAATCTGGAAACAAACTCTATGCCATGAGGTGTAGGGATGGGGGCAGGACAATAAGAACTGAAGGCCAGACAGTCGCTCATGCGCTCTGGCCTCTCTGACATTCTGGAGCACAACCCAGGCTTGCTGAGCCATTCCTGTCGGGTCCAGAACACCAAGAGGGCACAGGGCCCACAAGTTACCAGATGGGAGGAAGAGTCACAGGGGCACTCCTTCCTGGGACATAGGCCTTGAAAGGGTACAATTTACCAGTAAGATGGCCCCTCTGCTGTTGCTTTGGTGCCAGCACAGCCTACAAGATCTTAAGGCAAAGTCTGCGCTTAGCAAAGCTGACTCCTGGTTCTTAAGTAGGAAGCAACATGCTGCCTGGGACCCACTCTTGGATCCACCAACCAGTGGATCAAAAATAGGCAGATAGCTTTGATCCAAGTCTGCCATCTACCCCTCCACTGCCATCCCCAAGGCACACCCTGAGCGCTCCTTGATTTTCACACCTCTACTCCTGACAACTGGGGCTGGGATTTAGCTCAGTTAGTAGAGCCCTGCACTGCAGTCTCTGAGGTCCTGAGTTCAATTCCCAGCACTGAAAAAATAGGAGAAGGACTTGGCAATCCACTCCCAAGGCAATCCCGAAACAGTCAGCTATTGAAAACCCTATGAGGGTCACTATGAGTCGGACACGACTCGATGGCACCTAACAACAACAACAACTCCTGACAACTAGCCAGTGCCCGTAGCTTCAGCTTCCCAGCTCAGCCTCAGGGAGCAGTGTGCTCTGCTTGTGCCAAGGAAGCCGTGTGAGGGCGAGGTGCTGATGTCGGGGTAGGTGCTCCTCACAAAGGGTCCCTGTGTGTGGAGAAAGCCTCCTTCTGCTCCTGCTCCCCCTGGGAGCTTCCCTAGGGGACCTCTGTGCAGCATCTCTGCCTGTGTCAATGAAATGTGGCCCATCTAATCTGCCCCACAGGGCTGAACACATCACCCTCACTGAGGAGGCGGGAGAGGAAGAGCGCTTCCTCAAGCCACAGCCCATGAGTGAAAGGACTTCCTGACGCAGCGCAGCAGGCCTTTCCCACAGGGAACTAAGCACCCTCCATTGGGTCAGTCATTCACGCAGACACTGAAAATGGTGCTAGCTATGGAGGCCCTGATCCCCTAAGGCCAATGCACCCAATGACCCAATGTCATCTTGTGTCTGGAGCTGTGTGGTAAAGGAGACTGTTCTGACTAGCCTTTATGAGAGGGCAGCTCTTATCCTGGTTCAGGCACTCATTCACTTGGGCCTCAATTTCCCAATCTGTAAAGTGAAAGGAGATCATCTCTGAGGGCCCTTCCAGATGTAACGCTCTATGGCCCCATCTTGGTTATCAGGTACCTATTTCAGCCCCAAAATGAGGGACTTCAGCCACAACTCAGGAAGTTTTTCCCTTCTAAGATAAGAAAAGAAGCCCTATACAGCTGACCACTCATGGCATAGGTGAGTTGGTTTCACATATCTCATTGTTGCTGGGCAACCCCAGAACCACCGGAAATCCAAAGTGAAGTGTTACTAATCAAATATGAATCAGGCCATCAACTGACTAGTGATCAGAGCCCTAAATTAGTGGATGGTATTTGAATTTAGAGAGATCCTATTCCTGGTTAGGGCTGGGTTTTGGCTCAGTTGGTTGAGCCCCTGCTCTGCATTCTTAGAGGACCCCAGTTCAATCCCAGCACCACAAATATGGGAGAAGGATGTGGCAATCCATGCTGAAAATAATCCCAGCTAATCAGCCATTGAAAAACCTGTGAGGGTCATTATGAATGGAACCCGACTCACAGCACCTAACAAGAACAAGGCCTGGCTAGGGATTTTCTCGAGTCTTGAAGGGCCTGGGCTTTCGCTGTGTCTGAGGACCAAGCACTCACTAAGCCGGTAGACAGATGTGATGTCAGTATGAGCCAGGGTGCGGAGGAAGCTGGCGCACTCCGCCTTCCGATCACTTCCGAGGGCCCACAGAGAGCATCTTTCCTCATCACTGAAGAAGGCGGAATTCTTGCTCCTACATGGAAACAAAAGATAGGGACAAGTCAGTGCAGGGCTCCAGGCTCCCTGTCTTCTTTACTCCACACTAGGATACAGTGAAGATCTTAAGAGACATCATCAACCTATTTGCCCATTATTGAAATCAGACTCCTCACTCTTGCAAACTACATTTTTCTGGCGAGGAAGAAGGTCTTTTAGCACCTCATGCATGGAATCTGAGCTGTATGCTTGCTGAGTAGGTCAAAGTGGAGACTAAAACACCTCTCCTACTATAACTTCACCTCCCAAAGAAAAAGAAGCCCTCCCCCTCAACCCCTATCTATTCTTTGAGGCCACATGGTGCCCATTTTTAATGGTAAAGTGAGGAATTGGTTGCCTTAAATGGAAGAGTTGGACAGAAATCATTAAAAGAAGTGCCTTTGTCCTTGGGTTATTTCAGGAGAAAGTTTGGGACACGTGATATAATCTAGAGGAACAACAAAGGTTTCTCCATGGTTCGAAGGCACCTTTCTTTCACAGTTGATGAGATTTGAGTCCATGGTACACAAGAGCATATGTGACATTAAGAGAGAAGGCGAATTACTAAGGGATGGACAGTGGGTAGACGGAGGGGTAGAGGGCTGGAAGAAATGATTATAAGCAAAACATCTTTATATTCATCCTGCTGGATAACCTAGTTGTCAGGACTAATTTGCAAGAATCATTTTTAACCTCAGAAACCATTTTTAAAACAAAATTACCTTGGAAGCCCAAGAGTTAATAACAGCTAATACTTTTAGAGGGCTTATAATAAATCCCATAATATTATGTCATTAAATTCCCACAATTGCTCTGTGAAGCAGATACTATTCTTATTTCCTTGTTACAGATGAAGAAACCGAGGCACAGCAAAAATAGAGTTGGCGTTTAGGAAGTGGCAGAGCAGGAAATAAGAATGCTTCTCTAGGTACAGCAGAGCTCAAGGAGGGGCTGCTGCTGTGGGCCAGTCACCACCTGTCCCATAGCTCAAGTAAGAGCAAGTGTGAAAGCAAGTGATAAGGGAGCTAGTGGCGATATGTACCACCCAAGGTCACACCAGTTATTAGGGGTAGAAGTGGTACTAAAAGCTGGGCGTGTGGTGCAGCCTGTCATCCCAGCAATGTGGGAAGCAGAGGCAAGAAGATCACAGGTTCGAGACCAGAGGAAGCCTATGTAACTTAGTCAGACCCTGTCTCAAAATAAAAGGTAAAAAATGGGCCGAGGGTGCAGCCCAATGGTAGGGCACCTTCAAAGCATGTGTGAAGTCCTGGGTTCAACCCTCAAGTACCACAAAAAAAAAAAGAAAGAAAGAAAGAAAGAAAAGAAAACCTGGCACTAGAGCCATGTCCCATGGTCTAACATCTTTCCACTACATGTACTGAGCCCTCCATCCTTTTGGCCTGATCCCCAGGTTCTCCCCTATACCATGAAAGCTTCCAGCCTCTCAGAAGCATGTAATTGAAATCTATAACTAAATTCAATTGGGATTAGAAAATATAATCCCCAATTTTCATATTGTTGTTCTTAGGTATCATCGAGTTGGGTCCTACTCATAACAACCCTATGTACAACAGAACAAAACACTCCCAACACTGTGCCATGCCCAGCACTGTGGCAGTGCTTCTCTGCTATTCATAGTTTTTGATGGTTGATCGTTTAGGAAGTGGGCTGCCAGGTCCTTCTCCCATTTTTTGGTGCTGGAGATCGAACCCAGGGCTTCAGAGCACACAGAGTAAGCACTCTACCAACTGAGTTAACCCCAGTAGAAGCCTTAAATTTTACAAATTATTCTGAAATTTACTCTTTTGTTTACTATTCAATTCTTTGATGTATGTTTTGGTGTTTGTGGATGAAGAAAATGGTTCAGAATTGTTCAGAATTGCACAACTAGAACTCAGGGAGGCTGAGACTGAAATTGGGGTCTTGTACCCCTGCGTCCGTTGCCTCAGAGCTGATCTGGTACCTCCCTGACTTCCAGGTATTTACAGAGTCCAAGAAACTGGACAAACTACATTATGGATTTCTAAACATGAAAACTAGGTTAGAAGGGAACAGCAAGGCTTCTGGTGACCCGGCAGGCAACAGTGCTCTGAAGGGTGACTCTCCCCACGCACACACACACAAATCCTGGGTAACATGTGACAAAGACAAATTTTAACACATGCTTAAACTTTAAAGAAAGAGAGGGAAATTACTGGGATCTACAAAAGGAGAAACCAAACCCAAGATGGTAGGTAAGAGCACATGACCCAAAGACCCCGGAAGGTCCAGCTGGGACACTGGCACTAAGAGCTGGGGCTCATCTTGTAATGACCCTCAGTAACAAGAGAGGTGACTTTGGACCTGTGTAGAAGGGAGCTGAACCAAGCCCTTTCCATAAAGCCTGCAGCTGGGAAGGGCAGTGACTTCTTTAAAGAGGCATTTGCAAAACTTCTTACTGTCTGCCAAGAACACACTTTTCATCTGAGTCTCTAGGAAAATAATCAAACACCTAGGCTTACTCCATTCGAAGGTGTGGGATATGATTTCCACTGTGCACTGAGAGAACTTAACATTAGAAAATCAGTCCCAGATCATGAATTCCTAAGATTCCAGGAGAGGCAAATACAAAGCCAACTTTTCAGGGGTTTCTCATTTGTCCACAGTTCATGCAAAGTCTATCTTTTAAAATGCTGAAAATTACTTCACCTAAGAAAAAATACAAGTAAGGAAATATAAATTAAGAAAATGAGCTACTCATGAAGTCAGCAGATGCCCAAACAAGTTAATACTGCAAAACTAGAAATAACAATAAGCTGAAGAATAGTCTATAATAAGCATGGTTACAACAATGAAATAAAAAGAATGAATAGAGCTGGGTGTGGTAGTACATGCCTCTAATCCTAGTGACTTGGGAGGGGAGGCAGGAGGATTGCAAGTTTGAGGCCAGAGGTGGCCTGCATAAGTTAGTGAGACCCTGTCTCAAGATATATATATATATATATATATATATATATACACACACATATATATATATAAATATATATATATATATATATATATATATATATATATATATATATATATATATATATATATATATATATATATATATATATGGCACTAGTGGTGAAGCCCAGTCGTGGAGCACTTACAAAATATGCACAAAGCCCTGGGTCTAACCCCCAAGTACCAAAAAAAAAAAAAAAAAATGACTAGAAGCTATAATGAGAAGATAGAACACTATCAGTAGAAACAAGCAGTTGTGAAAAATAGGAAAACACAAACTCTAGAGATGGAAAACAAAGGCATGAAAATGAAGGACAGCATGGATGGGTCAAGCAGAAAGTTTAGTCATAGCAGAGGAGAGAATTAGTGAAACCGAAGAACATTTTGAGGAAATCACCCAGAATGTGGCCTAGAGTGACAAAAGATGACCAATATAAAAGAGTCGATTATAACAGGCTCTGTGGCACACACCTGTAATCCCAATCACTCAGGAGGCTGAGGCACGATGATCACAAGTTCAAGGCCAGATGCAGCCTACAGAACTTACTGAGACCTTGCCTCAAAAAAATAAGAAAGGGGCCAAGGGTGCAGTTCAGTGGTAGAGCACTTGCCTAGCATGTGCTCAACCTCCCAGTACTGGAAAAAAAAAAAAAAAAAAAAACTAATTAATTGTGTAAGATTAAGGATAGAATGAGTCCAACATACCTCTACCAGGAATTCCAGAAGAGAGACTAAAAGATTGAGAGAGAGGCAATATTCAAAGGGAGAATGACTGAGAGTTTTCCAAAATTGAAGAAAAACATGAGTCTTCAGATTGAAGAAGCACACCAAGTTCTGAGCAAAATAAATGAAAATAATATCACTTTTAACAGGGGGTCCATTTCTTTAAGATTATAGATCTTTCAAAGTTATCTATTTCTCTTAATTCTTACTTCTGAGTTCAATATGCATTTCATAACTGTTTAATCTCATGAGATGAAAGAATTAAATATAGATGATAAGAACATAAACAAAAACAAAGAAAGACGACAAAAATCAAGGCAAATGTAATTAATGACATAGAAAAAAATAACAAAGATGGTTAAGAAAAGAAAAAACGGTTGTGTCACATACTTCATAAAAGAACATACCTGTCCAGGGAGGGAGCCTGAAGGAAAAGGTTAGAGATCAGCAAAGGCTGAGGCCATCTTCAGAAACCCCATACACGTGAACACAGGCTCAGAGTGACACCCAGTGGCGGCCACAGGAATAGCACACAGGGATGACACCCAGAGGACCACAGCTCCCTGCTGGCTGCTTGAGGCCAGTTTGTTACTCTGAGCTCCAAACCCAGTCCTTAGCCGCTGTGATTCAGGGACATCTGCAGTTCAGACAGTGCTTTGGGGAAGTACAAGGGTCCAGTTCCCCTCTTTTCTTTTCCTTCTCCCATCCTTCCCTGTCTCCTGGCTGTCTTTCCCTGGGCCTGCCAAATGTGCTGGGTCCCTGGCTGAGCAGATGCAGGCCCGTGGATGATGCTGCGGATCAGGGTAAGTGGTCCTGCCACCCCCGGCTGTTCCTCAGTGTGAGAGTGGAAACTTTACAACTAAGGGACTCAAATGTGACGGCCAAGTCAACTTAGCGGGACTGAGTTACCATTTGGGACAAGGGAGGAGGTGAAAAAGTCTGAATAGAATTCATAAACTCTAACACCTGCCTCAAATACTCAATTAAAACCAGCACTCAAAGATTCCCTTGCACAACAATGACAACACAGTGGCAAGAGACAATGCATACTGATCACAGCCTGCATAGGACTCCATTCTGAGTACTTTTGCATGTCTTAGCCCATTAGAACTCAGGACAATCCTATTAGGCAAGTAGTAATATTGTACATATTTCACAGTTAAGAAAACTGAGACACAGGGAGAAAACTCACTATGTCCACACAGAGCTGGTAAGCTAATGGAGACATGGGATGCTCTCACAACATCATAGATGCTCTTGGGGCAGTCTGACCCTGGAATTCTGCAAACAATTAAGCTGCTCTCCCTCTAAATCATATGCAATGTCCATCCCAAAGGCCTTTCCTCAGTTGGCCCTGCCTCACCTACTGAGGCCAGCAACAGTGTTAACTGTCCCCTACTCCTCCTGTAGCTGGTTCCTCCCTCAGTGGTCTCCTCTGTCCTCTTTGCTGTTTTCTTTCTTCCTCTGCTCTAGAAATGGTTCTTCCCCACTAAGTCTCTGCTGTTTTTATCCTTTCTCCCTTTTACCAGAACCTTGAGTGCAGACCTCAAGCAATTTACATCAGGTTTCTGGAGTTCCAGACCCAAGGCCTTAGATTCAGTCCCTTTGCTCCTGAGGTCCTCATTTCCACTTGCTGTAAAATAAGAGGGTCATCTAGAGTAATGATTCTCATGCCAGCTGCCCACTAGCCCCACCTGAGGAGCTTTTATAACATCACAGTCCAGTCTCCTCCCAGACCAATTAGATGAGAAACCCTTGGGGCAGAGCCCCGCTGTCCACATTTGCAAAGCTCCCAGAATCTTTAACCATTGGTTGGTCCTCAGCACCAGTGGTCTCTCCTTTCCCTTCCCTCCTCTCCCTTCCCGTCTCTCCTCCTCAAACTCCTCACTGCTGGCCTCGGCCTAGGCCTTCTCCCGGGTCTCCTGCCTCCAACCACCAATGCACACTGCAGCCAGAGCCAGGGTTAGCTTTCCAGAGAAGACTCCCACTCGCACAGAGACACTCAGTGGCTCCCCAGCCTCTGTGAGGCAATGGGCAGGCCCTGCTGGGCCTCTCCATCTTCCACATCAGGAAAGGCCAAGCGTTGGCCCCACCAGTACCCTCCAGGTGGCCTGCCCCCAGGGGACAGGAGTCCTTCCTCAACGTGCCCCTCTCTTTCCCATGTACATCTGTTAAAATGTCTTACCTCACGCAAAGCCTAACTCAGATGTCACTTTCTTGTGGTGGTTCTCCTGATACCCCCACCCTCCTTATAAGCCCCCCTATCCCTCCACACCTCTCCAGGAGCTCAGATAGTGATAGCCCTTGTCTGGGTGATTTGGGGGCCACATTTTCACACAGGGAAAACAGTCATCTGTCTCCTCTCCCCACAAAGGACAGGGCATAGAGGGCGCTTCTGCCCCTTGGTCCAGCCTCCTTGTTGTCTGTTTCCCATGAGAGTGAATTCCAGACTGAGTGTTGAAAACTCTACATATTTCTCTTGAAGCCGTAGAGATTTCCCAGTGTGGAAAATGTGGCTACGATGTCTTCATGTGAGGAGGCAGCGCTCTCCTTCCCCTTGTATTTCTTGGGTCCAGGCTTTCTGCTGTTTCCCACCACCCTTCAGGAAGCCCACCCCAGACAGATTGGGTCATACTGCCCTCCTCTGCCCCTCCCATAACACGGTGGGTGGGGCAGGCTGGTTGGTCAGGTGGGTGGGTCTGCTCCTCAGAACCAGCCCGTTGGGATACAATGCAGAGTAGAAAAAATGCAACCTGCCCTCCTAGGCAACCCTGAATTCACATACTCAGGTTTTAGCCTGAACACTAAATGTGTAAAGTCCTCCAGGGGACCCACCTCCCAGACCTATGAAGGAAGGAAATGTCATCAGCCAGGCTGACAAACCGCTGCTTCCTCTGCATGCCCATGCCTTGATGGCCCCTCCACCAGAGAGGGTGAGTGGCAGAATCCAAGTCCCAAAGCTGCGGCTCAGCACCGAGCAGCAGGCCCTTTGTTCCGGGCTCTGCTTCTCTCCTCACCCAGAAGGAGGCTTCAGTGGCCTTAGGTTAAAATGAACGGAGCTGACTCATGCCCTGATCACTCCCTGGCTGGCTGAATGTGCCCCTCTGGTGCCATGTCACCAGGGCACTCTTGTCGCTCATGGGCAGAGCTGCTCCGAGGGGAAGGCAGCCCAGCTGCAGGGCTACGCACGATCGTACTCACATCGGGGAGTAAGAGTCGGGATCTATGCTCCCGGTGGGGACGAAGCCCACTGCGCCTGAGCCCACGGACTTCCCGATGAACCACTGAAGCCCAGGTATGATGAAGCCGATGATGTCGATGCTTTCTCCCTGGAGGAAACTCAGTTCATCCTTTTCCTCTGGCTCATGGTCCTTCAAGGCCTTGCACCTTCCCCTGCCTGTGGGAAGACCGCACACAGGTCAACTAAAGAAGGCACAAGCAGGTGGAGCTTCCCTACCTGCCAAGGAGACCCCAGACTTCAGAATTTTGAGAAACAGTGAAATTCCCTCTCTACCCCCACCCCAAAATAAGGAGGCCAGAATGACAGGAAGTAACTAGCTTCTCACTTTGCCAGACTAGAACATTTGGAAAAGAAGAATGAGAATTAACTTCACTATTATTTTATAAAAGAAAAGATGTTTTAACAAACATTAAGAGAGAGATTCTCGGAATATTGGGTATGCCCCAAAACTAAATAAATGTCATTTATGGGAGCCTAGGAGGCTTTCCATATTGTCCTAGTTCAATTTTGCCACTGTGTGTAAACACTTGACCGTGGGTGGCACAAACCCACAAACCAGAATGTAAGAATCTTCATACTAGAAGATCCCTAGCCACTGTGCCCCTCAGTCTCCCCAAATGTGAAATGAGGATAGTAGGAACACCTGACGCTTATGAATATTTTTAAAAAGTCAGAGGGATAGAGTGTGTGATCCCGGGACCTAGTCGATCCTCAGCAGGCATTACCTCGCTGTCCCTGGTGGAAGGGAGCATGGCAGGTGGCCCAGAGGGGTCTGGGGACTCTCCTGACTATGATAACTGCTCGGTTTGATAAATTGCCCAAGTAGGATCGAATAATGACCCTTTTTGAATGTTATACTGTCCAGTTTACAAAGCACATTTATGTCCACTTTAGCAGCTCTTCCAAAGAGCTCTACAGGGCAGGCAGGGCACCAATCAGAATCCTCTTTTTCTAAATAAGAAAGCAGAAGCGGTGCTGAGTGATTTGTGTAAGGAGCTTATAGATGGCAGAACCGTGTCTAGAATTAATTCTTCTCACTACTGGCTTCCCACCTTACCACTAATCCTGCTCCGATGGAGATGATGGCTTTTATGTGTCTGGTTTCCATATTTGCTTTTGTTCCTCGCTAATAGAGCAGGCTCTTTTCCTGGCATTTTTGGTCAACTTTCTATTGATTATGTCTCACGATCAGAAATCTGTACTACTTTGAAGGTTACTAGGATCTAATGTGTGTTAGATGCTACACTGAGAGAAATGGGACGAAGTGATTTCCAGGTGTGATTTTGTTTACTTCTCATGACAGCATGTGAAGTTGTATCATTTTATTATTCAGGAAGTCGCAGCGCAGCGAGAGCAGGTGAATGGCCAGGTCACACGGTTTCAAATTGTGAAGACAGAATTTGAACCCAGAACCAACTTCAAGGCCTCACATTCCTAACTATAAGGTTGTATTGCCTCAGAAAGCTTAAAAAAATATTATGGTCAATTATGAATTAGTTCTAATGTCTGAGTTCCATAATTCCTTTTAGTTCTTTCTTTTTTTTTTTTTTTTTTTTTTTTACATGTAATTTGGACTTGTTTTTGTTAGGTGCTGTCAAGTCAGGTCTGACTTATAGTGACCCTACGTACAACAGATGAAACACTATCTGACACTGTGCCATGCCCAGCACTATTGTCAGTGCTTCTCTGCTATTTCTAGGGTTTTCGATTGCTGATTGCTTTGGGAATGGGCTGCCAGGTCCTCCTCCCAAGCCTACAGCACCTGGTATTCCCAGGCGGTCTCCCATCCAAGGACTAACCACACCCGACCCTGCTTAGCTTCTGAGATCAGAGGGGATTGGACGCCAGGGTGGTATATCTGTAGATGCAATTTGGGCCTAGAATTGATAAAATTGCACTTTTGATGAGGGATCTATGGTAGGGAACACTGAAGGTGGGGAGATACAAGGATGAGGGTAAAAGGAAGGAGTATTCTAGACACTTCATTACCCAATGCACACACATTCTCTCAGATGTGTGTGTACACACAGAGAGATTGCCTAACGTGTGCATGTGTATACATGAAAACGTGGGTACACATTTCACTCACTAATCCAACCATTATTTACTGCGTGTAATGTGCAATTTACTGCGTGGGAATGTGCAAGACATTCCCACTCTTCCTAAAACCAAGGTTTATTTCACATAACCCTAAGGGAAATTAGAAAATGTTTTGACCAGAAATTGAAAACAGCTGGCCTGCAGGCCACATTTGGCTCACAAATTGTTTAATTTGGCCCCTGCCAGGCTTTTTGTTCTACCCATCTATCATTCAATCCCTCTCAGCCCTGCCATTCCCTAACACCTTCCATCCCAGCACACATCCCCGCATCCGGGTGTCCTCCTTGCTCTGCACGCGTTTGCATCTACAACCCGGCCCGAGACCACTTGTTCCACAGGCAAGGAAGCCCACGTGTGCAGACAGTAACTGGCTCCCCTGGATCCAGTCCACAGCAGAGGCCAAACAGGTATTCACAGCACATCAGCTTGCACTGAACCTGCAGATGAAATCAGGAGGAGGACATCACCCCCCTAACAATGCTATTTTCAACTCAGCCATACCGATCTGGTAGGAGCTTGTCCAGTCCCTCTTCCTGGGAAGGCCACAGCTTCCTGGATAATTCTTTAGGAACCATCTGCCAATGGAAACATGGGGTCCACAAACATGGAGTTCAAAAAATCAGAACAATGAGCAGAAAAGTCCATTAGAAAAATGATGATGACAATAAGCATTGTTACTTAGCTTCTTTTAATGATGACAAACACTTATTGAGAACTTACTTAGCACTGGGCACTGTGAAAAGGCAGGAAGTTCAGCAGATCTGAGATGTTTTCTGACTCTGCAATTAGTTTGTCAGTTAAATAACTAACAGCCAATCGCTTTCTAGTCTCTCTGCTGGATTCTCGCCAGAGCCAAGTACAGGGTCTATGTTGTTGTTAGGTGCAGTCAAGTCAGTATCCGACTCATAGCGACCCTCACAGGGTTTTCAATGGCTGACTGTTTCGGGATTGCCTTGGGAGTGGATTGCCAGGCCCTTCTCCCATTTTTGCAGTGCTGGGAATCGAACTCGGGACCTCAGAGACTGCAGTGCAGGGCTCTACCAACTGAGCTAAATCACAGGGTCTATAGCCTGGCATAATATGTATTCTCACTCTATGTTTGAGTTTATATCTTCCAGGAGGAATTCTCAAACTGTGGTGGGAAAAACATATCATGAGGAGTTTATTTAAAATGCAGATTCCTGGGCTCAATCCTAGTATTATCTGAGGAAGACCAGGAGGTCTGAATTTGTAGGAAAATGTTCAGGTGATACTGACACAAATGGGCCCCAGTCTGTGCATTGAAAAACACTGCAGTGGAGGCCAGGTGGCATATTTCCTCCTAGGTACAACGTCCGTCTGAAATTTAGAGTTGTTTCCAATTTTATCAAATCATCTAAGTCTTGACTATAAAAAAAAAGAACAGGAGATGCAAAACCACACAGATATTGTTCCTTCCAAGCACCATGGGTGCCATATCTGAAAACATGGCTACTCTGTTCTGTGCAGACCTCGGTCTGCTCTGGGACCCTCTCCCAAGAAGTGGGCAGCTACTCACTGATGGAAAGGGACAGGCAGGGGCTCCAGGGCTGACACCGGTACCAGGCCCCGCTGACCCGTCACTAAGGACATGCCTTCCCACTCGGATTCGCCTTCAAAGATCTTCACGGAGATTAACTCGTTCTTGCAAAATGTCAAACACTCCCCTTCTTTCTCAGCTGGCTGAGCCACAGAGCGCGTGGCTCTGCAGAAGAAGTGGCCTGGAGATAAGGAGAAAGCCCTTCCGAGTAATAGCAGGAAGTGAAAAGAGAATACCACATATTGCTGGTGTTGTTGTTGTTGTTGTTGTTGTTGTTAGGTGCCGTCAAGTCAATATCCGACTCATAGCGACCCTCATGGGGTTTTCAATGGCTGACTGTTTCGGGATTGCCTTGGGAGTGGATTGCCAGGCCCTTCTCCCATTTTTGCGATGCTGGGAATCGAACTCGGGACCTCAGAGACTGCAGCGCAGCACTCTGCCAACTGAGCTAAATCCCAGCCCACACATTGCTGTGGAGAGCCCAAATATTTTTCTTCCCGAGGGTAGACAGTCCAGGGGAGGCCTAGAGGGGCTTGTGATACCAGGGAAACTGGCAAGAAAAAGAGCCACTGAGAGGGCATTCACTTATAAGAGACGGCAACATCTCTGAGCAACTAATAAGAATAAGATTGTAAGAATAAGGCTTAACTGGAACTTTACCTTGAAAAAGAAATGAAACAAAAACTGACAAAACCACATTTAAGAGAGCTTCAGTTATAATTGCAAACTCACGCTCAAACTTAGAACCAACAAAGGATAAGTTAAGTTGATTTAGATGAATATAATTACTCTGCGTTTTGTAATTGCACAACATAAAATTCCTTCCAACATGATTTGTGAAATGCAATCATAAGGAGAATCATTTTTGCAAAATGTTGTATATAAATCTGGCTCTTTCAGTGTGTTTATTTTAAGCCATCAGACTTGACCATCTGCCAGTCTGATGGCATCTTCACTTGTAACAAATTGGGAGGGGGTCTTCAAGGGGTTCTTCAGTATCACTTTACTCATTTCATGAAATAATTCAGTTTTTCAAGGTTTCTAAATTTATTTTACAATAAAAGTATGTCATTTGTTTGTTATTGTTGTTAGATGCCATGGAGTCAGGTTTGACTCATAGTGACCCTATGTACAACAGACAAAACACAACCCAACACTGTGCCATGCCAGGCACTATTGTCAATGCTTCTCTGCAATTGATAGGATTTTCCATTACTAATTGTTTCAGGAGTGGGCTCCTGGGTCCTTCTCCCAAGCCTATAGCACCCAGCTTTCCCAGGTGGTCTCCCATCCAAGTACTAACCAGGCCTGACCCTTAGCTTCTGACATCTGACGAGATCACATGCCAGTGTGGTACAGCTATGGATATCACGTGGTTACACAAGGGTCCCTCAATCTTGGATACCATTAGAATTCTGTGGGAAACTTTTTTTAATGCCAGTGCCAGGGTCTCCTCCAGGATCTTCACCGGCCTAAGTGGGGCCATGGCATGGGCATCTTTTTAAAACACCAAGCGGTTCTAACATCAGTCCGTGAGACTGACCAACCTAGCTGTTCATGCAATCTCAATGTCGAGTGGAAAGGGACTGAAGTACTATTTTAATAGTTGGGTTGACTTGTGAACACCTTTTGCCTCTATTTGCATCCTAATTATTTAAAGAACTCTACTAACAAGCATCCTATAAGACCCCATCCCCCCCATACCATGCTCACCTTCCTGTATCAAGAGGCCCAAGTACATGGTTTCCAGGTGGTCGTCATCCACCGACACTTGGACTTCCGTGTCCTCCACCAGTCTGCAGTTGAGCCAGTACTTGTGGTCAAAGAGGAGTTGCTCTAGACAAGTAGACACATAGCCTAGAAGTCAAGCCAACAAGGTTCCTGAACAAGATGACTTCTGGCCTTAGCCACCCACAGAAGGAAGGGAACACGTTCCCTCCCAATCTTGCCCCCCAGACCCTTCCCAACTGCCATTTACCTGGAAGGAGAACAGTAGGAAAGGGCTAGCTAGACATTTTCTAGAAGGAATTGAGTCTTCTCAGAATGGGTTGGGCAATGCAAGAGGTGTTTCAATAATATCAACCATCTTTAACATATTGCAGGTCTCCATAAACGCATAATGAGATGAGCAAGCTCAATTATCTTTTTGTGTGTGTGTGTGTGTGTGTGTGTGTGTGTGTGTGTGTGCAGTACTGGGGGTTGAACCCAGGGCCTCGCACCTGCATGTTTTGCAAGTGCTGGACCACTGAGCTGCACCCCAGCCCATTTTTTTTTTTTTTTTACTTTTTTGAGACAGAGTCTCGCTAAGTTACGCAGACTGCCTCCAGTCTCAAACTTGTAATCCTTCCGCTTCCACCTCCCCAGCCGCTGGGATGACAGGCCTGTGCCACCGTGCCCGGCTAGCTCCATCATCTTCTAACACAGCCATGGAGGTCTTTACGTTCACAAGGCTGACTCTGGGGTTCCTGGTCACCCCTTCAAGATCTAACCTGGAGTTTAGATTCCCGGTCCAGGATGATGCAGTGGCTGAGGAGGCTCTCCACAGCCCACAGAGCCATGACCTACTTCCACCTCCCTGCTCTGACCCTGCCCCTCACCCAGTGCTCAGTAAACTCTGCCTTGTTGAAAGGAGACTAAGGGCTGGGGATGTAGCTCAGTGGTAAAGTGCTTGCTTAGCACAGGCCTTCGGTTCAAATCTCCACACTGCAAAAGAAAAAAACTAAAACACGATGTAAGTTGTGAAACTCAAGTAATTACATATATTACTTCAACATGCCTCTAACCAGGAATTATTTATATTGCGATTTTGCTTCTTTCGAGGCTTCCTCTCTTTTTTATGACACCTGACCTGTTGTGTGCCATGGAATCATGTCCGACTCATAGCAGCCCTCATAGGGTTTTCAATGGCTGATTCTTTCAGGATTGCCTTAGGAATGGATTGCCACGTCCTTCTCCTAGTTTTGCAATGCTGGGAAGTGAACCTGGGGTATCAGAGACTGCAGAGTGGCACTACCAACTGAGCTAAACCAGAAACCTGTCTTTTCCTGTTCTGACTGCCCGCTGTACTGACTTAGGCCTGCATACTTCTGTAACTGCACTTCTTCAACTTGAACTGCACACCTGGGTATCTACTAAAACATAGATGGTTACTTGATAGGTGTCAGATGGAGCCTCAGATTCTGCTTTTCTAACAGGTGTGTGGTGCAGATGTGATGAACTGGTCCATGGAGTATAATCTGCACACTGAGGACCCCTAATGGTCACAGGAAATGTGTAGAAAAATCACCACAATTATAAGGAGAAGTTAAACCTCTAACTCTGGGGTCATCTTGACCTGCCAGCCCAGCACAACTTCTCTCCTTGTCTAGGTGTGCATGAACCCAGCACTTTTTTGGATACATCAAATCAGGTGGCTTTCTGCCTGGCCTGGCTTGGCTTTGAAACCGTAGCTTCCTTCTCATGATTTTTTCTCCCTAGAGAAGGCACAGGAAGCATCTCCCACAACAGTGGTACTGTCACTACGCCCCAGTACCATTCCCAACCTTCTAAAAAGCCCTGCAGCCTGAGGCCACCTCAGCAGATAACTCCCCCCATCTCTTTCTTTGATTCTTTTCCAAATACATAAGATAAGCCATCTAGAACTTTGACATTTTGAGCAGCTTCTTGGTCTGACCTCTTGCTCTTTTTAAAACAAACAAACAAAAATCAACTTCACATCTATCTCAGTACTTCCAATTCAGTAGATGACCAAACGCTGTGCCAATTGATTGCTTATCAAATAATAAGGAAAGTGCTCCCTGAACACGTGGAAACAAATTTCTTCACATGATATTTTTGAGTAATAGTTAATATTTGCTTCAAATTTAGTTTCAAATAATTTGTGATATTTAAAAGGTAGCCGTCCACTTTAGAACCCTATCTCTTTTAAAATCATACCTAAACCAATTCTTTACTATCGAGTCCTAAACTGGCTGAAATGTGAGGTGGGACTTCCTCCACCGGCCCGCTCAGTATCATACCTAACTTCAGGTAGGTGGAGAACTTCCAGATCTCCTCCATGGTCTTGAAGGTGATGAGGAACTGGGCGCTCTGGGACTGGATGCTCACCAACCTTGCAGAGAGGTCCTGAATAAGACAGCAATGAGTCAGCCTGGGATGACAGAAGTATCCTGTTAACAAGCTCACCAATAGACTCAATTGGATGAATTTCTTCATCATGGCATTGACTTCTACATTTAAAAAAACCTAATGGAAGCAACCTAAATATTAATCAAAGAGAGACTAATTAAAATGGAGCGTGGCTCATCCTCCTCACATGTCTGTCAGTTTGTCATACTGTAGGGGCTTTGTGTGTTGCTGTGATGCTGAAAGCTATGCCACTGGTATTACAGATGCCAGCAGGGTCACCCATGGTGGACAGGTTTCAGCTGAGCTTCCACACTAAGACAGACTAGGGAGAAGGACTTGGCAGCCCACTCTTGAAAAAATTAGCCATTGAAACCCCTATGAATAATGGAGAAACACTGTCAGATATAGTGCCAGAAAATGAACCCTCGGATTGGAAGGCATTAAAAAGACAACTGAGGAAGAGTTGCCTCCTCAAAGGAGAGTCAACCTTAATGACAAGAATGGAGTAAAGCCCCAGGGACCTCCATTTGCTGATGTAGCATGACTCAAAATGAGGAGGAATAGCTGTAAACATTCATTAATAACTGGAATGTGGAATTACATAGTATGAATCTAAGAAAATTAGAAATCATCAAAAGGGAAACGGAGTACATGAACATCAATACTGTATGCAGCAGTGAGCTAAAATGGACCAGTATTGGCCATTTTGAGTCAGATAATCATATGGCCTACTATTCCAAGAATGAAAACTTAAAAAGAAATGAGATTGCCTTAATCATCAACAAAGACATCTCAAGATTTGTCCTGAAGTACTGTACTGTCAGTGGTAGAATAATATCCATATGCCTACAAGGAATATCAGTTAATGTAACTATTATTCAAATTTATATACCCACCACTAAGGCTACAAATAAAGTAATGAAAGATTTTTACCATCTTCTACCATCTGAGGTAGATCAAACATGCAATCAGGATACACTGATAATTACTAATAACTGGAATGCAAAAGTTGGGAACAAAGAAGAAGGCTCAGTGGTTGGATAATATGGCCATGGTGACAGAAATGATACTAGAGATTGCATGATAGAATTTGGTCAGACCGATGACTTTTTCACTGCAAATACATTTTTTCAGCAACATAAATGGTGACTATACACATAGAATTAACCAGATAGAAAATACAGGAACAAATTTGACTACATTTGTGGAAATAGATGATGGAAAACCTCAATAACAAATGTCAAAAAAAAAGACCAGGTGCTGATTGTGGATCAGACCATTAACTACTCATAAGCAAGTTCAAACTGAAACTGAAGAAAACTAGAAGAACAAGTGTATGGGAGCCAAAGTATGACCTTGAGTATATCCCACCCAAGTTCAGAGACCACCTCAAGAATAGATTTGATGCAATAGACACTAATGATCAAAGACCAGATGAATTGTAGCATGACATCAAAGACATCATGCATAGGGAAAGTAAAAGATTATTTAAAAGACGGGGGGAGAAAGACCAAATTACATGTCAAAAGAGACTCTGAAACCTGTCCTTGAATGTCGAGCAGCTAAAGTAAAAGGAAGACATGAAGATGTTAAAGAAATTAACAAACAGAAGATTTCAAAGGGCAGCTCGAGAAGACAAAATCAAATATTATAATGACATATACAAAGAGCTAGAGATAGAAAACCAAAAGGGAAAAACATGCTCTGTTTTTCCCAAGTGTAAGGAAAAAATTCAAGCCTTGAATGGCAATAGTGAAGGATTCTACAGGGAAAATATTAAATGACACAGGAAACATCAAAAGAAGATGGAAAAAATACAGAGTCATTATACAAAAAAGAATTGGTGGATGACCAACCATTTCAATAGGCTGCCTTGAAGGATATGATCAGGAACCAGTGGTGCAAGGAAGAAGCGGAAGCTGCCTTGAAGGAATTGGTAAAATACAAGGCTCCAGGAATTGATGGAATACCAATTGAGATGTTTCAACAGATGCAGCACTGGAGGTGCTAAATTGTTTATGCCAAGAGATTTGGAAAACAGTTACCTGGCCAATTGACTGGAAGAGATCTATATTTGGGCCTATTCCCAAAAAAGGTGATCCAACTGAATGAGGAAATTATCAAACAGTATCATTAATATCTCACACAAGTAAAATTTTGCTAAAGATCATTCCCAAATGACTATAGCAGTATATTGACAGGAAACTGCCAGAAATTTAAGCCAGATTCACAAGAAGACATGAAACCAGAGACATTATTGCTGATATCAGATAGATATTGGCTGAAAGCAGAGAATACCACAAAGATGTCTATCTGTGTTTTACTGACTATGCAAAGGCATTTGACTGTATGGATCACAGTAAATTATGGATTGCATTGCAAAGAATGGGAATACTAGAGCACTTAACCGTACTTATGAGAATCTGTACATGGACCAGGAGGCAGTCATATAAACAAAACAAGGAAGCACTTCCTGGTTTAAAGTCAGGAAAGGTGTGCATCAGGGCTGTATCCTTTCACCATACCTCTTCAATCTCTATGCTGAGCAAATAATCTGAGAATCTGGACTTTATGAAGAACAACATGGCATTAGGATTGGAGGAGGACTCATTAATAACTTGCATTATGCAGATGATACAACTTTGCTTGCTAAAAGTGAAGAGGATTTGAAATGTTTACTGATGAAGATCAAAGAACATAGCCTTCAGTATGGCTTGCGCCTCAACACCAAGAGAACAAAATCCTCACAACTGGGTCAGTAAGAAACTTCATGATAAATGGAGAAAAGTGTGAGGTTGTCCAAGACTTTGCTTTACTTAGTTCTACAATCAACACCTATAGAAGCAGCAGTCAAAAAAATCAAAAGACACATTGCATTGGGAAAAGCTGTTGCAAAAGACCCCTTTAAAGTATCAAAAAGTAAAGATGTCACATTGAAGACAAAGGTGCGCCTGACTCATGCCATGGTATTTTCAGTTGCGTCATATATTTATGAAAGCTGGACATTGAATGAGGGAGACAAGAAAGGAATTGATACTTTTGAATTATGGTGCTGGAGAGGAATATTGCATATAATATGGACCACCAAAGAACCAACATATTTGTCCTAGAAGAAATATAATCAGAGTGTTCATTGGAAGGAAGGATGGCTAACCTGTGTCTTATGTATTTAGGACATGCTTTGAAGAGGGACCAATCCCTGGAGAAGGACATCAAGTTTGGGAGAGTAACAAGTCAACAAAAAAAGGAAGACCCTCAACTGGATGGATTGACACAGTGACTGCAATAATAGGCTTAAACATAAAAAAGATTGTGTGCCTAACACAAGCTTGGACCATGTTTCGTTCTGTTGTACGTAGGGTTGCTAAGAGTCAGACCCAAGTTGAAGTCACCACCTAAGAACAATAACAGTGATGGCTCATCCATGTACTGGACTATTACGACATTATGCAGTCTTTAAAAAGAATGTTGATATTTTTTGTGAATGATACAGGCTATAAATACACATTGCTAAATGGAACAATAGAAACAACAAAAAGACACCAGAGAATAGTCTTTTGGGCAGAGAATGCTATCTTCTGTGTTAAAAAATAATAAGCCATCAGATGTGGTGGCACACACCTGTAATCCCTGTGACCTGGGAGGCAGAGGCAGGTGGATCACAGCTTGGAGGCCAGAGGCAATGTGAGTAACTTAGAAATACCCTGTCTCAAGAAAAATTTTAAAAGAATCTAACAGTGCAGCTCAGTGGGACAGCACTTGCAAAGTATGCTTAAGGCCCTGGATTTAGCCTCCCAATACCAAAAAAAAATTACTAATATTAAAATTTCTGTGTATTAACTTTGTTACTTCTTTTTTAATGTTGGTCATAATCTTTTGTTCATTGTTTCTTGATAACTTCTAAGTTAGCATACAAAATAACGGGTTCCATTGTAATGTTTTCATACAGGCATATCATTGTACTCTGCTTATCCTCACTCCTCCATTACCCTCTCCTGACCCCCAGCCCACACTAGTCCCCTTTCTCCCTGGAAATAGTCTTCATTCTGCTTTCATGTCTCACATATATTTTTTAAGATCTAGATTCTGCATACGAGAAAAAACACGTGATATTTCTTTTTCTTTCTGCCAACTGTGTATCAACTTTGAATCTTTTTCCCTACATATGAGTTTCCACATAAGCATTTTATATAAAAAGAATCATAATCAGAAATTATCTTATAATCTTTTGTTGCTAAACTACAGGTTGTAAACCATCTCTCACATCATTAAATTGTCTATATTATTTTGATAGTTACAGATGCCATTGATGCATTAATGTAATTAATTCCTTTCATCTTCTGGTTTCACAGCTGAATCATTTTACATTTTTGGGGGGGAATTACTGGGGGTTGAACCCAGAGCCTCGCACTTTCATGCTTTGCAAGCGCTGGACCACTGAGCTGCACCCTTTTTTTTCTTTTTTTTTTTTTGAGTTTTTGAGACAGGGTCTCCCTAAGTTACCCAGACTGCCTCTGGTCTCAAACTTGCAATCCTCCTGCCTCCACCTCCCAAGAATTTTACATTTTTTAATATCCTAACTGAAATAAGCATCCTTGTTAGGTCTTTGTATATATCCTTGACTGTTTTGATGCAAGTAACTCTGTGAAGTGCAATTGGGAAGGCAAGGCATGTACTTTCCTATCCCAAAATATAGGCATCCAGCTGCCCTCCTAAAAGGTTGTTCCAATTTACATTCTTACAGGCAGAGCAAGAGGAGGCCTGCAAGTCTCTCATTTCTTAAGATCTGAAAACAACAACAACAACAACACCAGACCTGAATCACATGCCAGGCTTGGTTTTTCCTCAGTCTTTCTCTGTTGGCTGCCCCAGCCTCTGGAATTGTCTATTACTAGTGATGGTCAGAACATCCAGCCCCCAAGCCAGGTCCTATCACCATGACCAAACCCTAGACCCCTATCCTTAAAGAACCTTAAGGGCAGAATAAACGAATAGAAGACTCCAGAAGAAGAGCCCTTAATTCAGCAAAGTTGACTCTGTTTCCTTCACACCAGACCCCGAGGCCCCAGATCCTTGGAGCATACAAACCCTCTAATCAGAGAAATTGGAAGAAAGACCTGGCAACCCACTCCCAAAAAACAATCAGCCATTGAAAACCCTATGATAACAGAGAAGCAATAACAATAGTGTTTCACCTGTTGTACATAGGGTCACTACAAGCTGGACACTGACTCTGGCATCTAACAACAATGACAACAATCAGAGAAAGAGTCCTAGGTACAAACTGATTTGCACAGAATTTACTGCATGGTAGCCACTTTACCAAGAGCTTTCTGAGCAATACCTCATTTAACTCCCACAATAACCCTGGGAAGAGAGTCCCATCACAGTATTGACCCACTCTAAGAGATGCCTTTATAACGTTTAACCACTTGTGAAATAAAAGATAACAAAGCATGGCATCATATTTAACTGATAGTAGGATCATTAGATCCAAGGATGTCTTGGATCTAATGAAAAATGGTATTATCCCAGCTTTATATTCAAGGAGACCAGGGCACAGAGATAAAAGTTATTTGCCCAAGATCACCTGCAGTGAGTAAGCTGCAGATCCTTCTACTGGCTTTCAGATGCAGCTGCCTCCAGGCCCCATGTTTAGCACCTAAGCTTATCCAGCTCACACATTGGCCCAGGAGGCCAGTACTCTTAATCAAACCCACAACAAAAGTGACTCAAAGCGAAATCTATTGTATCACTCAGCAGCCAGTGTCTCCAAACTCCTGAATTCCAGGGATTAAAATACAATAAATAAAAATGTAAAACCCTTGTTGTTGTTGTTAGGTGCCCTCGGTATCCGACTCATAGCGACCCTCTGTACAACAGGGAAAACACTATTGTCAGTGCTTCTCTGCCGTTCATAGGGTTTTCAATGGCAGACTGATTTTTGGGAGGGGGTTGCCAGGTCCTTCTCCCAAGCCTACAGCTTCTGGTGTTCCCAGGCGGTCTCCCATCCAGGTACTAACCAGGCCCGACCCTGCTTAGCTTCTGAGATCTGATGGGATCAGATTCCACAGGGCTACAACTGCAGGCTGTAAAACCCTTAGCTACTATTTATGGAAGATGGGTTTAGCTCAGTTGGTAGAGCGCTTGCTCTGCATGCTTTGAGGCCCTGGGTTCAGTCTCCAGCACTGCAAAAGTGGGAGAAGTACCTGGCAGCCCACTCTCGAAACAATCTCAAAACAATCAACCATAGAATCCCCTATGAGTAGCAGAGAAGTACTGACATAGTGCCAGGCATGTCACAGTGTCAGGGAGTCTTTCATTCTGTTGTACATAGGGTGGCTATGGGTCAGACCTGGCTTGACAGCACTAACAACTACCACCCAAGCACAACACCAAGCTCTCTATAGATACGATCTCATTTTCTTCCGAAAAAAAAAAAAAAAAAAAAAAGATACTTTTCTTTTTTACTGGATGACAGAGCACTTCTCTTCTTTCAATTTGTACCAGATTAACACATGAACTGTAAAAATAGCTAGAACATATTAGTTTATTTTGTAAAGCAATATTTACCTTCCTCCACCATTAGTTGCAACAAATTTTATCCATTTCTGACTTTAGTTCTCATTAGTACCTCCTGAACTGTAAATAATTTGGTCTTACCTTTCCTCCTTGGTTTGACAATCAAAGATATTAGCTACCCACTATGAAAAATAAGGTCGTGGTTTATTTACTTTATCCCATTTTTCTTCTCTCATCCTAATACTTATTGTTTTTTTGATTGGCAATTTGGCAATTTTGTTACTTTAAATATATATACCCGTGGTGGTTACCAGGGCCTGGGGAAGAGAAGATAGCGAGGAGTTGTTTTATGGGTACAGAGTTTCAGTTCAGGATGATTTAAAAAAAAAAAAAAAGTGCTAGAGATAAATAGGTTGTGAGCATAAAAAATGTTATACATGAATCATACACTTAAATGATTGCAATGGGAAATTTTATGTTACTATAACAATCTAAAAAAATCAAATTTACCACACTAGAAACAAAGTATACTTAAGAGGTAGGTGTTACAACATTGCTACGCTGCAAAGTTGCACGTAATTTGGGCAAGAGCACCCAACACACCAAGCTGTCCCTGACTCAGCAACGCCAGGTTTCCCTCTGGAACGCCCGCTGGCCCCTGTTGCGCAGTGGACGGTCACATACTCCACCCGGGAACGTGCACACAATCGCTCCTGCCCTGGCTCTCAGCCTCAGGTTTTCTTGAGGGCCTTCTTTGTCCCACGCGCTGTCCTCCGTCCTCGGAACCCACGGTCACCTTGAACAGCTTGCGCACGGCCTGGTCCTCACTCTCCAGCGCCCAGAGTCGCTTGCGGGCGGCCTCCTGCAAGGGTCCGTTCACGCACCGCCTGGAGCGGCTCCTCACGCAGAAGGACAGCGTCAGATCTGGAAGAGAGCACAGGCAGAAGGTGAGCGGGGCGCACAACAGAAGAAAAGCAATCAGTAGAGAAACCTCCAGCGTTTACCTAAACCCTACAGCAGTGTCCTCGTTCGTTACAGATCACAGTAGCCTGAAGGACCCACCAAGCTTCCTTTTTAAGTGTCCTGGGGGAGGGGACGGTGTTCCAAACCCAAACAGGGCTCTGGACGCCCCACTGTGAGGTCTGCACTGGTTGTCTCTGCTTTGGTGCTGACTCAGAACCAGCTACGACATATATTGTTTCCTGTGGATCATTTGTGAACGTTTTCAATGAATGCTACTTAATCCATATTTAATGAAGGAAAAACGTATTCATCTGTAAGGCTGAGATTTAGCTCAGTTAGTAGAGCACGCTCTGCAGGCTCTGAGGTTCCAAGTTCTATTCCCAGCACTGCGAAAGTGGGAGAAGGATGTGGCAATCCACTTCCGGGGCAATCCCGAAACAGCCATTGACAACCCCCTGAGGGTCACTACCAGTTGGATACAACCTGAGGGCACCTAACAACAACAATAATAACAACATTCATATGTCAAACATATGCTATATAATAGACATCTATTTTATACATTGCCTGCAGCCATAGCCCTGTGGCATCCGATCCCGTCAGATCTCGGAAGCTAAGCAGGGTCGGGCCTGATTAGGACTTGGATGGGAGACCGGTCAGAGAACACCAGATACTGTAGGCTTGGGAGAAGGACCTGACAACCCCCTCCCAAAAATCAATCTGCCATTGAAAACCCTATGAACAGCAGAGAAGCACTGACAATAGTGTTTCCCCTGTTGTATACAGGGTTGCTATGAGTCAGATACCGACTCGACGGCACCTAACAACAACAACAACAATTTTATACATTATATATTCACACATTCATTTTCTCTAACCTGTTTCTTTGGTGTGTTGCATTATTAATGATAACCAGGATAATTAGTTAACATGTTAAAATCTATCTTTAATTTCTTTAAAGTGCACATTCATTTAACAAATACTCATTGAGAATCTCCTAGAAGTCACAAGCTGTTTTAGGTGCTGAGGATGCAGCAGAGAACAGGGCAGGCATGGCTCCTATTCCCATGGAGTATTAATTCTACCTGGCAAGTAATTAATTCCACACATTCCTTTCAAATGGGAAAAAAATGCTATGAAAAAAATGTAATTGGGTCAAGAAGCAGAACGATAATGCAGTTAGAAGGTAGGATAGCCTTTCAGATGGTGTTATCAGAAGAGACCACACTGGGGAGGTTCATTTTATAAAGTCATTGTCCTTTCAAATGTATCTTCTTTATATGGTAACTAGCAATCTTGTTAATAATTATCCAACACAATAAACAAAGAAAGCATTGGACTGGATAACTGCAAAGTCTCTCTTCTAGTCCCAACTTGCCAAGACCTTGGCAAATTCCTGAGCTCATTAGAGATGTCCCCTGTCATGCCAGCCTGGATCCACAGAGCAGCCTGGACTCCACACTTTAAGTAGACTGTCTTGCCAGGCATGGTGGCGCCCACTTGTAATCCCAGCAGTCAGGAGGCTGAGGTGGGAGGACCATGACTTCAAGCCCAACCTGGGCTACATAAGGAGACCCTGTGTCAAAAACAAAAACAAAAGGCCTGGCTTTGACCTAGAATTCCTAAAAGTGCTGTGGCTGCAGATCAGCTTCCATACAACTTGCTCAAATGACTTGATTTTGATTTGAACACCAGGCAATTATTTCTTCCTCTCAGTTCTTCCCTGGCTTGCCTGTGTTCCAGCCCCTCCATCTTTGGCCACCTATACACACCCCTTGTCTGGTAACCTTACTGCACATTGACCTCCAGGAGGCGGTACAGAACAAAGACGAAGCCCAGAGAGGAGCTACACAGACTCAGGCTCAAGGCTTAGCTTGGCTCTGCCCCTCAATAACAGTGCCACCCTGAACTATTAATCACCTCTCTACACTTGACTTTTCCCATGAGCAAAATGGCTTTGATAGGGTTTATCCTACAGGGGTTTAAAGGTTTACTAAGCGAGATGTGCATGTAAACCTTTTTACTCATTGCCTGGTACATGTTAAATGTTCAGTAAACACATTGAACATTAACCATTGCTCCCTGCCCACCATCAGCAATTACTCCCCATGGCTATCTTCATCTGATCGTGACTATTAGCCTTGACAATAGCTGATTGTGTGATTCCCTTCTGTCAAACTCCATCTCTCCTGCCTTCAAAAATCTGATCCAAATTCCCTCTTAGAACCTCTCTCAGAATTGTCTCTGTTGACTGGTAGCCCCTTCAGTGTGAAGCTTCTTGCTGTGCCTGTGAACCCATGTATCCAAAACTTAAAAATCCTGGATTAAAATGTGCAAGCTGCTTTTGAGATCTCAGCCGGCAGAACTGATCCTCAGAGCAGAACCTCTGTGGATGGCCTCCCGCGGTACCCTCTGCATCACCCAAGGAGATAGGAAATCAAATCCACTCTAGTTTTAGTGTGAAGTATACTGGGTCCTGTTTTAATCCTTCTGGAAGCCAGTCCTATAATCATGATAATGCATCTAATTGATTCTGTCTGTGATTGTTCTGAATAAGCAAAGGTTGGCAGCCAGCGGCAAGTTTCCCCTTCTCCCACTCTGAGCTTCCTGGAAACAGCATCATGGCTGACAATGCTGAAAGATGGGCAGGTTCAGTCTGCGGTTGGCTCCATTTCACCTAAAGACACCCTTTGTTCCTTGGCTCTCCTGCACTAATAAGGCAAAACGCTGACTCCAATGCATTCATAAAACAACAGATGGTAATTCAGGGTTTTTTCTGGGATGACCCAAGCTGACAGAAGATAAGCAGATTGACCCCATCGCAAAAAACAAAGAACAAGATTTTTTTTGTTATCAGTACAAGCAGTTGGACAGAATTTGAAACTGGGACTAGACAGACCATGGTATGGCAATTATACAGTATCTATTTACATGGTTTATATCATCAAATACATTCAAACTGTAACTTTTTTTCACAAATCTTTATTTTGTGTTGGAGGGAGAATTATATTTTTGGACGAGTGTTGGACCATGGTGAGTACAAATAAGGAAGAGGATTTGAACCCCTTCCTCATTGTGCACTAACTACTTGGCGGGTGAATTTTCTCCCTGAGACAGAGGCGAGCACTTGAGGATGAGAGTCACATGTAACAGATAGCTTGACACAGGATTTGCCCTCAGAAATTGTCCCTGCTACTATACAACACAAATATCGCAGGTTGGTCCTCAGAGTTTCTGGTCCAAGGTTCAGTCTGATATACCTTTCTCTAATGACAACTTTCTCTTTGGGGGACTTCACTGAAGTCTCACAGAGGGGACTTTGCAAGAAATGCATTGATAATAAGGTTTTTTTGCCAAACTGATTCCCATATCTTTTTCTGCTCTTGAAATATTCTTTCAGAGGCTTGCCTGCCCAGCCAATTTCACCTTCCATATTCAACTCTTCATTCACTATTCATTTATTTAAAAAACAAATGCTTATTCAGAACCTACTACCTATGAGGGACTATGTTAGGTATTATGGAGAGCATAAACATGATCTCCGCATATTTATTAAATAATTCATGCATTTATCAAACATTTTCTGAGCATCAACTACCTATAAGCAACTCTCCAAGGAACCTTCTTAAATGCATGATTATTTTAAAAAATTAATCCTGATCCCCAGCTCTTAAAATCTAATCAATAATGTAGTCATATAACCCCCCCCAAAAAAAAATGTGTAAAGAGCTCCTAATATGTGGCAGATTCCAAAGAGCTTTGAGTACTAACCTGGGAAGGCTTGTGAGCAAGCCAATACCACAGTTAAAGTTGTGTATTTGGTCACAGTGCCTGGAAAGGATAAGAGGGAGGGAATCTGCAGATCGGATAAGTAAGGAAGCTACTACAATATTCTATATGAAACATAGTTTTCTTTTGTTTTTCTTTTTTTTGTTGTTGTTTTTTGTTTTGTTTTTTTTGTTTTGTTTTGTTTTGTTTTACTGGTATTGAACCCAGGGCCTCACGCCTGCATGCTCTGCAAGTGCTGGACCACTGAGCTGCACCTCAGTCCATTTTTTTTTTTACTTTTTGAGACAGGGTCTCACTAAATTACGCAGACTGCCTCTGGTCTCGAACTTGCGATCCTCCCACCTCCGCCTCCCAAGCCGCTGGGATTACAGGCGTTGCGCCACCACGCCAGGTGAAACATAGTTTTTAAAATCACACTTATAATGGGGTGAAGATAAGCAGTGCACAATGATGCGCATGTATGGAAAAGTCCTCATGGAACCCATTAATTTGAACACTAACTGAAAAATTACTAATCAGAGTCAAAAAATAGCACTTGTCTTTGGCACTTCCATACCCGGAGTCATATTCTGTAGCAGGAAGCATTTTTCCTTGTGTTCGGATGAGGATATACATTCCCTCGATAGGGCTGGATCCTTGGAAAGACCTTCTTTACCTGGAGAAGATAAAATGCAAGGCTGTTTGTAAGACTGTAAGCAAGTTGTAAGCAAATACTACAAATGTTTGTCAAGTGCCCTTCTTTTTTCCAGGATGGGTGACATGGAAGAATTTTCATTGTCATCACCACTGCTTTATAATCATTTTGGGGCCAACTGTTATTAGAGAAGTATCAGACACGCTACCTCAATCCTGCTGCAGCCTGAGTGTCTCCATTTTAATCAGCAAACAGATTGCTGCCCACAGGACAAACCAAGTTCCATGGCTTAGTACGTCCAAGGTGTTCAATATATGTGGATCTTACATAAATCATCATGGCTCTGGCCACAACAGGGTTTGGGTCAATGGGTGGCTAATGGGAGGCTTGGGGCAAAGTGAGGGAGGATGGCTTCATTAGAGAGTTGTCTAGGGCATGATTGTCGTAACCCTGAAATGTATGATTGCTCCCAGACTGTCCTTCTGTCTGGCCACTAAATAGGGTCCTATCTGAAACCTCTTTCCTCCCGTCTCTCCAAGAAATTCCTGTTTTTGCAGCTGTAGGTGGGAAAAGGAGAAGAAAGATCAGGACATAGGCTAGGAAAGGGTGGTCTTTCGATAGCGTAAGGTTGGAAAGGGAGAAGAGTGCAGCTATAAAGCATGGAGCAGTGGATACAGAAGAACAGGAGAGTTTCACCAGGATCGCTCGAGGGCGGGACAGCCTTCATGGAACGCACAAAATCCAATAAGGGAACTAAAGCCCTTAACGTTAACTTTGGTTGATCAACTCTGTCCTCATTAAGGACTACACCATGGGGTCGGACTATAATAACTCATTTAATCCTCCCGTTTTCCTATAAAGTTGTGGGTCAGCCCAGGCCTACCAGGTCTGGCATTCTGAACCTGAGTTTCTAATGACAACGCAGGCGTGCCACAGGAGATGGAGCAGTGACACTTGTCGCTAACTAATGCCGATCCTCAATCCCCAGACTGCTGCTAAGAGCCATCTTCTCCATTGTGTGCCTCTGCAGGGAGGTTTTGACATCCAAATGGGGTCTTTCTTTCTCTTTCTTCATGGTGGGAGGAGTTAGAACAGTTTTCAGTGATATTCAAAGAGAATGAAATGGATCTGAGCTTGACTAGGCAGGAGGGGCCCATCAGTTTACAGCTCTTCACCCAGAAAATCTTGTTAGCTGTTGGGTACTGAAAGCTAAGCAGCTTAGCTGGAAAGCTGGCAGTAATGAGCTACAATCGAACAGGATCATTTTGTAGTTCTGCTCCCTCAAGAACCAGAAGCAAGTGAAGCAAAAAAAAAAAAAAAAAAAAAAAAAAAACACTGGCTTGGAAATCATGAAATATGAAAATGAACACAAATTGGATCCTCCTGTACACTAGTTATACGCCCTTGGGCCAGACTCTTCATTTGTCCACTGTTGAAGTTTTGTATTTCCCCCTTTGTAAATGAAGGACTGGCCATATTAATGCTTCTAAACTCCAACTGCCTATTTTAGTCACCCCTGTTGCTTTCTCTCCAGAGATTCTGACTTTTGTGGTCTGTAGGGCACCACAGGTTGTTTTTTGATTTGTTTTGTTTAGTTTTTTTAAATCTCCAAATGATTCTAATTTAAGGCATCATTGAGAGCCACGTGAAAAGACTGGTGCTCTCAAAATTTCATGTACACACAAATCACCAGGGCTATAGATTTCCTGTGGGCTGGGATTTAGCTCAGTTGGTAGAGCACTGCGCTGCAGTCTCTGAGGTCCTGAGTTCGATTCCCAGCACCGCAAAAATGGGAGAAGGGCCTGGCAACCCACTCCCTAGGCAATCCTGAAACAATCAGCCATTGAAAACCCTATGAGGGTCGCTCTGAGTCAGATACCGACTCGACGGCACCTAACAACAACATAGATATCCTGACTTGGTCATTAAAGTCCGAAGTTGTGCAGTTGTGATGTGTCCCCAGGTGTTCATGCTGCTGGTCCCTGGACCACCCTTGCAGTGGCCACCTGCTGCCTTACCCTAGGACAAAGGCTGACCTAGGCAATACCAAACCACAAACACATTGTTTTTGTCCTTCACAGTGTGAGTTTTTAGTTTGAATTGCTTTCGCATCATTTAGAAATGAGAATATTTTACACAACCCAGATGCTTGGGTTTGCTTTGAACATTGAGAGATCCACAGCCTGGGGACCCTCATTCTCATGCAGTCAGTGGGGGTAAACAGTTGCTGTCCTCTCCTCCTTAGGGCCCTACCCATGGACCCCACTCATCCAGTCACTTATTGACATCTGGCCCAGAGGCAGGATAGAAAGACAGGGAAATTAGGGGACACGGAAAGGGAAAGAGCTTTCCTACAAAGGTCTGGTTTGAATCTGACCAGCTAAGAATCAAGAACTTTGACACAACTCCAGAGAAGACTGCTGTGAGAGCCACCTGCATAGAGACGCTATTTTTGAGAGACATTTTAAATAATGAAAATGTTCAAATAGCAATAAGCCACGCTTATGCCTGCAGCTGTAGCCCTGTGGCATCCGATCCGGTCAGATCTCAGAAGCTAAGCAGGGTCAGGCCTGGTTAGTACCTGGATGGGAGACCACCTGGGAACATCAGAAGCTGTAGACTTGGGAGAAGGACCTGGCAACCCCCTCCCAGAAATCAATCTGCCATTGAAAACCCTATGAACAGCAGAGAAGCACTGACAATAGTGTTTCACCTGTTGTACAGAGGGTCGCTATGAGTCGGACACCGACTCGACAGCACCTAACAACAACAACAACAACAACAACAACAACAACGCTTGGGGCCAAAAGGTATCTTTTTGAGTTTCACCTTGCTTTCTGTTCTGTAATTCTATGCTTCTTTGACACATGCCCAGGCAACTCCCTCCTGACTCCTTCCTAAATCTATGCTATGTACCTCCTGAGCCACCTTATTATCTCATCTTACTGAGAGGAAGTTCCCCCAGCAGAAAAACCTAAACAGTGGAACTTCTTCTGTCAATCTTATTGGCACCTCCCTAATCCATGATAGGGACTTTTCTAGGCGGAGCTTGAGGTTCACATCACATTAGGCACCCAGCAGTGGGGACCCAGGACTGACATTGTTGCAGAAAAATTTAAATCAAAAGTTAAGATGTTATAATGTTTGCTTAAAATGTAATTACTAGAACTTAATGTTCCTTATTTAAAACTTATACATTCCATCCTATAGGTCACTTCCTGTCTCCTTGCTTCTTATCTGCCTGTCTCCACCCTGTAATCCACTCCTTGATTTCTTATAATTGCTAAACTCAGTCTGTTGTCTCTTCTCCACCCTGATGGCCACTTCCAAATTCCGTTGTTGTTGTTGTTGTTGTTGTTAGGTGCCAATGAGTCAGTATCCGACTCATAGTGACCCTCATAGGGTTTTCACTGGCTGACTGTTTGGGGATTGCCTTGGGAGTGGATTGCCAGGCCCTTCTCCCATTTTTGTGGTGCTGAGAATTGAACTCAGGACCTCAGAGACTGCAGAGCAGCACTCTACCAACTGAGCTAAATCCCAGCCCTCCAAATTCCTTACAATTGCTAAATTCAGTCTATTGAATGTACTTTCCACCCTATAATCTACTCCCTGATTTCTTACAACTCCTAAACTCAGTCTATTGTGTACTTTCCACCCTGACGGCCGCTTCCCAATTTCTTATATCATGTAGATGTCACCTGCCTATTTCCATGGTAACTAGCTTGACCCACCTACAGATGATCATGCAGGCTATACGCATGTGGGTTCAGCCGACACCCCCGACCCTGTGAACTACATAACCCCAGGAGAACTGGGGTTCGGGGTCGATGCTGAGAGGATCCATTTCCATGGGCTGACCTTGCTATAGCAATAAATTTTACCAACTCCTGAGTCTCTCCAAGTACTTCCCGTTTTCTCCTGCTGCTTCAGCATCACTGGGCCATGCCCTTGGTTAAATAAAACTGGAGGGGACATGTGCCCAGGAGCTCTTCATCTTCTTTTCTCCCTTAGGAAGCCCATGCTCATGTCTTGGATGCACCCCCCACTTCCCTCTCTCAGTGCCCGCATGTGCTCTAAAGCACGCATGTAATAAACTCTGTAACTTTACTTCATTCTCTCTGATCTGTCCTGGAATTCTTTTCTACAATGAAGCCAAGGACCTGATTTAACCTGAACTTAGCCTAGGCGAGCTCCTCAGGCTAACCAGCAGTGCTGAGCTGCATCCCTCCACCGCCCTGCTGCTCACAGCCCCACTAAGTCTAACAGCATGTCCTTATTGTAGGACTCTAAGAGAAGAGAGATGGGTCTGACGAGGGCCTGCTAAGTGAGCCCAACTAAAAAAGGAAAGTCCAAGGTGGTGACCCTGGCGTGGGGCCGAGGATGCACAACTTTTAAAGGACAGGTAAGGTTTGGATCAGAAAAAATCAGTTTTGCGAAATGTGATCTGTGGACTATCTGCATCAAAATTACTTGGGTACTTATTGTTAAAGAGATGCTTTGCCAGGCAGCATGGAACACACCTGTACTCCCAGCTACTCAGGACCCTGAGGCAGGACCATCACAAGTTTAAGGCCAGAGGCAGTCTATGCAACTTAGCAAGATCCTGTCTCAAAATAAAAATGAAAAAGGGACTGAGGTTGCAACAAAGTGGTATAGCACACACCTACCATGCACAAGGCCCTGGGTTTAATCCCCTGGTGCTGTGAAAGAAAGAAAGAAAGAGAGAGAGAGAGAACGAAAGAAAGGAAAGGAAGAAAGGAAGAAAAGGAAAGGAAAGAAAAAAGAACAGAAAAGAAAAAGAAAAAGAAAACGTCTGGGGCTAGGAATGTAGCTCAGTGGTAGAACACTTACTGGTGTGTGTGAGTCCTTGAGTTTGATCCCCAGCATCAGGGAAAAAAAGATATTAAAAAGATGTCTGTATAGAATAAACTTGTAGAAAATATAGATGGCTATCTGCATGGCTTGGAGTTCCCAGTGATTTCCTGGGCTTGATGGAAGAAGTGCTATCCTCAAAAGAAATAATGGATAAACTGTAATACATAAAACTCGGGAATTTCTATTAAGTGAAAGGCACAATCAAGAGAGTGATGACCAAGTGTCAAAGTAAGAAAATATTAGCAACACACACAGTCATTTAAAAATGAACCTAGAGCATATAAAAATGCAAAAAAAAAAAAAAAAAAAAAAAAAAAAAAAAAAAAAAAAAAAA